>NW_004624845.1:4119071-4140869 GCF_000247695.1 Heterocephalus glaber | reverse complement strand
GTTTCTCTTGCAGTGCAGAAGCTTTTTAATAAGATGAGATCCCAGTTGTTGATTCTTTGTGCTAGTTCCCATGCTACTGAGGTTTTGTTCATAAAGTCTTCCTATGCCAATGTCTTCAAGAGTTGTACCTAACTTATCTTCCAGCAAGTTTAGTGTTTCTTGAACAGAATTCTTTAGATGAAACTTTTGCAAGATGCACTCATTGTTTAATGGTTATATACCACTATTTATCCCAACCAACAGTAATAAATATTGTTTTCATTAGCATAGACGATACATTGTTATTTTAATGTCATTGAGTTCTAGCTTAGACAACCACTGTTTCAGAGCTAGTGAAACAAAGTTATTTTCATTCACTATGTTTAAAAATCCTTTGCTGTGGATTCTCCTTCATTCATCATAAGTATATACAACAGAATGATCTTCCTTTAAACACATTCTTTAAATCACCTTTATGCTGAAAGAGAAATTTGGTACTTTTTTTCCTATTGGTGACCATGAACATAGCACTTAACTGAGCCTCAGTTTGCTCATTTCTAAAACTGGGACCAACCATTGCCCACTTCCCTTGGAAAAATCAGCACAGGGAGCCAAGGAGACCATGAATGGGAAGGTACTTTGTCAACTGAAAACACTATACAATTACATTTATCCATTCACTTTCTAACAGCATGGGTTCCAAGAAGACACTGATAAGCTTGGAAAACAGAAAAGTTCATAGTGCACTGCCAAAGAAATGTAGAAAGCTAACACTTTACTTACCTTCATAGGATCCCTAAGACATAATAGAAGCAGTGTTCACTTGTAGATACCAAATAACCATAGGCAAGCCCCCCTTGGAGGAATCTTAAAGAATGGTTTGATAGCCGGGAAGTGGTGACAGGCTATGAGGCCATATTCTTGAGTAAAAGTTGCTATTATTTGGTAATGTAATTACCCTGTAATTAGTTAGAACCACATCTGCCCAGGCATCATGCAATACTCTTTGTATATGACATTTCAGAATCTTCCAGTTATCCTCCAAGGTATATTTCAGAAGGACATTCACTATGTGATAAGGTGGGAGAAATGACTGACCATATCCTACAATGCATTGAATATTAATATTAAATATCAAAATTGGAGGCAGCAACTATCTCGGGTCCAGTTTAGTTTTCCCCAGACTCCAGTTCCTTTATTTATTTCCCAGGCCAGCCTGACTAGGGCTCAGTACAATGCTTCACAGAAGGACGAAAGCCCTAATGAGCAAATCTCATGAAATATTCAGCTGGTCTATTGGAGAAAAACAGAACAGCTGGAGCTGACCTTAGGAATTCCACTAATTCCCCCTACCACACAACCTAAAAATAGCCAAAGAGCATTTCTAGTTAGTGATGGCCTTTCCTTTAAAGGAAATACTATGCAAAAAGGCATGCTGGGGTCATTAGCCCAAACCATGCAGTCCTCATGATAAATCCTTGGCAAAATGTTCCTATGAGAATCTGCCTTCTCAAAGTCAACACTGAAATTTCATTGTGAAGGCCCTTGCTTCCCACAGCCTTCTCTACTCGCCACTGTAAAGACATACATCATCAGCCATGAATAACATGAGAAACTCGCCTCTCTCTCCTTGCCCTCAGTTTCCACACCTAAAAAAATAAAATCCTGGGCTCTGAACTCTAAGGTCTTCTCTCAGTTTATGACTTCCTAGGATGTACTCACTGCACTAACGATGAAATTCAGACCCCTCAGTGTTACATTTGTCCCTCCAGATCTGCCCTTTGAACCTTCCTTTCCATTCCTCCATACAATACCTTGAAGTTCCTTAAAGTTTCTTCTCACCACTTCTATGGCTTTGGAACATGCTACTGTGGATCGAACTCGGGACCTTGTGCTTGCAAGGCAGGCACAGTGCTGCTGAGCTACATCCTCCACCCTCTGTACTTCTTAAAGCCCTACTCATCTTTCAAGACATAGTCCAGGTCCACCTTGTTTGGGAAAATGAGATTACGCCTTCCCCCTCACATTAGGTTTAGTCTTTACCTCTGTGATCTCCCAGGACTCTGATTATAGAACAATTGTCTGCTTACTTATCTATCTTCCTGACAAGCCTGAGCTCTCTTCAAAGATAGAGATACCATGCCTATCTATTCTGTATTCCCAGCACCCAGCTTGTATCTGCCACTCAGTGTGTGATGATATTGGACCAAATTCCACCTTAGTACTGCATTTATTTTATACTGCTTTTCAAACAGATCAGAAATTTATTTTTAAGAAATATTTTCTTTACTCAAAAAGTGAGAAAGTAAAAAATCTCCAAGCTTTTTCCTTATTAGGGAAAAATATACATAGCTGTTCAAAATTGTGACATGATGTTTGCAGTACAAAAATATACATTTGTCCCAAGAGATGTCTCTTTAAACCAATGAACCACAGTTCTTAAAAAGGCAATTCAAAGTTAAAGTTAGAAATGTTTTCCAACTTTGTGGGTTTTTTAAACCAAGAGAAAGAAAAATCTCCAAAAGGAATAAATTACAAACTAAGTTTTCTGAAAGTTCTCAACCAAGCTCTGGAAAATCAAATGAAAAGCAGCAAGAAAGAATAAGATCATGTTTAGAAAAATCAAAATGCCTCCTAATAATTTTTAAAATATGTGAATATAAAAAAACTAAAGTATTACAATTAATTCATTAGACTTAATGGAAGTGTTACAGAAGAAATAAACATTGTATCTCCAATACCTTTTTCTATGTTTACTTGCAATTCTATCTTCATCCAGCAAAAAATCCAGGGAGCACTAACATCTGCATTTTATAGACAAAAAACTGAGACTGACAAAAGTTAAGAAACTTGTCTGAAACTATATTGCTTCAAAGTAAAAGAGAATTAAAGCTACCCTCTGGGTAGAGGGTGCTGCACCCAGAGAAGCACGCATATCTCGTACTTTGCCCTGTGCATCTCTCTATCTGGCTGATACCTCAGGAAGAGCAGTGATAAAAAAAGGTGAAAGATAGGCTGGGCACATGGTGCCCTGTGAAGGAAGCCAAAGACACAAAGAGAGCTGGGGTTTCCTTCAAACCCTGTATGCCCAGAACTCTAAGCTTTGCAGCACACCACATTGTTAAACTTGATGTGTATACCAATTAGAAAGAGATTTTCACTCTTTTATGTGATCCCACTTTAGCCACATATGTAAATAAACTCAAAGTGGAGAGAGCAGGTAGGAAGTACGATTGTTGCAGCATCAGGGAATCTATTTTTAAATCTTCATGAACAACAAAAATCCTTGCCTTGATTTGGGAAAGAGCTTTATTGTACTAGTCAGACCTTAAAACACCTCCAAAGGCAGGCAGAAATGATTACTGATACGTCATGAGTCAAGGTCAGCTTATGCCCTGTGTAGAACAAAGTGCTAGGCTCTGGACCTTGCTCTGCCACTAATGTGGCACTTTGGTTTCATTCACCTCTCTGGTGACCTCACCTGTGAAATAGGCTATGTGAACTCTGAGCTCTCAGGAACTTTCCAACTTCTTTCCTCATGGACATAAAACCAAATGATAAAATTAATGCCAACATCACCACTATGCCAGCTGAGGGAGAAAGACATGTAGAGGCTGATGGAGAAAAATAAGTCATCAAGCCACCCAGTGCAAAATGCCTTTTATAAACTAAATAATTTCCACCTGATGTAGTTATAGTAAAGGAGAGAATTAGGAAAATTGGATATAAAATTAGACAAAACATTTTTTTCCTGTCCCTTTCTTTGTCCCTTCTTCTTTACTGAGTGCATCCTGTATAGAACTGAAAGAGGTTATCAGACCTGGTTTCTGTCGTCAAGAAGATTTTGGCTCTGAGTAACAGTAGCACTCCCATTCACACAACGTTGAGGGTTTATACGGCACTCTTCACACAGGAAGACGCAGAGCTTGGGTAGGAATTTACATCATCATAACCCCCTACTACAGATGTGAAAACTGAGGCCCAGCAGGGTCAAGGGGCTTTTCTACTTGTGGTCACACAGTGACACAGCTGGGAACATAATACGTTTAGAAAAAAAGAAAAAGAACCAAAGGTAATAGGCTCTACTTAAGTGTCAATCATATGATTAGAAAAGTAAAGAGACCAGGGCAAGAACTAGAAGAGGTGAGATTTGACTTGAACTTCAGACAGGGACTACACATTAGACAAATCCCATGCCTACTCACTGACTTCAATGCAGAAGTCAGGACAGTACTACTTTGAAGAGGGTGGAGTACAGAAAACAAAAGGATGTCTGTATTTATACATACACAAACATGTACTGTCTTTTTTTTTTGGTACCGGGGATCCAACTTGGGTCCTTGCGCTTGCAAGGCAGGCAATGGAACCACTGGGCTAAATCCCAGGCCCAAAAATGTATTGTCTTCATTTAAGAAGAGGACATTTTTTAACCACCGTCAGTAATCAGCATGTGTATTTTTCCTAGGAGTAGAAATAGGCAGCCCTGTGTCTCACCTCTCCCTTGGCTCTCAGAATAGGCCTCAGAAAAAAAAGCATACATGGAGTTGAAGTTACTGCTGAGCAAAGACAAAAACACTTGACCTTGGTAATTTTTTTTTTAGTTCCCTCCAGGTGAGGCCCTTTTTATTTTTTACTCTTTTCTTTTTTCAGTGCTGGGGATGAACCAAGGGCCTTGTGCCTGCTAAGCAAGCACTCTACCACTGAGTTACATCCTTCACTGGACTTTGGCATTCTTGACCATTGCTGTAACTGAGCTAGCAGGCCTTCTCCAGCAAGGTGTTCCTCTCTGTGGGTGTGACTAATCACATGCTTGCACAGCAAGCCTAACCTTCCCAGATTGCATTCATTATTACCAAGGCTCAAATGTGTAATTAATGAGCAACCTGGATCTGCTCCTGAGGCAGGAAGGGAGAGGAGGGAAATGGCTGGGAAAGATTTCAAGGTGATGATAGAACCTCAAAATTAAGGGTTTAAAAAACAGGTCCCAGCTCTGTGTATAGACATCCAAAAAAGTAAATCAGGAGAGTGTAGAATCAAGTGGAGGTACTTCAGAGGGAAAAGACCTCAGACACAAAAGAGAATGAGATTTAAGTTAAACCACAAAGCTGTTTAAACTAGGTGATGAGAATCCTAAGGTTTACTCTTAGCAGAATTACAGGTATTACTTGTTACTGGTGAGATTTTAGTCAACCCTCCAGAATTCTGATTCCCATTTTATTTCATCAGGGAACACTTCAAACAATACCTATTTAAATCATCACGGGTTCTGAGATGAAATTCACAGGTGAAATTCATATAACATAGGCTATGATTAAATTAAATAATCCTTTCTCACCTCCACCCCCCACACAATAGGGTGTAGGCAGGAATAGGATGGAGATAGAGATAAAGTGGGTGTAGGGACTATTTGATACTGCTACCCAGAAAGTGGTTTTAGATTTTGGACTTGAAGCTGAAAGTGCCTCTTCTACCAAAGGGAATTTAAACTCCTTTTCCGTCACATCAGTACTAATTATGGAGTGAATGCAATGGTGGAAGTGAATAAGAGCTCCCAACTGGAGAAAAGAACTACTTCCAGTACCTGTTTTAGATTTTCTGGCAGTTTGAAGAGGTCATCCAAAGGGAGCAAAGCCCTCTGTAGACACCTACCAATGAAGACTTGAAGACTTGACTGATAATATCAGCTTAGTCAGGAGGAACAGGACGCACACAAACTATCTGTATAATTTACACACACACACACACTCACAAATATATTTAGTTCTCACTTATTTGCAAACAAATGAAATCCTGAGAACTGCTCACCCCATTATTACACAGAGAAAGCTAGGCTGGGTGGTTGCTAAGTGACTAGAAAACCAGCATTCTGGCCCCCTGGTAAGTAAAATCAAGCACCCTTCCCCTAGAATGTTCCTCTAGAATATTCCTTGTTAAAATGTTCTAACAAGGTTTATTATGATTCAGATGTGATCTGAATACAGATTATTGGAAATACAGATAAAGTTTATTGGGAGGGAGGCAGTGGGATTATATGTCAAGTTATTGCTATTGTTTCTATGAAGATCCCCTGTGATGAAACACACATAGCTGTCTCACCAAATCTTCAACACTGTAAGGAAAGCGGAATTATCATTCCTATTTTACAGAAGAGGAACTGAGCTCAGAAAAGTAGGATGATAATTTCACTTCTGTATATCCTTTTAAATATTATGTCATAAACAGATACATGTATGCATGTCTTAGTCACTCTCTTGTCAATGAGACGCAATACCTGACAGCTGCCACTTAAAGGAGGAAAAGTTTATTTTGGCTCACAGTTTGTAGAGGATTCAGTTCATAGTTGGCAGGCTCCTGGGCAGGATGGTATGGCACAGGGGCATCGCAGAGGAGAGTTGCTTAAGGCGGTTGCTCAAGGAAGCATTGAGATTCAAGGGAGGATCTAGGAAGGGAGATAAACCTTGCTGGGTCACGCCCACAGTGACCCACCTCTTCTGACCAAACCCCACTCTTCACAAAAAGTCAACTACAATGTCTCCATAATCCAAAAAGCCCCACCTATGATCACATGAGGCTTTCAAGGGACATCTAGATCTAAATCATAACAATGTATTTATATATTAAGGATATAAGCTACTATGCACAGACTGAATAATGGTATTTCAAGTTCTCACTTCAGAAATTACAAACATATGGGTCAGTTAGTACTCACATCATTTGCCCCCTAGGGAGGTAGATCTTAAATAAAAGGTCAAATAATATAAAACCAAAATTATTTGGTAAAATAATCTTATCCATAACTTTAACTTCAGAGGAAGATAAACACTCATTTTACAAAATTTTAACCAACAAAAGTCAGTCTTTAAATACTTCCTAAGGTCACACCGAATGAGAAAGAATCACAGACACATCTCACTGCAGAGAGGAACCATGATAGCAGGAGGCTGGTACGTACAGAGGAAAGAACCCTGTCTGGAGCTCAGGCAAGGTCAATTTTACTACCAGCTTAGTCCCTCTCAGAAATGCTAGGCAAGTCACTCAACCTGAAGCTTCTATCTCTTCATTTGCAAAATGAGGGCACTAAATTTCTCCTAGACCCCTTCTAGTAATAATAGTCTAACTCAAACTGGTGAAAGAGCACAATCCAGGCCACAGAAGAATTTGGCTACAATGAATCATGGCCCTGTATGATGTGTTTATCACTCATTACATTTCAAAGCCTGGAGGAACACCACTCCAAAGTTTGCAGCCATTCTTGCGGTAGAAGAGCCTCCTCTGAAGACTGGAGAATTTTCAACCAAATTAAATATTCCTCTGTGATAATTTTGAAATATATATTTGGGCTTTATCCTGGTTCCCCCCTAACATACACCTCCCAAACCCTTGAAATCTCTCGAGGGATGAAGTCTTTTGAATACCAGGGGTAGCCCCTAGGGAGCCTTAGGATGGAAGCTGGTTAAAGGAAAGTCCAAAGCATGATTACAGGTTTGGGATTTCAAGCCTACTCTTCAACCTCTGGGGAAGAGGGAGGGACTAAAGTTTAAATTGACCATTAATGGCCAATGATTTAACAACTGTGCCTACATAGTGAAGCCTCCAGAAAATTCTGAAAGGGTTGGGTTTTGAGAGCTCCTGGGTTGCTGAAGGTGTGGAGGTTCCTGGAGGGTTCTGCACCCAGAGGAGCACATATATCTCATCCTTTGTCCCATGCATCTCTCCATCTGGCTGTTCAGCTGTATCCTGTGCAATATTCTTTATAACAAACTGGTAAATCAAGTAAAGTCCTTCAGTTCTATGAGATGCTCTAGCAAATTAGTTGAATCCAAGCAGGAGTGGTAGGAACCTCAAGTATAGCCAAGGGATCAGAAGTACAGGTGACAACTTACTACTTGGCAGTTGTCATCTGAAGCAAAGGCAGTCTTGTGGTACTAAGCCCTTACCCTATGGCATCTGAGGCTACCTCCAGGTAGTCAGTGACAGCACTGAGTTAGAGGATGTGCAACTTGTGTCCACAGCAGAATTGTTTGGCTGATATGTCACACATCTAGGGTCATGGAAATGTTTTGTGTGATGGTAAGAAAAGAATATAAAAACATACTTTTGTTTTTCTCATGTCCTTGTATACTTGTTCCTGATGGTAAAAAAAAAAATTTAAAAAAGCAAACTAGGAAAAATTAGTTAACATTAATAAGAGCAATAAGACTTAAGGGCTTACATAGCACTTAACATATGGTAGGCACTGTTCTGAGTACTACACATGCATTAAATTACCAATTTCTCACAACAGCACGATGAGGTAAGCATTTTATAAACAAGGAAACAGGTTCAGAAAGTAACTAGTGATTCATCCAGGCAATGCAGCTTCAACATCCTCACTCCTGGCCTCAAGATACCACACTGCCTTCTTGCATAGAGGTGTCACAAAGCACAGGGTGGTTCTCTCGTTGGCCAGGGTTATACCTTTCATTGGTCTTTGGTTTTTCTTACCCTTTTCTCTCTGATCCTGCTAGACTCTGGCTTTGCTCATCTTCTAATCTCCACCTCAGATTCTGCACACAGATTTCTTCAGACTGGACTTTCCAAGCAGATCAAGGAGCCAAGACCCCAGGAGGCCTCCAGCTACATGTTGGGCACTACTCAGCCACAATAGCCCTCTGCCATGTGCTCCACAACAGACGTACAACCTTCACAGGGTAACTGAAAACTCCTCTTTCTTGAGCCCAGGGAGAACTCTCACCAGTCAGAAGGGAAAAGAAACATTTCCTCAGGAAAGGCATTTGATGAACTCAGATAAACTGGGATTATGCTTTGCAAAAGTTTAATGTTGCTGATGGTGCAATGCAATAGTCTGAAAATAGAGCTGGAGATTTCAGGGCTGCTGAACCACTAACCACCTCAAATTCCTTCTGCCTTATTCTTCCATTAGGAAGCCAAAGCCACCAAGACGAAAAATAGAGTAGGGATCCTTGTGAACGTCTTGTGAAAAAGAATAAGTAAATTAAAAGAGATGTGAGATGTGAGGAACATATTCTTATCTAGAGATATGCTATTCTCTGCCTCATTGCTTTTCTGGTCTTAGATATTATAGAAGAAAAAAGTGAAAGATATTAGAGAAGATCAAGTGGGCTGCAACACTTTTTCATTTCAAATTCAGAGTCCATAATTATGTTATTCACTAGCACAATGGCTTTCAAATGCTACTGCCACCTAGGCTGAAATACAAGGGAAATAAAAGATATCATGGGATTTAACTTTATTACATATTTTATTAAATTTATGTACATTAGAACCACAGAAAATTACCAGCTTTTAACATTTACATATACAGAGAATTATACAAAAAATACATCATCTTGAATCTTAGTTTTTAATTCTTTCCACAGTTCCACAAACCCACTGATCTGTTAAGGAAAACATGTTTCTATCATCCAGATTATAAACTGGTTTCAATCTGTCTTGGGAATCACTAGTTATTCAACCCCATAGCCTGTGGCTGCCTGCTGTAACATATCAGCATTTGCATGTAGTATCTTCTTATTTGGGAATTTTTTTCTCATTTGAACCAATCACAAGAGGCTTCAAAGTAGAAAGGGAAGAAGTGGGAGGTAAGAAAAGTAATTTAAGCCAAGAGAAAGCCCACACTCATTCCACATTGAAATCATAACCATGTAAGGTTGGTGAAGTAAAAAGGACTTGAATGCCCTCCCAAAAGCTAGGTGGCAAAGTACCCATGAGATCTATTTACTCTGTGAAATTCAATCTCACCTGAAGATACAGGTTTTTGTAATTCTAAACAAAACTGAAACAAAATGACATTAATTAAATGCCGGAGTAGATAGGACAGAGTTTCAGACAAATAACACAGCTTGTTCAAGGGCAGCTGGAAATGAACCTTTAAGGATGGAAAACAGAAGGAAGAAGAGGGCTCCCCCTTTTTCTTAACCATCACTGGGCAAAAGTCGAACTTCTTCCTAGAAGTAAAATTCCTTGTCTAATGGTTTTATAAAAAGGAAAGAAAATCTTAATGTCTGCAGACACTTCTTCCATTTCTGTCTCCAAAATAATTCAAAAGACTATTTTTTAAGACTTTCAATGAGAATTTTAATCATCATGAAAACTTATAGAATGTTTGAATTGGCCCAGGAGATTTACAGAAAGTAAAATCCCCAAATTTTAGTTCTCAAAGTCAGAATCTACAGGAGCTTAAATGAAGCCTAGCCTTCAGTTTGCTTTTCTCCAAAGAAACTATATATTGAGAGCTATAGGCTACTGAAATCCAAGGGTCAACAAAGGTAATTTTTTACTCTATTTCTCAGTAGAATATAAGTAGCACAATGCCCGACTCAAAAATATGTGTTGAAGGAGATGTAAAAAGAGTTAGATGTGTCATGTACAAGTACCAACTCTCCATGATAAATGTAATAATTATGTACTGCAAACATGTACTAATAAAAAATTTTTAAACAAAAAATACTTGAAGAGTACTGAAACAATGAAGTACTATTTCCAAGGAAAGAGTAACAGTGATGCCCAGTTGACACTCTGCCTAAGGTGAGACATAAATATTCCTTTAAAAATAAAATACTATTTTAAAAATGCTGTTTCTACTAGCTTTATCTGTATTAGCTACAAATCAGAAATAGCCACCGTGTTCTTCCACAGGTGAATGGTTAAACCCTGGTACCTCTTGGTATATCTACACTATGGGATACTATTAAACAATAAAAAAGAAGGAACTATTTTTGTTTTTGTTTTGTTGTTGTTGTTTGAGACAGGTCTTGCTACGTTGTTCAAGGCATTGAACTCACTATGTAGCCCAGGCTAGCCTTGAACTCACAGCAATCCTTCTGCCTCAGCCTCCTGAGTGCTAGGATTACAGGCATGCACCACCACAATTAGCTAAGAATGAACTATTGATACACACAATTATGCAATAAAAAAGAATGAACTATGGATAGACATAGCCATGTAATAAAAAAGAATGAATTATTGATGAATATATATATCACATTTGGGAAATGTCAAAATTATAAAAAGAGACAATAGATTAGTGGTTGACAAGGGTTAAGGATGAGGGCAGAAGAGGTAGGAGAGATGCAGGTGTGGTTCTAAAAGCATGACAGGAAGGAATCTTGTGGTGATGGAGCTGGTCAGTATCTTGCCAGTGAGGGATATGTGTGATAAAATTGTACAGAACTTAATACACATAGGCCCATGCTCACACGAGTACATGTAAAACTAGAGAAATCTGGAGTGTATCTACGTCAATATCCTGGTTATAGTATACTACAGTTATGTTACCATTGGGGAAAACTAAATAAAAGGTATGCGGATTTCTACATTATTTCTTACAACCTCATGCAGATATAGAATTATCTCAAAATAAGAAGATGAATTTTTTAAAACCCCCAAAGCAATCTCTCATCTGGCACCACCAGCAGCACCAATCTGAGAGAGGGCAGTTTGAGTGTGGGGAAGAGTGGGTGGGAGGGTAGTGGTTAACACACAAAAGCTTTCCTGACCACCTCATAGATCGTCCCCATTTCTAAACTCCCAGTGCAATCCAAATTCTGCTCTTACATTAAGAGCAAATATTTCAGGATTCATATCTCCTTATCTAGAATAAAGCTCCTGGCACCATGACTCATACTATATGACTTATGTTTGATACCCACTCAGTGCATAGCACAGTGCTGAACCATAGAAACTGAATAGAAATATTTTAAATAGCTGAATGAAAAAACGAGTGCATGAATTTCCTGCTCATAAAACTGGACAAACTGAAAGTTTACAATGTTTCTGTTCCAATTTTTTCAATTTCAAAAGGTTGGTAACAGCTGTGCCCATCTGCCTCACAGGCCTGCAGTGAAGTTAAAGACCATCTCCTCCTGGTCCTGCTGCAGTAGCAAGTAGAAATACAGCTTTAGTTTGTTTAGTTTTTTTGGTGCCAGGGATTGAACTCAGGACCTTGTGCTTGCAAGGCAGGCGGTGGAACCACTGAGCTAAATCCCCGGCCCAATACAGCTTTAGTTAGAGAGCTGCACTAATTATCTGTTGTGTGATCTTGGGACAGCTAATTTCCTGAACCTCAGATTTCCCATTTATAAAAGGGAAGAGAACACTTATTCTTGCACGGCTGCTATGCAAAAGAGATATGATGTTCAGAAAAGGTCTTGCTGATGCCAACCTCACCAGATGCTCAATATGTTTTTGCCCTTCTATAATTACTTCCAGATACTGATGTTCACATCATAGTTCAAAACTGTGTTCAATTCTTAATAAGTTTATGTCCTGTCAATAAACTTTCTTGTAGTTAAAGTGTTTTATTCATCTAGTGCCTTCCTCTAAAGATCAAATGTTGCTTACATTTACAATGGCAAATGTCATGTGAACAAAGTAAATGCATATAGAAAGAATAAATGGGAAGAGACAAGTTCAAGTGAAAGATAATGCATTTATTTTTGTTTGTTTGTTTGTTTTAAGACAGGGTCTCACTATGTAGTTCAGGCTGGCCCTGAGCTCACTATGTAGCACAGTCTGGCCTCAAACTTGCAATGATCCTCCTGCCTCTGCCTCCTGAAGCCTGGGATTACAGGGATGTACTACCATGCCCAGCAATAATGGCCTTCATAGGTACCTGCAAGTACTGTATACTGAAAGTCCTTCCCCCCAAATCACTGCACAAGAAGGCTTGTCTTGGGTCTTTTTTCCTCCTCCATGATTTCATGCAGTGGTTCTATGAGCAGCACAGGCATTAGAGGAAGGGGAAAAAAGCCTGCTGAGCACGAAAAATGGTGGGCTGGAGGTACCAGAAGGGAGGAGGGAGGGCCTCTATTTATTTTCCCTCCTAGGGAAGCTATTTGTTTTCAGAATAAGTCCCATTGCTTCCTTCTCAGGACTGGGAGTGCCTTAGGCCATTCTTACCCAAGGATGATAACTCTTCCCCCAAGTGTGCAGCTGTCTGAAAAATATATTTGCTCTTGATGTGTCACTGGGTCATGAGGAGCTCTCTGACAAATACTTTACACATAGGTGTCTGAACCCAGGCAGAGGAGATATTTGCTGGCCCACAAGGGAAGGATAGGCAAACACAGAGTATGGTCCCAGAGTCCAATTTTTAAGGAACATGCTAACATACTAACTCAGCTGCTCAGGCAACAACATTTTGAGCCATAACTATTCACCTGGCCTCCACTTAAAACTGGAGCAGAATCATCCATGACAGAAGGCCCCCTCCCTTTAGAGAGCTTGTGGTCTAATCCTGTGTACTTACATTTGTTTACCTAGTGGTCTTGCACACCACACAGACATGCAACAAAGCAAAGGTCTCAAAAATAGCATATCATTCGAAGCATAATCTCTATAACTAGCAGAAGCATATGAGGCATGTTACACAGTGAAGATGTAGTATGTCCTGAAAATCTCAGGAAAAAAAAAAGTGCTTTTCAAAAGGATGATAAATTTTTAAGGCCTGATGACCTTTATTCTCTTTCTTACTAATAAAATTAACAATAGGATATACTTACTTATTAAGTACTTACCATGTACTAGGCACTATACTAAGCCCTTCAAAGATTAATTTATTCTTTAAAATGATCTTATAAGAGTGATACACATTATTATTCCTATTTTAGAGATGAGGAAATTTTAGCTTACAATGACCCAGGATGTAAACTCTGGATCAAATGATTCAGAACCAGTGTTCTCAATCTTGACATTATATGCTTAATTGGTTTAGAGAGAAGGCCAATTGTTGCTATTATTAAGAAGTTATACAATATAGAGCACTTCAAAATATATTGGGTTGGTCACACGGAGGCCCAGGACTGCCCCTACTGCCCCAGCATCATCGTGTAGAGGCCAGCTGCTCCACATCAAGCCAGACAGGGAGCCCCCTGAGGCTGCACTGTATCTGGATCTGCTCTGCAGATGTGCCAAGAACCATAAACGCTGTGGTTATGAGCTCCAGAGCAGAAGTGAACAACACAGAGAGGGCCTCTCTGAGGCTCCTAGATGAAAATTGAAGCCCACTGGGAAAGTGAAGAAAATCTCTGCAATAAAGTCACACTGGACCACCGTGGTTGGTATGTTGATGAGATCAGCATCGAACCCAGACTCGCTTCAGGGGAAGGGCAGCTGGAATCTGCGGTAGAATCTTCCAGAGTTCAAGTCTGCAGGAGGTCAGGGACCTCAACTTGGGCCTTGTAGCCAGAAATCAGCCTGAATCTCAGTGGACTACAGCTGGCTTGCTGAGACTAATTAATTTAGATCTGCACACTGCTGCCCACATTGTCTACCATGACAGCAGAGACATACCCTGAAGGAGGCCCCCTTTTTTTGGTACTGGGGATTGAACTTGGGACCCTCAGCTTGAGAGGCAGGTGGCGGAACCATTGAGTTAAATCCCTGGCCATGAGGCCCCCCCTTTTAAAAAAATATATATATATATTTTTCTTTTCTTTTATTCTCTCTCCCTTCTTGTTCTTCATTTCTCTCCCTCTTTGTTCCTGTTCCTGTGCTATTTCAGATTTTTTTTTCCTCTCTCTTTCCTTCTCTCAATTGCCATTATTCTTCTAGGGAGGTGAATACAGTTTCTAGCTTCCCTATTGCTGTTAGTTTATTCTGTTTTTGTCTTTGTTCCTTTGTCTTTTCCTCTTATCAACAGTTTCCCAAAGTTTGTGTGATCTTCCTGTGTCCTCTAGCCTCACTTCTAACCTTTCCCTCTCCTTCTATCTCTCTATCCCTCTCTCTCCAACTCTTTCTAAGTCCTCATCCCAAAGAGTAAATTTGCTATATTGAAGGGTTTATTTACTACAAACATATTTTGGGCTGGTCCTCAATTTTGATCTAGTTCACACGGTTAAAGGTGACAGATTAATAACTACCACAAATTGTCATTTTCTAAGCTGTGACTGATGCTATTGTTGTTGCTGATTGTATCACTTGGCCTAAGGTGTTGTGATTGATCTAATCAGTTGTCCTCCCTGGTATACTGAAAATGAGATTGCCTAAGAGTCATTAGAGACTCAAAGCCTAAAGACCAGCTATATCTGGAAGACACCTCTAAGAAGCAATCATTCCATAAGGGTTCTAAATACAAGCAATAAAGATGGTCACAATAAGCAATATTGAAGTATCAAGCCAGGAATTAAACCAAATATAGCACCAACAACAAAAATAGAAATGAGAAGACACTTAAATGAAGCACAAACCCAGACTTCCAGCTCACCGCAGGGAAATTCTGGGGGGAACGAAGTGGAAAAATCTGATAATCAACCACCTGGATACCCTGAACTGATAACATGGGAAGTAACAAAACAGATGAACAATGCTCTCCACAAATTCAAAACAGAAATAATTTCCCAGATAACTACAGAGATAGTGAGCAGAATGAAAGACATGATTAGAGATTCTAGAACAAAAACAGATTTAAAAAAATAACAAATGAGCTCAGGACCATGATGGAAGCCATGAATGTCCAGCATAGGAAAGAAATGGAAACCATGAAACAGATTCAAACAGATAACCAGGAGATTAAAAACTCTATTGAAAATATTCACAGCAGAATGAGCCAATGTGAGGACAGAATATCAGATATAGAAGACAGGATTGTGGTTAGTGACCAAGAAAAGAGAGGTTTCTTTTTTTTTTTCTTTTTTGGTACCAGGGATTGAACTTGGGTCCTTGCACTTGCACAGCAGGCAGTGAAACCACTGAGCTAAGTCCCTAGTCCAAAGAGAGATTTCTTAAAAATAGTAAGGGACCATGAGAAATCAATCCAGCAGCTGCTAGATGACACAAAGAATAACATAAGACTAACAGGAGTCCATGAAAAAGCAGGATGAAGTACAAATGACATTTAAAAAAAACTGTTCAGAGAAGTAATGGCAGAAAACTTCCCAAGCAGGGGAAAAGAATTTGACATACAGATAAGTGAGGCATATAGGACTCCAACTAGTCATGATAAAAAAAAAAAAACAACTACACCTAGGCATATAATAGTCAAGGTCCCAGAAACCCAACAGAAAAACAAAATACTACAAGCAGTGAGAAAAAAAGAAACAAATCACATACAAAGGAAAGCCCATCAGAATCACAGCAGACTTCTCAATACAAACTGTCAGGTCAAGGACAGCCTGGAGTGAAATATTTCAAGCCCTAAAAGAGAATAACCTCTAACTTAGATTGATGTATCCTGCAAAATTATCTTTCAAAATTGATGGGGAAGTAAGATACTTCCACAACAAAGAACATCTGAGAAACTTCATGACTACCAAACCAGCACTCCAAACAATTCTAAACAATATCCTAGAAAAAGACAATGAGGGTCACAACTCCATGAGGCCCAACAGAGCAAAGCCATCAGGCAAGGCAAGAAATTAAAGGGAAAGACAGGGGGGATAAAAAGTAAAAGAGCCAACAATGAGAAAATATGACAAGGATAAGTCAATATGTATCAATTACAATCATCAATGTTAATGGGCTCAATTCACCAATCAAAAAAAAATAGACTGCCAGAATGTTTTAAGAAGCAAAATCCAACAATATGCTGTATACAAGAAACACACTTAATTCAAAAAGAAATTCATAGACTGAAAGTAAAAGTATGTAAAAATAATTCATGCTACAGGAACCCAGAAAAAAGCAGGAGCAGCTATTTTATTTGCATACAAAATAGATTTCAAACCAAAACTAATTAAGAGAGACAAAGCAGGTCAGTACATCCTTGTAAAGGGAACAATCCAAGAGGAAGAGATGAGAATCATAAATATATATGCACCAAATACTAATGCACTGAACTATATAAAACAAATATTAATGGACATGAAAAACTAAATAAGCATTAATACAATCATAGTGGGGGACCTCAATACCCCACTGTTACAAATAGATCATCTAGACAAAACAATCAATAATGAAATATTAGAACTGAACCAAACTTTTGAACAAATGGACTTAATAGATTTCTACAGAGTGTTCCACCCCACAAAATCAGAACACCCATTCTTTGCAGCTGCACATGGGTCATTCTCCAAAACAGACCACATGCTAGCTCACAGAACATGTTTAAGTAAATGCAAAGGAACTGAGGTTATCCCATGTATATTATCAGACCACAGTGCAATGAAATTGGAGATCAATAGCATAAGAAACTGCAAGAATGCCACAAATGCATGGAAATTGAATAACACTCTCCTGAACAACCAGTGGGTTACAGAGGAAACTAAAGAAGAAATTAGTTTCTACAATTAAATGATAATGCCAATACAACATACAGGACCCTATGGGACACAATGAAAGCAGTTCTAGGAGGGAAATTCATAGCAGTGAATGCCCATTCTAGGAAAACAGATTGAGCTCAAATAAACAATCTAATCCTGAACCTCAAGATCCTAGAAAAAGATAAGCAAGACAGGGGTCAGGGATTTAGCTCAGTGGTTTTGCTGCCTGCTGTGCAAGCGCAAGGACCCGAGTTCGATCCCTGGGACCTAAAAAAAAAAAGATAAGCAAGACAAACTCAAAGCTCATACAAGGGAGGAAATTATAAAGATCAGAGCAGAAATCAGAGCAATAGAGACTAAGAGAACAATGCAAAAAAATCGATGAATGAAAGAGTTGGTTCTTTGAAAGAATAAATAAAATCAACAAACTCTTGGCCAACCTTATCAAAAAAAGGAAAGAAAAGGCTCAAATCAATGCAATTAGGAATGAAAAGGGTGAAGTCACAATAGATCCAGCAGAAATCCAGAGGATCATCAATACCTACTTCGAGAACCTGTACTCTAATAAAATGGAAAACACAGAAGAAATGGACAGATTCCTAGATACATGCAAATTGCCAAAGTTGAAGAAGATATAAAAATTCTAAACACCCCAATTACAATGAGTGAAATTGAAAATGTAATTAAAAATTTACCAACAAAGAAAAGCCCGGGTCCTGATGGCTTCACTGCTGAATTCTATAAGAAATTTAAGGAAGAACTAATGTCACTACTTCTCAAACTCTTTAATGAAATTGAAAGGGAAGCAATACTCCCACATTCATTCCTGGAACCAAGCATTACTTTGATTCCAAAAGCAGAGAAAGATGCAACCAAAAAAGAGAACTACGGGCCAATCTCCCTAATGAACATAGATGCAAAAATCCTCAATAAGATACTGGCAAACAGAATGCAGAAGATCATCAAGAAGATCATACACCCTGACCAAGTGGAATTCAACCCAGGGATGCAAGGATGGTTCAATACATGTAAATCAATAAATGTAATACAGCATATTAACAGATGCATGGACAAAATCCATGTGATCATCTCAATTGTTCCAGAAAAAGTGTTTGATAAAATCCAACACTCATTCATGATAAAAAAAACCCTACAGAAAACTGGAATATAGATGGTCTTTATCTCAATCTGATAAAGGCTATCTATGAAAAACCAGCAGCCAACATCATATTAAATGGTCAAAAACTGAAATCTTTCATGCTAAAATAAAAAACAAGACAAGGACGTCCACTACCACCTCTCCTGTACAATAAAGTTCTGGAAATATTAGCCACAGCAATTAGACAAAAGAAAGAAATAAAAGGAATAAAGATAGGAAATAAAGAAGTCAAACTGTCTTTATTTGCTGATGACATGATACTCTACATAGAACACCCAAAACCACTGTTAAAAATCTTCTAGATTTAATTGACAGATTCAGTAGAGTAGCTGGATACAAGTCAACATTCAAAAATCAGTAGCCTTCTTGTACACAAATAACAGACTCACTGAGAGAGAAATTGGGGAAACAATTCCTTTCACATTAGCATCCAAAAAAACGAAATATCTAGGAATCAATCTAATGAAGGAAGTAAAAGACCTCTACCTTGAAAACTACAGCACTCTGAAAAAAGATTAAAGAGGATATTTTCTAATGGAAAGACATCCCTTGTTCCTGGGTGGGAAGAACCAATAGAGTGAAAATGGCCATACTTCCAAAACTGCTATATAGATGCAATGCAATCCCAGTTGGAATTCCAACAGCATACTTCACAGACCTTGAGAAAACAATCCAAACATTCATTTGGAGCAAGAAGAGACCTAGAATAGCAAAAGCAATTTTAGGCAATAAAGGGAAGGTAGGGGGTATCACAAACCCCAATTTGAAACTATGCTACAAAGCTAATGTGATAAAAACAGCACAGTACTGGCAAGGAAACAGACCTGAAGACCAGTGGAACAGATTAGAAGATTCAGAAACAACTTCAGACACACTCAGTCACCTCCTCTTTGACAAAGGAGCCAACCACCTTCACTGGAGAAAAGATAGCCTCTTTAATAAATGATGCTGGAAAAACTGGATTTCAACCTGCCACAGATTAAAACTAGACCCATATCTATCACCACGCACTAAACTAAAATCAAAGTGTATCAAAGTTCTAAATATTAAAACAGAAACACTAAACTTGCTGGAAGATAGGTTAGGGAGAACTCTTGAAGGCACTGGCATAGGAAAAGATTTTATGAACAAAACCTCAGAAGAATGGGAACTAGCACAGAGAATCAACAACTGGGATCTCATCTTATCAAAAAGCTTCTGCACTGCAAGGAAAACCACCAACAGAGCTAAGAGACAACCTACAATGTGGGAAAAAAATTTTCTAGCTGTTCCTCAGACAAAAGTCTATTATCTAGAATATATAAAGACCTTAAAAAATCAGACTCCCCAAATTTAAAGACCCAGTTCAAAAATGGGCATCTGAAATGAACAGACATTTTTCAGACAAAGAAGAAAAAGCAGCAAATAAACATACAAAAAAAAAGGTTCAATATCACTGGTCATTTGAGAGATGTAGATGAAAACAGCACTGAGAGTCCACTTCACTCCAGAAAGAATGGTTGCTATCAAGAAATTAACCAATAACAAATGCTGGTGGGGTTGTGGGGCGAAAGGAATCCTTCTCCATTGTTGGTGGGAATGCAGGCTTGTGCAAACACTGTGAAAATCAGTATGGAGATACCTCAAAAAATTAGGATTAGAGGTCCATTTGATCCAGCTATTGCCCTGCTGGTTATCTTCCCAAAAGAATTAAAAGAATCATACCACAGCGATATATGCACACCCATGTTTATAGTGGAACAGTTTGTAATAGCTAAAACTTGGAAACAGCCCAATTGCCCATCAACTGGAGACTGAATAAAGAAAATGTTGCTTTTTTTATAAAATGAAGTACTACTCATCCATAAAGAATGAACAGCTAGGGTCATTTATAGCTAAATGGATGCACATTGAATCCATACTCTAGTGAAATAAATAGGACACACGTGTAAATACCAAATAGTTTCTCTGGGCTGAGAAACTGAAAGTGTAAATAAGGATCAAAACGTATAATAGATAATGTGAAAGGGGAAGAAAAGGTCTAAAGGGGAAGGGGAAGTGGGAGGATTAGGGGAAAGGAAAGAAAGCAAAGGAAAAAATATGAGAAAAGGAAAAAATGGAAACCAAGTCTTTGTAGATAGGGAAGGGTGGAGGGGATGAAGGGAGGGCAGGGGAAGGGGGAAAAAATAAGAACCAAGATACATCATGTAAAGGAACAAATTGCCAATGATGAATGTCATCATATTGTATACCTAAAACGTACCAATAAACTTAATAAGTATACTTATATAAATATATATATGTTGGATTGATACATTATAAAATTGTCAATATACAACTGTTTTGACTCACAGAAATGGCAGTTTCACTTGGTTCAGCCTAATAACATATCAAGAGACAGAATGACACAGTCTTAGCCCCGGCACAGGCCCTGCCCAGCTCTGTCACTTTCAATAAGCCATTTAATATTTCTATACTTCACTCCTTTTACTACATAAAATGAAGAGATAGAGTGGAATTCGTCTTTAGGTTTCCTTCCAGCTCTATAGCTATGAGGAAAGAAGGAGGAGAGGAATTATTATTCATTTATTCAACAATGATTTATTAAGTCTACTACCTGCCAAAAGCTATGCCTTCTCTTTCATTCTAAATTCATTTGCATTTCAAGAATTGCTCCCATCATATTTCTGGGCTCCTGAGGATCCAACTGGGGACCTTGCGGTTATGAGGCAGGTGGTGGCATCACTGAGCTAAACCCCCAGCCCTGGGCTCCTATATTTTAGATACAGAGAAAAAGCGTGTGGATTCTTGTTTATCTATTTAGGGAAACTGAGATGTACCCTAGGGTGCTGGCAGCTCTTGGCAAATCATAATTCCATGGCAGAAGAACCAAAGGACCTGTAAATCATTTGAGAACGCAGAGACAAAGTGCAACAGAAGAAATTTTCATATGAACACATGTGCATCATCCAAAACAGAAAAAGAACTCTCACTACATATTATTGCTCTCAGTAACTTCCAGAAAAATCTTGCATCCCTCCAGGAAGACAATTATCTAGACTTTTAATTAATAAAACTCCAGAAATGAAGAGCCTCAAGCTCTGCTGAGTGGTACACTTGAGCATCTAGTCACAGTTTTGCAATGAGAAAGGACTGGGAGCAAAGGATTACAAGGAAACATCAAATTAAAAGCCCAAAGAGAGAAGGTGAGCCAATCCCAGCACCCAGGAAGAGGCTGCCCTGCCACCATTCCACACTCCTAGGGCAGAGAAGGTGAGCAAATCCCAGCTCCCAGGAACAGGCCCCCCACTGCATTCCATGTTCCTAGGGCAGAGAAGGTGAGCCACATGGGCGCCAGAAGCACCACCACCCCCACCCTGTGGAAATGAGAAGACACATAAACAAGCCTCAAAAACAGACTTCCAGATCACCTACAGCAGCCCCAAAGGGAAACAAGATGGA
>NW_004624845.1:4106249-4116339 GCF_000247695.1 Heterocephalus glaber | reverse complement strand
TGTGTAGTAGGATGTAAAGATCTAAAGGAGCAGGGGAAGTGGGAGGGGTAGGGGAAAGGAAAGAAGGGAAATGAAAAAGTATGAGAAAAGGAAAAAAATGGAAACAAAATCTTTGCAAATAGGAAAGGGTGGAGGGGGTGAAGGGAGGGCAGGAGAAGGGGAAAAAAACAAGAACCAAGATACTCATGTAATGGTACAAGATCCTAATGATGTATGTAACTGTATTTTATACCTAAAATGTACCAATAAACTTAATGGGGAAAAAAAACCCAAAAAACAAATTAAAAGCCCAAAGACAATAATCCAATGCCTGGACATGCTACTTATTAACATTGTGAGCCCAAGCTTACCATTCAGTCTGCCTCTACCTCAGTTTTCTTATCTGCAAAATGAGAAATGGCATAGATGAACTCTAAGCATCTTTCTTGTTCTAAAGGTCAACTAGTCCTCTATCACCTAAGTTTTTACTCTTTAACCTGCCGCCCATTTTCCTCCTTTGCATTGGCTTGTGTACACAGCAAGCAGCTATTTTTCAAAACATCTACAACAGCTCTTCAAATACATACTTGAAGACTATATGTTCTCATTTCACTCCCTGTCCTCTAACTTAAGTTATATGTTAGAGGAGCAGCATAGTTAGCAAGATGTTGTGTAACTCATGTGGGTCTTATGTCTAAGCTTTGAGCTCATAAAGAAGGGAACACATGCAACAAGTAGCTGTTTACTTTCTCAAAAAGCTTTTCAGTGCTGGGGGTTGACCCCATTGCCTTGCACATGGTAGCCACGCACTCTACCACTAACCTCTATCTCCAGCCCCCCAACTTCTTGTAGCTGAGAAAGACTCATAAATCCCAAACTCATCCCCTTCTAATTCTACCAGCTGCTTACAGGAATACAAAAGCTCCAAGAGAAGGCGATTAATGGCTTTTATGTGCTGACAATGGAGCTGAGAAAATGGAACCAACTCACAGTGAACCTACTCACTGGCAAATTCTTTAGTTCAGATTCTTACTGTGTACTGAATTTGGGATAGCACCCAGTAAGAGTCACAAGAAATCAGATGAAAAGTTTAGATAATACGTAAAGTCTGCTCCAGGGAAAGCCTGTGTGTCTAGAAGAAGTTAGAACCTGAATCATTTCAGATACCTACCAAAGTGAGGGCGGGTCTTCAAATTAGGGATGACTCTGTACGCTACCATCAGAACTCCCTCAAACCTACCCTCTGCAGAAGTTCAGAACTGACCACTTAATACGGTAGTGGAGGCCATTGAGAGCCAAATGTCCCTTCATCTTTCTGTGTTCTGTACACTGTCAGGGCCAATCACATCCTCTCAAATTACAGCCTACCTTTCTAGTCCATTTAATGCAAAACGTCTCTGAATGGTACTCCTCTGGAATATGTTATTTTGAGTGGCTTTAAGTCTCCAGAAAGATAATTTTTTCTTCTTCCAACAAGCTTCCTTTGAAAACAATAAGTAAAAATTTCACAAGAGATATCATAGAAGTAGCTTGTCTGTTAATGAACAGGCCCCCCCCACAACCCTCTGCTCCAGATTCTTAGATTCAAAGTTTTTATTAAGTCTCCTTCTTTCCGAGATACAAATACTTACAACCAAGGAAGTAATTTGAGAATTCTTATCAATTTCTATGTTATAAAGATAAGTGGTTTTCTTTTTCTTCATCAGGGACTTTGAATTATAAAATTTCTCACAGAAAAAGACATGGATAAGTTTCAGCTACTTCAAATTTTTATAACATCTATGAAATTTAAAATGATATATATTTACCTCATAACCTGTCCTCAGAAATCAAGGGCATAATCTCAATACTTCCTGTCATGGAAATTGTTTCAACAGGCAAAGAAATAGACATTCCCATGACTAAGGTCTCACAGCTGTCACATTATTTAGTTCTGCATGAATAAAAATTCCTATTACCAAAAACAATTAGAGAATCTGTTATTGAAATTTGGCAAGAATGCATTTCTACATTGTTTTAGTCAGTACCCTCTATCAATGCACATATGAACCCTGCAAAATAGTTAATTAAAAATAAATATGTGGTCTGAAAAAAAGTTCAACACAGCTGCAAAAATGTCAAAAATGGAGTTAATGCTTTGCCACCTTCAATTAACATGGTTATGCAACTCATTAGAGGAAAGAGCATACAGTTTCTTGAACTCCATCTTTCATGACTCAAAGGAACAAATGTGAATTGTACAAAACAGAACAAGTAATAAAACTTTTCACTTCCTCAAAGTCACAGAACAGACTTTCAGATTACTAACTGAAAAGTCTCCAAATTCCCACCTAGGTATTCTGTCTCTCCTTGAACTGGCTCCCCCAGGAGGGAACTTGCATTTGCAAAATACTGTCTGCTTACTGTGCTTGATTTCTATTACTTGACTCATATGTGAAGGGAGAAAAAAATATCTTATACATGCAAGAACTAAAACTCAAACATTAACTCTCATTTCTTTTTTTAAAAAAAAGTATAAATAATAATTTGACATGTATGTAGAAGTAAAAGAAAAGCAAAATTTCCAGGAATTACTCCAGGAATTCATGGGAAGCAGAGTCATATATTTCTACCTCTCTTCTAATAATAATCATTGTAAACACCATAAAGATGGCCTTTAAAATGCCTAGGTTCCCATTTCTTTATAATATCACAAAGAGAAGTTAAGTGCTGCACTGTGGTCTCAACATTTATGTCTCACAACTACTTACTGTGTGACTATGCATGAGTACCTTAGCTGCCTCACTAGTAAAATATCAAAACTGTGTCATAAGGATTTTGTGAGTTTGTATGTACAAAGGACTTAGTCTATCAGAGTCCATAGTGAATAAGTATATAATTATTACCTATTATTACTACCACCACCGCTACCTATTCTCAACATCCCAAATAAAATCACCCCCCCAAAATGCTTGTATTTCATTCTCTAAATGATGACCTGGTCCCAGCTTTACCATTTGATCTTAAAAAAAAATT
The DNA here is from genome assembly GCF_000247695.1 of Heterocephalus glaber. The sequence continues at coordinate 4,113,345 of NW_004624845.1, read as the reverse complement.
GAATCCTCCCATCCCCAGCCAGAGCACAATAATGGGAGCTGGGGCCTGCACTGCTCTGTTCTTTGAGCAGAAGAGGGCAGTTGCTTATGCTCAGTAGCCACAGTTGTATTCATTTAACAAATATGAATTGTGTCTCCTGCCTGTGCCAAGACTTATACCAGGATATAATTTATTTGCTCATGGTCCTCACTTTCCACTGCACTCTCTAGAGTTCAAGCCTTGTTTTTTTGTGCAATATGCTGATTATTTTTAATATTGTACAAAAATCTTTCTCAAGATGAAACTAACAAGAATATTAGAAGACACCCAAACCATCCACTACTTTTGCTTATAGTTCTATAATATAAAAACCTTTACCTACTTTTTAAATTTTATCAGGCAGATTATTCCCAGATGATGAGTTTTTGTCAGACTTGCCAGAAAGGATTATGTCAGGCAAGCCGGCTCTGAAATCAACAGACAGACACAGTGACCACCACTGCCCCTCACCTACATCCACCCCTCTGTGAAAAGAGCTGGGGAGGTTGTCACTCTGGAGCCCGGGAGAACCAGAAAAGGGATACACTCACAAGCATGAAACATGCACACACCAACAAGGAAAACTCTCTGAAACTTCCAGGTAGGCACTAGAAGCTTAACTTTCGCAATAGAAGAGCCTTAACCCTTCCTGAGGCCCAGGGAAGATTTAGGCACTTGCAAAAGAGTTGATAGAATGCCTATGATTGGATGAAGTTGTATCATTGTAGTAAGGCACCTCAGTCAAGGAAAAAACAAAACAAAAAACTGGCTTAAGGCTCAGTCTTAAGCCTGAATTCCAGGCCACCACTTACTAGCTATGTGACCCTGGACAAATATTTAACTTCTTTAAGTCTCATTTTACTTCTCTATGCTATATGGCTTAAATTTCCTACCTTTGGGGGATTAAAGAATGCTTCATGTTACATACTTAGCCGATGGCTGACACACAACAGAAACTCAAAATGATAGGTGAGCTGTGCACTTATATTCAGGAAGAAAAGATGTCCCCAAAGAACTCATGCACCCCCACCCACCCAATTTAGAGTAATGAGAGTGAATCCAAGACACATATGGACCCTAATTTTTCTAAGAACCTTGTTCTAATAACTGATATTTTAAAAACTCTGACAATAGCTGAGATGTTATGAAAAATGTGACCAAGCCTTCTCCAATAGCTCTTTCCTGCCCAGATTTTATAGTGGCAATCAAGAAGGCTTCAACTGTGTCCTATTGAGTACCACAAGCTCTGCAACTGGAGTCCACATCCTCCCAGGTGTTCTGCCCCCTTCTCTTTCTATCCAAATTCCAAATGAAGCTACTTTTAAAAGTCAACTGCTTCTCTTTCTCTAAGTAATCTACACACAAGATGTATACAGTGAGAGTAAGCAATTTGTCCTTGCCGTCTTTCCTTCACTTGATAATACCTATTATTTCTGAAGCTTGACTAACATATACTCTTAAATAAACTTAAAACTTAATTACAGCCAGGCATGGTATGCATGCCTGTAATCCCAGCACTCAGGAGGCAGAGGCAAGAGGATCACTGCAAGTTCAAGGTTGACTTGGGCTACATAGTGAGTTCAAGGCCAGCCTGAACTACATAGTGAGACTCTCTTAAAAAAAAAAAACCCAAAAAACCCAAGTACATCAGGCAGCTAGAAGACTTCATCACTCTTACATTTCACTAGATCTAGATTTAAAATTAGAACAGTTGAATTTGAACTGTAGTTCTATCTCAAACTGACCATAGCACATTTAGTAAGCTATTCAATTTTTTCCGAATCATAGTTTCCTCATCTTTGAACTGATATCTCCTACCTAATATGGTTATTTTAGCATTAAATGATACCATATGTAAAAGTATTTTGAAGACTGTGAAGTTATATAAAAACATTACATTAGAAAATGCTAGTCTATTGTCCTTTTGGTTAGCTATAACCTACCTGATCAATAAAGTCTTAAGAAGTCTATATTTATGCCTAGGTCTTCCCAGCTGGCCACACCCTACCTGTCCACTCATCTACCTCATACTACACCATAATCTACACCCACTGATTCCAAGTCTAGTTTTTATGTGAAACCCCTACTCCAGTTCAACAGAAAAATCATTACAGATTCTAATACTCTCCAGGTTTGGAATTTCAAAGCTTGATGTTTATTTCCAGAAGGTGAAATCTGACTTAGCTTACAGAATGACAAAAGACCATAAAAGCTTTACAAGCACCTCTTTCATATATATATATATTTCATATCTAGAAATTCCTGCTTTAAAAAAAAAAGGTTTAGGCTCTACATTTGTGGCATTTTGTGGTATAGTGAGCAGATTCTCAAGCCTAGCTTTAGCTCTGAAGGCAGCACGTAGTCATACTTACAACTATGACTTATTTAGCAAAAGGCTACAAAGAGAAGTCAGCAAAGGAAAAAGTATATAGGGCAAAGACTGAGGAAAGCCAGGCACAAGCTTCCAAGATGTTTTAGTTACTTTCTCCTCACTGACACACAATACCTGACACCCACAACTTAAAGGAGGAAAGGTTTATTTGGGCTCACAGTTTGTGGCCATTTCAGTCCATAGTTAGCTGGTTCCAAGCAGGGTGGCAGGAAAGAGAGAGATCAAGAGAAGACAGAGGAAGTTAGATACTTCCAGGCCACACCCCCAAGTGTCCTACCTCCTCTGTCCAAGCTTCAGCTTCCAATATCACATTTAGCTATAAATTCATCATTGGACTGATCCACTGATGAGCATCATATCCCCATGATCCAATCACCTCCCAAAAGCCCCACCTATGAGTGCATGAGGCTTTGAAGGGACATCTAGATATGAACCTGACATTCTACCCCAGCCCCCAAAAGACTCACAAATATCCCTTTATGCAAAATGAATTTAGGCAACCTCTAAGTGTTGCCAAAGTCTTAACAGTTTCAGAATTGCTGAAAAGTCCAAGTACAAAGTCTCCTCTGACATTTAAGGCAAATTCTTAGCTTTGAGCCTCTATAAAAATCAAAAGAAAGTTAAACATCTTGAACATACAAAGGTACAATGTAAACATTCCCATTACAAAAGGGAGAAATAGGGGGATATAAAGAGATGGGACCAAAGCAAGAGTGAAACACAGCAGGGCAAAAATTAAGTCCTATAGCTCCATGTTCAGCACCTGGAACAATGTGGTAAGAAGTGAACTCCAAAGGACATGGGTAGCCCTGCCCCTATGCCATTGCCAGTGACTATAGCCCTCATGGCTTCTCTCTTGGGCAGGCTTTGTTCACTCCTTGCAGCTTTCCTCAGATGTTCCACATTCCTGGCTTTTCCAACATTCTTGGGTCTCCATTGCACTTTCAACTTCACATATTCTCATACACTGCCCTCTCAGGAGCACACTGCCTGGCCTCCCGGGCCTTCTTCTGAAATCTGGATGGAAGACTCCCTGACCCCGCAACTCGTGCATTCCGCATGCCTATAAAACAAGCACCATGTGAAAGATGCCAAGGTTTGCCTCAGCTTGAGCAGTAGCTGAGCCCTTTTGCATCTTGCTGGTGGTTGCAGAGGTTCAGAATGTCTGGATGGCTGAGCACAGTGAATCAATTTGCTAAGCTGCCCTTCTCCAAAACAGTACCCTAGACCTTTCTTCTCAAAGCAAAGTCTTTTACTTTTGCAATTTTGAGCTTTTAAAGTGTAGAACCTTAGTTGGTCCTTACATGCCCTTAAGCCATTTTTTTCTATTGTCCTCTTCCAAAGTATTTGGCTTTTTTTTTTTTTTTTTTGGTACCTGGGATCTAACTTGGGACCTTGCACTTGTGAGGCAGGCAGCAGCACCACTGAGCTAAATCCCCAGCCCTGGCTTCTTTTTAACACAAATCTTTTTAGCAATCAAACTCTCCCCTGCTCCATCTTTGCAGGCCCTAAATTTACCAAAGCTTCATTTCTGGCCAAACTCAAAACTTTTTAAACCATTCAGGTGTGTCTTTTGGTCTTGATTCTCAAGGTACAGCTGGTTTTAAAAGCCCAGAACAGTACCTATGCCACAGCCTCAACATTAAACTGCCTTGAAATTCACTCTGCCAGATTACTTCACTGTTCTTAATGTCAGTCCCCTCAATATCTCATTATAGGAGCAAAATGTAGATACATTTTCTCCAGAGCATAACACAACTGGCCTGGCCTCCAACTACAAATGGAGTCCTTGTTCCCAATTAAAACATCCTGGGCCTGGTCTTCTCTTTCTGCTTTTTAATCAGCATTCTGGCCTTCTGAGCACTGAATTTCCCATTAAGCTCAGCTTACAACATTCTAGGGCTTCTTCTCTAGCCAGCAACTCCAAACCCCTCTAAACTCCTCCCATAAGCCAGTTTCAAAGGCTAATGAACCACATGGTCAGGTAGTGTCACAGCAACAGCCCCCCTTCTCTGCTACCAAAATCTGTTTTACTTTCTCATCACCAAACACAATAACCAACACGACAAATCAGAGGAAAAGTTTATTTTGCCTCACAGTTTGTACAGGTTTCAGTCCATAGTTGGCCAGCTCCAAGGCAAGGCACCATGGCAGCGTGGTATGGCTGAGGGGAACGAGGTCATGGTATGACAACAAGAGGCAGAGAAAATCAAAGGAGAAGGAGGGAGATAGATTCTTCCAGGCCACGCCCCAGTGACCCACTTCCTCCAACCAGGGTTCATCTCTAAAACAACATGTAGCTATTATCAGCAGACTAATCCACTGGTGAGTATCATGCCCCTATGACTCAGTTGTCCCTCAAAATCCCCACCTATGAGCACTTGAGTCCAGTAGCTTTGGTGGTAGGTAGATATAAACTATAAGGGTCCTCTCCCAGTGGAGTCACATAAAACATAAAACAAGCTGTGATAAAGTGGGTGAATTTCAGACACTTAACAGAAGAACAAAATTCTATAAGCAGTTAGACAAAAGAAACAAATCACATACAAAGGAAAGCCCATCAGAATCACAGCAAACTTCTTAATGCAAATCCTCAAGTCAAGAAGAGCTTGGAGTGATGTATTTCAAGCCCTAAAGGAAAACAGCCTCCAACCCAGATTGATGTACCCTGCAAAACTATCTTTCAAAATTGATGGAGAAATAAGATACTTTCATGATAAAGAGCACCTTAGGAACTTCATGAATACCAAACCAGCACTCCAAAAAATTTTAGACAATATACTAGGAATAGACAATGAGGATTACAACCCCAGGAAGCCCAGAAGAATGAATTCATTGGGCATGACAAGAAATTAAAGGCAAAGGGGGAGAATCCAACAAAAAGAAAAAGTCATGACAATGATAAGTCAATACGTATCACTTATAACCATCAATATTAATGGGCTCAACTCACCAATCAAAAGAAACAGACTGGCAGAATGGGTCAAGAAGCAAGATCCAACAATATGCTGCATACAAGAAATACACTTAATGCAAAAAGAAACTTATAGACTGAAAGATAAAATGTGGAAAACAATACTCCATGCTATAGGAACCCCCCCAAAAAGCAGGAGTAGCTATCTTCTTTGCAGATCAAGTGGATTTCAAGCCAACACTGATTAAGAGAGACAAAGAAGGACACTACAGCCTTGTAAAAGGAACAACCCAAGAGGAAGAGATGACAACCATAAATGTATATGCACCAAACACTAGGGTGCCCAACTATATAAAACAAATACTAATGGACATGAAAAGTCATATATGCACTAATACAATTGTAGTGGGGGAATCTTAATTCCCCACTCTCACAAAGAGATAGATCAACTAGACAAAAAATAAGCAACGAAATATTAGAACTCAAACTCTTGAACAAATGAGATGTTTACAAAATATTATACCCCTCAAAATCAGAATACACATTCTTTTCAGCTGCACATGGCTTGTTTTCTAAAACAGACTACATACTCACTCATAGAACATGTTTAACTAAGTGCAAAGGAATTGAACTATCCCTTGTATATTATCAGAGCATAGTGATGAAATTGGAAATCAGTAGCAAAAGAAACCTTAATTTCATAAACACATGGAAATGCACAACACACTTCTGAATAACCAATGGGTCACAGAGGAAATTAAAGAAGAAATCAGACACTTCCTACAATTAAATGACAATGACAATACAACATATTGGAATCAAAAGAACACAATGAAAGGAGTCTTATGAGGGAAATTCATAGCAGTGAATGCTCATATTAGGAAAACAGAGCGAGCCCAATTAAACAATCTAATGCTGAACCTCAACGTTCTAGAAAAAGAAAAGCAGGACAAACCCAAAGCGCATACAAGGGAGGAAATTATAAAGACCACAGCAGAAATCAATGCAATGGAGACTAAGAGAATGATACAAAAAAAATCAATGAAGCCAAGAGTTGGTTCTTCGAAAGAATAAACAAAATTGACAAACCCTTAGGTGAACTTATCAGAAAAAGGAAAGAAAAGGACCAAATTCATGCAATTAGGAATGAAAAGAAGGAAATTACACTGGACCCAGCAGAAATCCAGAGGATCATCAATACCTACTTCCAGAACCTATATGCCACTAAGATGGAAAACAGAAGAAATGGACTGATTCCTGGATACATATGAATTACCAAAGTTGAACAAAGAAGACCTAAAAATTCTGAGCAACTCAATGTCAATCAATGAAATTGAAAATGTAATTAAAAACTTATCAACTAAGAAAAGCCCGGATTCTGATGGCTTCATTGCTGAATTCTACAAGACATTTGGAGAGGAACTACTGCCACTACTGTTTACTCTTCAATGAAATTGAAAGGGAAGCAATAGTCTCAAATTCATTCCAGGAAGCAAGCATCACCTTGATCCCCAAAGCAGAGAAAGGCCCAACTGAAAAAGAGAACTATAGGCCAATCTGAATAATGAAGATAGATGTAAAAATCCTTAATAAGATACTGGCAAATAGAATGCAGAAGATTATCAAGAAGATCACATACCCTGACCAAGTGGGATTCATCCCAGGGAGGCAGGGATGCTTCAATATACACAGATCAATAAATGCAATACACTGTATCAATAAAGCCAAGGACAAAACCCATATGATCATCTCAATAGATGCAGAAAAAGCAT
>NW_004624845.1:4063790-4103030 GCF_000247695.1 Heterocephalus glaber | reverse complement strand
AGAGAGGGAGAAAGGGGGGGGAGAGAACAGAACTAAACCGATTAGAAAAAGAAAAGAAAACCTGCCGGTGATAGCTAAACAGCCTTGGTTTTAAGGACAGCAGAATTTGAGAGTAAGTGACAGGGTAAGCAAGAATTTGATAAAGGGGAGTAAAAGTCCATAAAAAAGTTTTGTCTCCTTAAAGAAATGTCCAAAGCTCTCCAAGATCAATCAGCCTACTCCTACCTCTCTGCCAGCAGTCCTGCCAGCCCTGCCTGAACATGAAACCATCCCCACCACATTATTTCCTATCCTTCTTGACTTCCTGACTCTGATTCATTCAATTCTCTTAAGTGTCATCTCTTCCAGGTGCTTGTTCTCCCTTCTCTTTCACTACCCCACCTCTACTCACATCCATTAACACCATACCACATAGTAATGATAGATATCTGTCTTCCCCCACTGGATTCTGCACCTAAAACCAGTTCTGGCCTATAATAAAATAGTAAGCACTCAGTATCCACTGAATAAATTAACTAATCTCCATGTCTGACACTCATGCTACTCCTTTCGTCAAGTTCATTGTTTAATAGTTTAAAAAGAATATCAACAAATTTAAGTAATGACCAACCAATCATGCCATACTTGACTGTTACATTAAGCCCACACACTTTGTTACCACACCTAAAGGTAACAACCCTCTTGAAATGGCAAACACACCCTCAAGGACCTGACCACTCTCATGCACAGTTCCTCAGTGTTGGTGCTTTGGTCTTAAAGGAAAGAGACCAAACCAGAATCTTTCAAGAGGACTAACTCTAGGCTTGATGAGCACAGTGAGAAGACATGGGTCTTGGCACAGGAAGGAGGTCAGGTTCAAAGGTGTAGTTTTCTAAAAGCCCAATGTAAGATGCTTCCAAGGAATTTAAAATGTACTCCTTGCTCCTTGTGCACTGAATGTCAGCACAAGATTTCCTTCTAATTTCTGATAGCTCAAAGTAATCTTGGGGAAAGTCTTCTAGAGAAGGGAAAAAAATAAACACATCCACCCATTCCTCACTTCCTCCTACACCAAGCAAACACCTGTGCTCAGCTTCATGGTAGGGTCCCATCTGTCACTGGCAGAATGTGACAGGTGGAGTCACATTTCCTCCACACCCTTGGCTCCTGGCCACTTATTAGTTCATGTGGGGAAGCGAGTGATTGTCTTTATATTTAGGCACCTCTAGTATCCAAGGCTAATCTCCCCAGTGGCTTTCCCCAAGGAATTCCAAGTACATGTCAGGTTTTCCCTCTGGTCTGAGTAAAGCAGACAACACTCTAGTAAACAAACACAGACCTAGCAAACACATACTTGTGTCTACTTGTGTCAGATCCCGACTACTTGGGGAGAAGAGCTACCCAGCTTCTTAAAATTTCACACAGCTGTTAAATGTTGTAGCCCAAGCCTCCCTGCCCCCTCCACCCACAAGAAACTTAGAAACCGCTAACCACAAAAGTGCTCACCAAGCTTGAGAAATTCTACAAAACACTAACCAAATTCAGCATTTATTGGGTGTCAACTATTCCTAGATTCTTAAACTCAATTCTGGAAACATAATAAGGAGCTTGCAACATTTTTTCTAGGTTCAAGACTCAATCATTTTGCCAAAAGCATACCTGGATCCTTTATTTAAAATGGTAAATTAGTTTAGCCCCAGATCAGGATATATTCATCTTTTAAAAATAATTAGGCTCCAATATGATGCAGCTCATAAATTGTTATATGGAGTTGCCATTTTCCAACACATTATGTACCTTTTTATAGAAGTCTTAAATACCAGGACCACCTCTACAACTACATTAACTTTTACCAACAAAGTTTTAAAGTGTGGTATCTCACCTGTACCCACAAGTTCAAAAAAGTGTACAAATCAACCCCAAATTTATCTTTTATACTTTGGGCAGTGTTAATATCATAAAGAGAAATTTAGCTATTTCACTCATAATATTGAGAAACTTCCATTAGTTTCTTGCAGCCTCTAAGATAAAGGGTAAATTTGTACCCTGATTTCACTTTTGGTCTGGAGCTCACCATCTGAGCATCTCTTTCATCCATAACTACCCTACATGCCCACTCCCTGGTCTCTCCCTGTTCCCATGCCCCTCCTCCTTTGACCTGTTCTTTTCCCCTTACTCTTTTTCCAACCTAGAAAACTGCTACTCAGTCATGGGTCTAGCTCATTTTTCACCTCCCAACTCTTCTAGGCAGTCACTCTCTCTACAATCTCATAATAAGTGGTGAGTACTCCTACTAGAATATTCACTGCATTGTACTATGTACATTGCTTTAACATTGTCACCCTCAAAAGCCAAGAGAGGAAACCAAGAGAAAGGGAAGAGAGAGAAGCAAAAGGAAGAGAAGGGAAGTAATATTTTTTGAACCGTACTCTGCAATGTACAATATTGGCCAATTTAACATATTCTTTATCTCATTTATTTCTTAGAGCCACAATGTAAGATAATAAAATAATGTTTTCAGAACAGGAAGCTGAAACTCAGCACATTTAAATTACATGCTCAAGTACACAGCTAGTAAGTGGATCTAAGATTTAAATGGAAGTCTATTGGATTGCAAAGCCAAGTTTATTTCACTACAAAATGGTTCTTCAGGAAACATGGGATTCTAGATTCACACTTGACCATGAGAACTAGAAACACTTTTCCTGGGCTCTTTTTCCCATCACTTTGCTGGCCATTGTGCTTCATAATTCCACCTTTTAACCTTCCATCTATGATTGTACCTCAAAACTATCCACTCTTAACCATGAGATGGCAAAATACCTTTAAGATTCCAGCAAGAACACAGTGATCATATGTGCAGAAAGGTGGCAGTACTATTTCAAAAGTGCTTGAGTATGCACATTACAGATTGAGCATCCCTAATTTGAAATCCAAAATCTAAAGTGCTCCATATTAGAAATCTTTTTGAGCACTGACTGATATTACAAGTGGAAATTTGTACTCTGGCCCTCAGGTGATTGATTATAATCAAAATATAGCCACACTAAAAATATTGTATAAAATTATATTTAAGCTTTAAATAAGGGCTATAGAAAACATAACTGATTTTAATTGTTTAGATTTGGGTCCTATTCCAACATATCTCATTAAGAACAGACAAATATTCCAAACTCCACAACATAAAACACTTCTGGTCCCAAGTGTTTCAGGGAATTAGAACTCAACAAAAATATGCAGAGTTTAAAAGTGTCATATTTAAGTGATCTGAGCAGATCGGCTGATATAAAGATTTAATTTTAATAAGTCCCCTAACATGTATGGAATGAAGATCCACTTCATTTTCACTCAAGTTCTTCAGCATATTCCCTCTCATTTCTCAAACTGTGATACCCAAAATAAAACATGATTAGGATATTCCAGAAATAAACCATAAATAAAAGATGGCCTCCAAGGGGCCAGGGATTTAGTTCAGTGGTTCCACCGCCTGCCCAGCAAGTGCAAGGACCAGAGTTCCAACCCGGGTCCAAAAAAAAAAAAAGGCCTCCAGTTCTCCAGAGTCATATTTCAGGAACTCTACACTTGTGCTGCTTTTTAACTGCAGTAATAAGCAGTGAACTCCCAAGGACATTGTATGCTGGGAGAACCTGGTATTTTTCCTAGAATAATCTGTCAAATCCATCATTGCATTGCTAGGGTAGCAGAAATATGCTCAGGTTTTCTGAAACAGTCTCAGTTTCAAATACTATAATCTGTTACAAGACTCATGCCAAACAATAAGTCTCAATAAGCATGAGCATAATACTGTATCTTTGTTCTAAAGAACTGCCCCCAGAAAGTCAGGACAGTAGAGAGCACATGCTTTAAGCAACTTGAGTTCAAAAGTTTGCTTTGTCATGTACTAACTCTATTACTAGAGATACTTACCTTCTCCTGCCATTTTCTCTTCAGTAAAATGGATAATTATCCTGTGCTTCAGAGCGCTGTCCCATCAATTAGATGAGCAAGGGCCTGACACACAGTATGCGCTCAATAGATAATATTCTGTTTATTATTATCCTTCGTAGTATTTCCAAAAGGAATGCAAAACAGGATATCATTTTTGTTTTTCTATGTAAAGGACACAAATGATGTGAACTACCTAATATAAATAGAACCAGGATTTAACTTTCTAAGCATAGCACTTTAGTTACTATACCCCAGGGCAGAACCGATTCTTAAATAGGCCACTAAGTTGCTGACTCATCACTTTGTGGTCTCAGGTCAACCCCAGATATTTCCTAAAATATTTAAATTCATTAATTATTACCACCTCTGTGTAAGAAAATTTTCTAAATTTATGCAACAGGCTCATTTTAAAATATTGTTCTATGTGGTCAAAAAACTGGTCAGGCTATAAAATTTGCTTCTGCATGTAGAACTCAGGTTGTAGTTTTCTGATTTCATGGAAAATAAAGCAGAATACTCCTAGGGTACAGGCAGGATGTAAATACATGAGATTATATTTTGATGATCCAAAGCATAGGGTCTAGAGTCAGATTGCCTGGATCCAAATCTCTGTTCTTCCTCTTAGTTTTAACTATTCATAGGTTACCTTGAATATGTCACACAGAAACTGATATATATGAGGTGGTGAGTGTTTAGCTGATGCATCTTTGGCCAACCACCCGGGTACAGTATCTGTTTCTCTGGTTTTCATTAAATATATGACCTCATCCAATCTTCTCAACAACTTCTGAGGCAGGTATAATTGTTCCATTTTACAGACACATCAAAGAGATTACAGGCTATGATAACAGTTCAGATATGGGGACAGCAAAGGTCTCAACACGCGTCCCCTGAAAATAACCCAAAATGGTAAAACTGAAACAATCCTAGAATATATTCCAGAGTCAAACTGAAAATCCAGACCCTTTGTTTCTGCAACACAAATGACTAGTACAAAACCAACAGTGGTAAAGAATCTGCCCGGAAGAATCTAACATGTCACAGCTGTTTTCCTCCCAACACAGATCACTGGCAGAGGGGATAGAAATGGTCAGGGCACAGATCTCAGTCTGGCCTGGGACAGAGCCCAGCCCTCAGCCTCACAGCCCTGTGTTTTAACCAAGTGACTCAGCCAGAGGCAGGAAAGCCCAGGCGCCTGTGGCCATGAGTAATAGAGGCACAAAACATATCTGTCTGATTAGCAGATGATAGCATCACATTCTGTCAAGACTACAGTAAAACAATGCTTCTGTAAGGGAAAAAAGAAATGTCTGTTCACCCAGAAGTCAAATGCTGTCTTTCTTCTTCCAGCTCAGAATGCAAATTTGTGGAATTGCTTGCTAGGTCTTATGCCTACCCCACCTTCAAATATTTCTTGATCATTTTAGAAAGAAGACATCTAAGAGTAATAAACCTAATCTATTTCTGCCACAGCAGCAAAGTGTGACATTAGGAAATGCCTTTATTTATGCCTTTTATCTCAGTCATCAATGCAAGAGAGAACATACAGGGAAGGGTTTCTGTAGATTATAAGAACATAAAGAAGTCACTGCAACTATCCAAGGCATATTGCACTACACTTCAGCAAAGACTTCATTTCAGGAGAAGGATTAACTCATTCTTCAACCTGTTCATTTATCATTTAATTTGAAATACTTTACTGAGTTTCCACTGAGTGCCAGCGACTATGCCAGGCGACACAGGTGTAGCATTCAGCGACACACTCCAAGCCCTTGGGGGTTCAATCTGTTCTTAAATTGATCTTTTCAGCTCGTTCCTATTCCAACTACAGCTGAATTCTCTGCCTCCTGTCTTTGGTAGCCTCTTCCCCACCATTCTCCAACTAAGAAACTCAAGAGGGGAGTCATGTGTCTCTTCCACATTCTGCAAAGGTAGCACAGATCAAAGTGGCCAAGGGGCAGGAAGTAAAATCACTGTATTCAGTGACTGAAGGAGGCAATTAGTTAGTGACACATGATTACCATAAAAACCTACTTTCATTATGTTTCTATATACCTACCTTTCCAAAACTTGCACCCAAACTGTTCTTTCCTTACAACATTTTAGTCCAGCGATGGTGAACTTTTTAGAGCTTTCAATGATACAAAGGGCCCACCATTGCTGTTCTAGATGGTTGGCACATCTCTAAAAGCATCAAAGCATTGTAGATGGAGGTACTAGATTAACAGCGACACACAAATAAGTGGAAACAGCTCCCCTCTGAATGATCTATGGAGGGCAGTCAAGTGCGGAGATTCTTAGAAAATCACCAAAAGTTCCAAACAACGAAAAGCAGGAACATTTTTTAACACTTAAGTCATCTAGATGTGGTAGTTCTCTATCAGACTGTTATTTGAACAGATAGAAATGGAAAATAACAGGTTTTTTATACTGGAAGGAACCTCAGGTGATCAAATTCCCTAACTTTATAGATAACAAAACCAAGGCTCAAAAGGTGGATGTGACTAAACTCAGTTATTACAAATTTTCTTTGGAGATTCAGGGGTAGAAGCCAAGCCACTTGCCTCCCAGTGCAGGGTCCACTGGTTCCCAAGCTGCCAGGAGCAGGGTGTATGCCTGAGAGCCCCCTTGATGCACTGGCTGATGGCACTCACCATGCCCTCTAGGGATACACTGCCTTTCCAGGTGCTCTTAATGCTTCCTCCTCACAAGCCTCTGCCTTGCTCAAGGTAACTAGGGACAACTTTCAGGAACTCCCTGTGCAAATAAATAGCTCCTCTGAATGGCAAGCTTGCCTTTATCCTAAAAAGTGGAACTATCTTCTGTCCTTCTCTTCTGTTCAGGATTATGACAAAGACTAGTAAGATACTAGCCACCGAGGAATCCTAGATTCTGTGAAGACAACAAAATTCCAGTAGAAAATTTATACCATAATTTAGTCCTATTACTATTAAGTCAAGAGTTTGATTCCAGCATTTCATAAAGTCAATGCTTTTGAGCTATCTATGTTTAAACATTAAGTAGCACACACTTTCATGCACTCAAGTAACAAACAATAACACTTGATACTTGGTCCTTGTGGTGATTCTAGTAGGGAAGCAGAGTAATGTTATAGTTTGGATCTAAAATATCCCAAAGGCTTATGTGTTGAAAGCTTGTGTGTTAGTGGGAAGTGGTGGAATCTTTAGGAGGTGGGGCCTAGTGGAAGGAAGTTAGGTCACTAGAAGTATGCCCTGGAAGGGGACATTGGGACCTTGGCCACTTCCTGTCTCTTTCTCTCCTTGTGGGCTGCCAAGAGGTGAGCAGTTTCCTCTACCACATGTTCCCTGTCATGATACTCTGTGTCTCCCTGGGCCCAAAAGCAAGAGTCAACTGACCATGGACTAAAACTGTGAACCAAAATATACCATTCCTCCTTGTAAGCTGATTCTCTCAGGTATTTTGTCATAATAATGGAACTCTAACACAAGGTTCCTAATTTCAAATTTACAGTAAAAAAAAAACCAGGTTAGAGAAGTTACCTGTGTTGTCCAAGGTCACACAGGTAATGAAATGCAGAACTAGAACAAAGACCTTGTTTAGGGCCCTCTCCTTCTCACTTCCAAAAGAAGGTTTTGAATTTTCTGCTCACATTTTGCACATCAGTAACACTGAAGTACAATCTATTCTGTTACATTTGAGACATGGAGCAAGGAGAACAGTTTGACCCTACAGCTTCAGAAGCAGCCTCACAGCCTGACATGTTTCTCTGCTGGAGACTGAGTGACACAGGGAATAATGGAGGAAGGGTGTGTGTTAAACTTCGTGGCTCACAAACAGGATTAACTTTTAGATTGTTTTTAATTATTCATAATTTAGCTTCTATATTCTTTCAATGAGATGGCTCTTAGCTTTGATAAGAATTCAATTAAAATGAGGAATGTATTTGTTTTCACATATATATGCAGAAAAAAAGATTCAGCGAATTACATCCTAAGTTCTCCATTAGTTATTTCTACGTGTAGATGTATCAATTCAATCATTGCTGTTTTTAGTAGTATTCTGTATTTTATCTTTTTTCTGCAATTAATATAGTTTTGGTAAAAAGAAAGAAAGCAATAAAGAATACATTTATTTTTAAAACATATTCTTTATTCTGGAAAATGGGGAAAGGGGTCATTTTCCCCAGGAGTTAAGCTCTGTTCCTGTGAACCAGGGAATGGAAAATGGAAACAGCACTATAAGCCCCCAGACCAAAACTTTTGCCCTGCTTCTCCATTCGAGTATCCCCAGGCACCAAGAATATAAAACAATTTGCCAGAGCACCAATTTTACGCAAATATTTTGGGGAAAATATTTTTATATGTTTAAACTGAGATCCACATATCATAAAATCAAATGAAAAACTGATCTTAAGTCCCTAAAATAGTTTTTAAGCTTCCTGGGGCCAACTAATCCATATCACAATTCCCGGGAATACTTGTTTGTCTTCTTTCCCACTGAGGGCTCTTCCATAGAGAAGGATGGGAAACCCTAAGGCAATCAGTACCACCTTATTTCTCTACTTCCCTTTTGAGAGGGTAATCACCTCATTAATACCAAGTCACTTTTTAGGTTAGTTGGGGGAAAACAGTCAAATTCTCTTTATGAGCTATTTCCTTTAAAACTCTTTATAAAACAGGGGCAGCAAACATTTTAACCAAGGAATTCCAGAAGCTCACAGGGGCACAGTTCAAACCCTTGCCCTAGGGATATAACAGCCTGGCCTGGCACTAGTTTTTGAGGACAGGGCCCAGCTGCCCTTAACTGGGTCATATTTCTCCAGGGCAACAGACCACTCTGCACAAGGTGTTAATTCATTCATTCCACAAATATTTATTGAGTGAAGCCTGAAAAGGGCCTCTTAGGGGACAGTGGGATCATTCACAAGCCAACGGTCAGCTCTAACGGATCGGATGTGGACAATCCATCTTTTATTAGACCCCAAACCACTTCTAGGATAAAGCAAACAGGGCCCCTGCCCCACCCACACACTGGCAGCTGGATCAGGCAGGCCTTCTGGAGCAGGACCACTGCTGAGAAAGGAAAGCCTTCACTGGTCCCTCCACGATAACAAAACTCTTGCACCATTAATGACATAACACCTCTAAGATACTGTGAGCAATGTCTAACACCTGGTAAGAGCTCGATAATGTTAGTTGCTTTTTGTTCTTCCAGATTGCCCTTACTCAAGCTCCTCAAAAGAAGTTTAAAAGAACACAGGTTTAGAATTAGAGCCTGGATTTTTATCCCCACTATGTTACTTACTAGCTATGTGACTAAGAAGTGATCTTTCTGAGCCTCAGTTTCTCATCTGTACAGTGGAGTTCCACCCTTCTTGTGCCTTTGTGAAAATTAAGGACGCTTTATGTGCAGAAGAGTGAGTGCTGGCCCATAGTAAGTGCCCAATAAAATTCAACATTGCCCTGACCTCTTCCCCACACCTTCTCCTTCCTGGTCACTCTTGATGGGTCCTGGAATCTGATCTCACCTGGACACAACAGGTGAGGTGAGCAAAAGAACTGCAAAGGCAAGAGAAGCGGAGGGGAGGGGAGTGCTCCAGATCTACAGAAACGCATCAAAACCCTCAGCAACTCCAGCCATCCTCCTGCATCTGGCTGACAGTCCGGGCACCTTAACAGCAGGGAATGGCTGACAAGGGGACACGAAGCTGGAGGGCAGCTTGAATCCTCCCTCCCACCTCCCAGGGTCTGTCTGAAGCTGGTTGGGGGTTGTAGGGTTTTTTCTTTATGAAAAAGTAAAACAAAATTTCATATCAAAATAATGAGACTAACAATTGTCAATACACTGTGTATCATTATCTTCAAAGTAGTTACTCAGAGTACAAGACATAGACAAAAAAGATTCTCTCTTACAAAGAAGAAAGACAATCGCATCAAACTTTTTCACTGAACTAAGAGAAACTGCTTCCAAGTCAACTCAGAGCCCAAAGCCAGGAGGCTGCTGGTCAACAATCAACACTAAATGAAAAGAAGACTTTTCATCAAGGCAGGAAGTGCAGCCCCTCAAAGTCAAGGGGGATTAATAAGGAGAAGAGAAAGGAAAAGGAAGAGGGAGGAGGCAGGACCTGCGCAGAGAGAGAGAAACCCACTTCCTACGTGCTGGTGGGGCTCTGTCTTAGCCCTGAAGCAATCGGTTTTCCACTTTGAAAGATGATAAACCTCACTCGTGTGGTTTACATTTCCCGCGGGACGAGGTCTGGGAGAGAGAAAATTCCAAAACAAATCTGCTTATTTTCGAAGGACAAAACTTTAGCTTCCGTCCCCTGCCTTTCTTTCCCGTGACCCACCTGTGCATCGGTTCTAACGCGCTACCTTTTCTCACCTGAGCACACCCGTGGACGCCCCAGAAACGCGGCAGCTCAGCTGTACCCCCACCCCGGCACCCCAGCTTCCCGGAAAGGGCACCCTGGGCAGCAGGGGGTGGCGCCTGCACAAGTGAGAAACTGAGGAAGGAAGCTTGTCGGGTGCCAAAACGCAGTTCACGTCTTAGAGCGCGGAAGACTACAGAACATCATTCTATACTAACTCCCACATTTAACAGAAAAGGAGACCCAGAGGAGGAAAGGAATGGAGCTTCATCACGTAGCACAGCCAGCGGGCAGAGAAGGCAAAACCAGAAACCGCTGCGCTCCTTTGGTGTCCTGCCTGCCCGGCACGAAGGGCATCCCGCCGCCCGCCGGGTCTTGTTGCCCCCAGTCCCGGCCTGGTGTTCCCAACCTGGCGGCCCGGGCGCGGGGCGTTACCTTCTCCCAGCTAGGAGCTGCGAGCCTCCCCTCGCGGCAGCGCGCCGGAGGCCCAGGTGTCCCCGCTGCAGTCAGCGCAGCGCGCAGGGTCCCGGCGAGGGCGGGGCGCGGCTGTTCCCGGCCCCGTCCCTCCCTCCCCTCCCTCCCCTCCCCTCGCCTACTTTCACACCCCTACCCCCGCGCCTCCTGCTGCTTCTCTCTCTCCCTTCCTGGCCTCCACAAATGTATGTGTCCCCTAAATAAACTGTTTTTGTACAAAGTAAATCTTATTTTTTGACCATTCTGCGTTAGCTAGTGGGGCTGGAGCCCTGTACCTGGGGGAGCCTCCCTCCAGCCGAGTGGAGACAGCGACCGCGGGGAAAAGGGGAGCTTCCCAAGAGGTCAGTTTCTTTTCCTGCACAGGTTGTTGAGATTAAATAAAGTAGTGCTTTAAAAGTAGCTACAACAGGGACCAGAGATTTAGCTAAGTGGTTTCACTGCCTGCTGCGCAAACGCAAAGACCCGAGTTTGATCCCCAGTACCCCACCCCCCAAAAGTATCTACAATAAATACATATTGTCTCGCCGCCGGCCAACTTTTATGTTATTGATGCAGACTGACTCCAGTCCCATGCAAACTTGACCCTCAAGGTCTCCTTGAGGCCTCCATCATCTTCGGGATCAGTATTGTTCCACCCAGCTGAGTTTGACCCGGGTCTGCCCTTGGGGCTTCCAAAGTGCTTCCTTCTGCCACTTAAAGGCTGAGCCCCAACAGCCTCATTGTGACTGGGTGCAGGGCTGCTAACCTCACCTAAGAGTCCTTGCACCTAGGATTCCTATAGGCTATCGAGGCGAGGCGTGTGTTCTGGCTTTACCCAACCTTTGAGAGTCTGATGTGTCCTGTGGGAAAGCATTCGGGATGCAAGGGAACCAAGCCACTCACCTTGCCTTTAGAGACAAATTATAAATCATTCCAACTTGACATTAGTGCTGTACAAGGCATACATAAGACACACACACACACACGGGAAAAATATGACCAATGTAGTTCTGAGAGGGGGCCTACAAATCAGGTAAAATAGAACAGGTGAAGGAACACTGGGTGCATAGAGCAGATGAAGACATGGAGACTCCTACCACAGATCCCATAGATCAAGGCTACTGCAGTGTGTAACAGTGAGGCAGAGAGGAAACTCAGGAGGTTGGTAGACAGAGGCTGGAGCAGTAGCCACGCCTACCTAGCTGAAGGAAGCAGCTGTATCCTGTCCATGGCTGCTGGTGAATGATTTTAAGCAAGGCAGTGGGGCCTCAGATGTTTCAGAACCTCACTTACATTGCTGATTGTTCCTGCCTTGGTTAGCTTCTTTCTGCCCTGCTCCAGCTCTGGAGGTACAGGGCTTTGAAGGCACTCAGCTCTTACTAGTCCAGTGTCACCACTCCCCTAGAAACAAACAGCAACCCTAAACACTAGGGAAGTTCTCGAGATCCCGATTTCAGGCTTTGAAAGAGGCAGATGGGGGAGAGATTTTGAGGCAAAGTCTTCTTGGGGCTCTCAACTCACCCAAATCTTGCATGGCTCAGAGGTTAAAAGCCTGAGCTCTGATGTCAAATGGCCAAAAGCTAAATACTGGCCCCATCAGTTTCTAATAGGACCTTATGTCAATTACTCAGTCTCTGTTCCTCAATTTGCTCATTTGTTAAAAAGGCAATAATTATGCTCCTCTCTCAGGCTGTGAGCATTAAAATGAGAAAACACGTGTGCTGAGTACAGAGCTTAGCATATAGAGAATGCTGAATAAGCCTTAGTTAACACAATCATATCAAACCAGCAGTAGCCTGATCCATTTAACCCATAGGGAAGTCCCCTGCTTCAAAATAGTTTTCACGTAAGTGACACTAACTTCACAGAAGTTCATGTTGATACCTAGGGGAAAGGTAAAGAGATAGTGCAGTACAGGGCTAAAGGTACAGACATGGGTCCTGGCTCCACCTTTAAACTAGCTGCATGACTTTGGAGCAGTCACTAAACTTCTAGTGAAGTTAATGACTTTTCTTCTATAAAGTACAAACAGTATTCTTAGTTGCCCTGGTGCAAAGGAGACAGTGCTATAACAGTTTTCATACATTGCCTGATCCAAGGTAAGGTCTCAGTAAATGTTAGTTAATACTGTGATAATGGTTGGAAGAAGGTTCTTAGAGTTTTTGGAAAGGGAATAAAATTTCACTGTAATATCTGGGGAGAGGGAAGTGTAATCCTGGAAGAAAACCAAGGATAAATGCAAAAGTTCGTGCTGGATCTATGAAAACTGACTGGGACAAGAGTAAAAGTGAGCTTAGTAGCCTGCAGGTGGAGTATGGGCCTGGAGCAGTTTTCTAGTTGAGTGTGGGTTAACTATGGAATCCTCATCTGAAGAAGGATAAAATTCTGGCATCTCTGTGGACCTGAAATAAATCAGAGTATTGTTTGCAGGATGATGTACGACACTCTCTCAGTTGCTCTCTTGAAAATGTAGGATGCCAAAAGATTGTTGTTTTCAAATGAAAATCTGGAATTATGCCCCTAACAGTATTCAGCTGTGACTTTGCTGTATCGTCATAGGCATACTGCTAAATTTAGTTTTACCACCTAGTTAGTAGATGAACAATGACTGATGGGATGGTATGGGTATGTTTCCTTCAGACGTATCTTCCCATCTATTTCTGACATAAGGAATCCTTCTCGTGCATCAACAACCAGGACAAATGTCACCAGATTTTGCCTTCCTAGATGGACTGAATTCTTGCAAACTTTTCCATTCCTATGGTACATTCTTTGAGCATTTTCTTGGCATTGATTGCTTTTTATCTTTATAGTTCATTGTCACAAAATCTGCCTCTCCTCACTAGTTTTTGTTTTTAATTTTTCAAACTGAATGTTTTTTTCTTCTTTAGTCTATTAGTGCATGTATGTAGTACAAAATGTTTACATTCCTTGTGGAAACTTGAACCCACTAGTTTTTTTTGTTTGTTTTTTTTGTACCAGGTATTGAACTTGGGACCTTTAACTTGCGAGGCAGGCGGTGGAACCACTGAACTAAATCCCTGGCCCTAACCCACTAGTTTTAATGTTCACCCATTTCATAGTGAGCGCTCCCTTTCTTACATTTTTTCTCACCTCTTCCACATTTCCTCCATGCCATTTCTATCCAAATGACTTGTATACCATATGCACTCAATAAATGCTAGCTAAATTGAATTGGCAGGCAGCTATCTCATAGTAGATGTGTTGCAGAGAGCAGCATTTTTGCCACCATGGAAAAGTAAGAGAATTTTCCTTTTAAAGACATGACTTTGTCTTTATGCTATGTGGATTTATAACTTCTTACCCACTAAAAATTGCAGATATTGCTGAAATGTATAATTACATCTGGTGCGGTAATGTGGTTAGATGACTATAGCAGTAGGTATCAAATATAAAGCATTTAGAACATGATTCAGTTGTGATATGTGTCACCAAAGCAAAAATTCGGTTTTCTAAAAAATTTGTAAATACTGAATATCTTTTTAACTTTTTAAAATACAAAACTTTGGCCTTGAATCAAATTGTCTTAGCAATCTCTCCACAGTCTTCAATAATGCCTTGCATTTATTTCCACTGGGCTTTGTGTTTTTCAAAGGCCTTTCTCTTTGATTGTCTTGTTTGATCTTCACATCAACCCTATGATGTAGGAAAGGCAACTATTAGTATCTTCATTTCACAGATGAAGACAGAAGGGACTTGAAAGGATGAGAGCCTTAAACCCAGGGCAACTGGCAAAGTAGGAATGAAGTAAGGTTGGAACCCAGAGATGTACTTAGAACAATTATGATATTCATGAATATTGTCACATCATTATTTAAACTTTACATAAGTAAAGATTGTATGAAGGCATGTGTCTTAATTTTATTCACGTGTGTATATTTTCATACCGAGTTCCTTTTAAAAGTAAAGAAACCTCTTTGTAGTGATCACCTCTCTGTTATGATAGTCATTATTTATTACTGCAGTCCCTTTCATCTGTGCTTGTCAACATGCATTCCAACATTAATTATACATTTTAAAAAATCTCCAGGTTTATTCTGTAATTATTTCAGAACAAATTTTCTTATTTTGCTGTTTAAAGAAAAATTGTTACTCCAAAAAATAGAAGATCTCCATTTATATGAGATACCGAAGCTAGACAAATGCAGACAGAAGGCAGAATAATGGGGCATGTGGGGGGAGGTCATGGGAGTTGCTATTTAGTGGGCACAGAGTCTCAGTGTGAAATGAAGAAAGAGTTTAGAGATGGATGGTGTTGATAGTTGCAGAACAATGTGAATGTCCAGAAGGAGCTAAATGGCTAAGTATGTTGAAATCAAATTATAAAAGGCCTAGAAATTCAAACAATGGTGCAAGTAAAAACAAGGAATAACTAAAGATTTCTGAGCAAAAAAATGAAAGGTTAAGTTCACTTTTTGTATACGGAATGGACTTAGGGTCAGAAACTATAATAGATGTGTCAATTTTCAATTTTCGGTCAACGTATTTTCAGACAAAAGGAAGTAGACTGAGCATTCACAGGGGTATGAGGTCACAGAAGAGCCATGACCAACACAAAAAGACTGTATACACCTCACTATGGCTAAGAGGAATGGTATGAGTTGACACCTCTGCTAGTTGCTGTCAGCCTGTACAGTCCTCAGTTAAAAACTTCCTGTGTTGAGGTAATTTAAAATTTTCTGGGCTGGGACACAGCTCAGTGATAGAGCACTTGCAAGCCCTGTGCTCAATCCCCAGAACTACAAATAAAACATACTATTTTCCAAGACAAGACACAATATGTGGACTTTAGAGAAATTAAAAATATATTATAATTTTTAGAACATACAAAATATACTATTTTTTTATTTTTAGGTTTTCTTTTATTTTCAGTTTTCCAATTTTTTAAAAACTTGTGGTCAATATTATCAATACTACTAAACAATTGTACTGGGTTCAAAAGAACTTACAACAAAAAAATGCCTGGAAATTGACAAAACTGTAGTCAACCTTTTAGGTTAAAAATTATAGAGCTAGACCACAAAAGTTTTTAGAATTAAAGGAAGTCCCAAGAGGAAAATGCTGATGCAAAGCTCTGAGATTTTACTCTGAGTTACTTGTTAGAGCACTAACTCAAACAACACTCAAAGATTTTCAGGGTGCATACCAGCTCCATGTAAGCCCCTAATCATCTAAGCAGGGTGCTGTGGTTAGCTGGGTTGAAGCTCCCAACAGCTGCCTTCAGGTTCAGAGTAAATAAACAGTTCTGGGACTTGTAGAGAAACCATAAGACACCCTCAGGGGCCTTCTAACTTTGAACTAAAGGAAACCACATGCCACCACACTGCTAACCATGAACATGTTTACATTTTGTCTGAGTGAGGGTGAGTGCAAAAGGAGTCTCAGCAACAAACAGAGCTTTTGCTTATGATGTGGTTTAAACCACTTAATAGTGTCATTCCTCCAAAGGCCTCTGAGTGAGACATGCTGGGACCTCAGCAATGCAGACAGAGGTGAGGAAGAGGACTGGAGGGAATGGGATCAGAGATTCCAGGTGACACTCAACTGCAAGGTCTGAAGGTCCGTGGCAAACAAGGGTTTGGGTTGGGCAGACATTGCTATCTGTTGAGTGTGTGAGAGGAGAGAAGGGACATTCACACAAGTAGCAGGAGTCATTCAAAGTGGGGGCTCTACAGAAGACTGACTTAAGTCTTTTTATGATCATCTTCCTTGAGCAATCAGACTGTGGGAGAAAGTAGCAGCCTGAGTATGGGGAATAGTTCATGGAATTTTGCTGAAGATTTTCCATTTAAAGTCATACTGTCTTGGAGTAGAATGGTTTGTATTAAGTAATAAACAGAAAATGCTGCAATTGTTGGTGAGAACTATCAATGACATATCTTAATTTAACTATTTCTAAATTCTGCCATTTAAGTAAGATAAAGCAGTTGAGGCAATAGCAAATATTAGCCCTTCCCCCTGCCTCCCCGGTATTTTAATAGGAGTAAATGGGCCAACAGGAAGTGAGCCCTCTGCCTACTGCAGTCTAACTCTGTCCCAACTGAGCTATCTCACCTGCCTTCTCTGCCTACTTCAGAAGCCATCCCTGTTTAGAAAGGCAGGGGAAGAGTGGGCAGAGAGCACTAGGAAAATGAAAGCCATGACCACAGAGCAGAATGACTGCAATCTGTGTACATCCTTCCATGCACAATCTACCCTTGAGAATCTATCCTACCCTTTCTGCTCATCCCAAAGTCTTGTCAGAGACTGACATAGCTGAGATGGAGTTTGGGATAAGTCACATCAAAGAGCTCTACTAGATGTCATGTGCATCCCTAAGAAGAGAACACCTGGACCATTAGTATTGCTGCCCTGGTTTAAGAGGTTGGTGAATGAATGCTACAACTATAAGTTAGTGCCACTTCCTTCTTCATTTACTATGTCTAATACATAGCTTAACTTTTTAAGCACCTGATGCTAAGTATGTAACTCCAAAACCCATGAGGACAAGTTATAGGGGAAAAGGAAAATTCTTCAGGCTAGTTCCTAGAAGCTATTTTGCAACATGGAGTAATGTTTTGTGTTGCCAAGTAATTGCACACCAACTAGGGGATGGGAGGTGTGGAGGGACTGGAAAGATCTGGGTCCCTAATCTCTAGCAAGGTTGGCTAGGTTTGAAGCAGGACTCAATCTAAGCTAAGAAACCAAAATGTTAGGCAAGAAAACTGAGGCAAAAAACAGCTGTATGGATTTTGGCAACACAAAAAGATACAGAAAAATGTGTAATAAGCTATTTTAGAAAGCATGAGGGCTCAGAGCCAGACGTCAACTGGAATTCAGACTGTCATTTCCTATTAGTCTAACCTTTGACAAGTGTCTTAACTTCTCCAAAACTGTTTCTTCATATCTTATAGGGGTGTTATGAGAATTAAGCTGTACAAAGTGTATAATCTCAAAACAAACCCCTTTATTCAATTAAAATGTAATCTCCTTAAAAGCAAAGAGTAGATCTTAGCAGCACAGCAATTGCCAGAGAGGAGTGTGTGTGTAAAAAAATAAAAAAACTTATTCCAAACCTTATCCCAGGAGGCTGAGGTTGCTGTACATTCTTTATTCCTCAAAATGAAATTCATGAATCATCATCATCCCATGGGAACATCTTAGAAATTCAGGAACTCAGGCACTACCCCAGTTCTATTCATTTTAGCCAGATCTCCAGGGATCTGTTCACACATTAAATGTTGAAGAGCATTACTTACCTCAGGATTGACCGGAAGAATTGAGGCCTGAGTCTCTTGCTAAAAGGCATCCAGAAGCTCCAGCTGGGAGGGGCTGGAGAAGCCAGGAACTCTCAAGTAGTGTCAGTAGTGTGCAAACTGAGTCCTTAAATTATGACCTCTGCCCATGGCAACAGGGGCAGGTGGCAGGCGGCTCTGTCTCAGTGGAGCTAGAACCCAGTGTGGCTGGCCAGGGCCAGTCTGCAGATTCTAAGCCTCTGTGAGCAATGTAGTGTCAGAGCAGCAGCCCAGACCCAAGGCAATGTCTAAATATCAAGAACGTAAGAAGTCAATCTGAAGGGGTGAAAGAGAAGCTAAACCAGTTATGCTGGTCTAGAGAGCCAGAGTCTAAAGAACAAGAGGCTGAGAAGAAACAAAAGGTAGACAGTTCTCCAATACTTACTGAGCCTCTTCTGGGCAAGACAGAGAATGAGTTCTCACTTGAGGAGTGGTTGCTGTCGACGAACTGCCTTCAGGACGTAGGTGGATGTGTTTTCTAGCCATGAGTTCACAGTTGAGAGAGACTCAGCACTATGCACACTGCTCCTTATGAAGGCAGTTATGAGGCTGGAAAGCTCCTCTCTCCCACTGACATAAAGGCAGTAATGAAGGTGGCAAAGTGGGAATTTCAGAGGCCATTTTTGAAAGGTGTGTGAAAAAGAGGATAGAAAAATCCCAGGACCTTGGTTCACATAATAAATAACCTTGAGTGTTTTTAATCGGGAATGGGCTGCTTCTCAGGAGATAGCCCCTGAAAGGCCCTGAAACCAGCATACCATTGTTCCAGGAGAGTAACAAAGAATTTTATTATCTGAAGACATCAGAGTTGGAGTTGTTTTTTTTAAATCCATACACCCCAGTTTTCCAATACCTAGATCCCTAACATTTGAAATGGATATTGGCAAAACTGTTTCTACTAAGCCAGAAGTTGGAGCCTGGAGCCATTCACTTCCACTGCCAATTTCCCAAGGCACTACTGGTCCCCCCAATAAAACTCAGTGAGGGGCAGGGGATTTAGCTCAGTGGTGCTGCCACCTCCCTTGCAACCACAAGGCCCCAAGTTCGATCCCCGTTACCAAAAACCAAAAACAAACAAACACCCAGTGAATCCCATGGAGCAGTCTGAAAAGCCCTGCTCTGTACTGGTCCTAATGTCATACAAATCAAGGAAAGAAGGCCATGCTGACAAGGACTTCCATGACCTGATACCAGCTCACCTCACTACTACATGACCTTTCACTATAGCTATCATAGACTCTCTTCAGTGCTCAGCACATGCAACACTCTTGCTTTTGCACCATCCTACATGCTATTCTCTCTATCTAAAACACTCTCTGCTCTCCTCTGTGCCACTTTGTCCTCTCTCTGCCACTCCTACCTGCCCGACTCCTCCATATCCGCATATCTCAGCAGAGACCTGTTCTGTTCACTGTGCTGTACATGATACCAGATAAATAGTAAGTTCTAGGTATCTATCTCTTTCTTGAATGAGTGAATGAACATGCTTAAGGAAGTTTGTTCCTCAGCTGTCTGCAGCTCAGGAATGCTGACAAGCCTCCACTCACATATGCATGGTCACAAACAGATCCTTGTCAAGTCTGCACTGATTTCTCCTGAGAGATCTGAATGGACCACAACAGTGTTAAGTGGAAGATCCAAGTAATGGTTAAGAATGTGTTTAGAAAATGCAAAGTTACATACATTTAGAAAAGATATTTTAGGCCCAAGTGATAGCTGCCTTCAAAAGTGGCCACTGAGAGTTGTAGGTAGATAGCTGTTTCTCAGGATGATAGTTTTTAGACATCATCCTAACCTTCTGCCATCCTGAGGGTTTGGAGTTAATTAGGTTTTTAATTTGACTACCTTCTAACTCCAGTAATCCTATTTGACATTCTTAGTCGATAGTCTTCTGAAAGTTGCACAAGGAAGTATTCATGACTTCCCTAATGACAAAATACAGCCATAAAACATGCTGCTTGGTTTTTCTCAAGTAGCTCTGTTGTGAATAAGTTTATCTCTCCCAGAAGTTCCATTTGACAGGAAAAAAAGCCAAATAAACACGAATTAATGTTACACTACAATTTTTCTGAATATGCAACCAGGTAAAAATGCTAAATGAACATATTCCAAAGTTGGCTGTCTTTATTAGTATGTGGGCAGTAAATTGTTAAGAAAAACCAATTATCTCTTTAGATAGTATTACCCAAACATTTCTTTTACAAGCTTTGTAGGATGATTCAACTTTCAAGTCTCTGCTTAAGCATCATTTTATTTAGAGTGACTCATCTTAGTAAACAGGCTTTTAATTTAAAAGGAAAAATTATATTTGCATCCTTCTAAGGAAGAAACTACAAACCATTTAATTATCTACATTCTCTATCTATCTCTACCTATCTTTGGCACCAGTTACAAAGGAAATGTACCTAGATGGTGAATTCTCCCACAATAATCCTTTTCAATTAAGTAGGACTTAGCAATTTATAAAGTATGTTGACTTACATGTTGACATACTTTGACTAAAGTATGTTGACATACATGACTTCATTTGATCCTCTCAGTAGCCCTTTAAGACAGGTATGATAAAAATTAGAGGCAATGCCATTTTATAAATGAAGATGCTGATGTCGTTAAGACCACATAATTTGCTCATGGTTGCCCTGTTTGTAAGGGGTACAGCCAATGTTCATGATCCCAGATCTACCTCAATGTCATCAT
Organism: Heterocephalus glaber; assembly: GCF_000247695.1. Next base: position 4,082,309 of record NW_004624845.1, on the reverse strand, counting down.
CACCAGGTAAATCAAGGTTAATTCTGCCTGATGTTGTAGATCATACTGCAGAGGGACCTAGCTCTCCTAGTGCAGTGGTTCTCAAACTACACTTCTTAAAACCCTGAAGATCCTTAGCAGTGTGTGGGAAGCCACTGTAGAAAGGTAAAAAGACAGGATATTGGACTACCAGCCCCAGCTAAGATTTTTGTTTTTATGTGTGTTTTATATGTCTACTGGTGTTTCAACTAGATTTTTTTTTTAAATACAGTGTTCTACAGCTTAAAATAAAAGTTTGAAATAACCATATATCAGTCTAAACTTTTCATTTTACAGACTGGAATTGACTTTAAATATCAAATAATCTGTTCATGTTCACACCCAACTAGGGCTAGAAACCAGATGGTTCTCTCCATAATTGGTCCACTCCCCTATTATTGGGATAAAAGTTAAGTCTCCCAGTACTGTGGAGTGTTTTGTATACACCTACGGTTTTTAAACTTCAGTGTGTACCAGGACTACCTGGAGGGATTGTCACAGATTCCTTAGTCCTACCTCCAGAGTTTCTAATTCAATGGGTCCAGGGCAGAAGCCTAAGAATTTTCTATCCTAACTAATTTCAGGTGATGTTGATGCTGGTTAACTTTGAAAACCAGTGGTCTACAGAATACCAAACAACTGAATTGAATTGAGCACCTAATTGTACACTTTATTAATTTTATTTCATTCTGGGATAATAATGGCAAAGGGAAATTCCTTCTTCAGAATGTATAAACCCATTGCTTTAGCCATGTCACAGCTCATTCATCTACATTCAGCACCAACATTCTATCATTCTATCACACTGAAGACCCTAAGGCCTCCATGTAGCAATGATGCTGATGCCCTGACACATTCATTCCCTTGTCCAACCTTTCGATTGACCTGAGTTGTGGTGAGCAGTTCTCACATACACCACCAGTGTTCCTCCCCACAGTCCTTGGGAGGGCTAACCCAAGCTAGGTGTGCTTGACAGATGTTCATAAATAAATAGCACAGATTGTCACTGCCTTAAACAGTAGCAGAAATATAGACTGCTGAATCATGTATGGATATGTGATTAGTCAAATGTACACTTAAGCAGTCATTCTTCAGAAAGAGGCCCAAGTTCACCAGTATCATATCTATGAAGGATGCCAGACCAAAAAAACTGCCATTACACATATTTTCAGGACACCACTATGAAGAGCATCTGTCAATTTTTAAATGTAGATAAGCTCTCTTTTGTACTCTCAAAGCAATATTAACCTTTAGCAAATATTTACTTTGAGGAGTGGAGTTCTATAGTGATGGCATCGACATTTGGTCAAACTGCAAGGCAAATTTCTAAGAAAAGAACTATTAGAGAAACAATTAAATTGTCCTCAAATTGCAGCCAAATAATGAGAATAGATGCTTTTGGATAAAAAAATTAAATGACTCAAACTTTACTCCTAAATACTAGATCTAACTCATGTGTTCTGTTCCATTCATCGCCGGTGGCTTATTTTTATTTTTATTTTTATTTTTTGGGGGTACCAGGGATCGAACTGGGGTCCTTGCGCTTGTGAGTCAGGTGGCAGAACCACTGTGGTGGCTTATTTTTGAAAAAAAAGAACAGCTTAAAAAAACAACAAAAAAAATTTGGACATATAGATATGTATAGCACATTGGTTGTGGTGATGGAATCATGAATGTGTACATATTTCCAAACATATACAGATGTGTACATCAAATATGTGCAATTTTTGTATATTATACCTTGATAAAGCAAAAAAGTGTCATTGAAGTATAATTGATGAATAATAATCTGTACATGTTTAAAACATGGTTCCAGTGCCATTTTAAATCTTGTATCCTTTATAATTTCTCACATAGTAACTTCCTCTACTCAAAATCTTATCTCTCTCCTTTACTAATTTTCTGCCTTCCAAAAATTTTTTTCTGACATTACCCATTTGCTGCTATCTTCTTTCCTATTCCCTTTCATTGTGAATTAACATTCCCCCTCCCCACCACCCAACATTTAGTGACATTTCAGTAGGGAGAGGAGATAAACTCATCCATGTTGAACTGAAACTCTTTCAATCTCATAGAGTTATGTTTGTATGTATATATGCTACTGTGATGTATATAAAATTGTGATGATAATAATATATTAGGAATAATGATAATTGTCCTTAAATGTCCTCTTCTACCATTTCTCCCAGGGCACTCAGGGGTCCTCTTATAATCAGGCTTCTAATATCCCAGAGTTCTCAGGGTAGATATATACCATGGTCCTTGACATATATGATATAAGAAAGAAGCTGGTGTAGTGGTCCACACATGTAATCCCAGCTCCCTGGGAGGTTGAGGCAGGAGGATCACAAGTTGGAAGCCAATCTAGGCAAATTAGGGAGACCTGCCTCAAAATTTTAAAAAGTAAAAAATGAAAAGGGACTGGAGATGTAGCTTAGCACTCCATGGGTTCAATCCCCAGTAGTGGGAATGAAAAAAAAAAAAAGAAAGAGAGAAGTTATATTAAAAAAGTGAAAAATAGTAATTTAAAAAACTTACTTCTGGCTAATAAATGAGATATATTACATATTATATTTAATAAAAACTTATACATTGTATATCTCATTCCTCCAAAGTGATAAAAAAAAGATCTCCTTGGAAATACATGTGCATTATATATAAATATGTACATACACATAGCCTTAAATAATAGATAATTATAGACACAAGACATGCCAATACTTGGACATACATTCTTCCTGGCATTTAAAAAAAAAAAGCTCTCAAAAGCGACTCTTCTCCAACCAGTTCAAGACTTCACTATTATAATAACCTTATGTGTTTTAGTTTCAACCCTGTGCTCCTTTCTGTAATGATCCCCAAAAATAGGTAAGAGAGAAAATTTCAAATTTTTCCTCAAATGGTCAGTTTGCACTCTTTAAATTTCCACTTACAGAATCGGGCTCCAAATTCTGTTATCCTTATAGCTCGCATTTATTTGCAATGTTTCTGTTATGGACAGGATTCATCCACTAGAGTAGTAGCTCACAAAGTGACTGTATTTGGAGATGGGCTACATGAGGACATAGGAAAGCGATGGCCATCTGCAAGGCAGGAAGAGCCCTCATCCAGCGCCAGCCCTAATAGCACCAGAACTGTGAAATCAGGCTTCTGTTATTGAAGTCACCTGGTTTACAGTTTTTTTGTAGTCATAGCCCTAGAAGAGCGACACTCTTCCCCCATTTTCCTTGACACACTTTTTTTTTTTTTTCTTGGTACTGGGGATTGAACTCAGGTCCTTGGGCTTGCAAAGCAGGCACCGGAACCACTGAGCTAAACCCCCAGCCCTTGGCACATTTTTTTTTTTAAGTCATTATGGTGAAGTTGGGGAAACCTGTGAAGCTACTTTTGATAACTGCTGACAACAAAATTAAATCCTGGTAACTCCAGAACCAGGGTTTCTGGCTACCATGATGGCTCCAAGCCTAATATCTACTTCAGAGAAAACACATGTTATAATGATTAGTCTTCCCTCAGAAGGCAGCCTCGGATGGTTTACAAGAGCAGATCAAGAATGGGTAAGTGATGAGGGTTCATTTTTCTTTACTTTCTGTTAGACCACAACAATATTCCTCTCCCTATAATTAGTCTTTTCTGAACCAGAGTTTCTTGGTCTCAGCACCACTGAAATTTAGGTTGATTGTAAGAGGCTATCCTGTGCATTGTACGATGTTTTGTGGCATCCCTGGCTTCTATGTACTAAATGCCAGAAGTACCCCATCCCCACTGCCCAATTATGACAATTTAAAATGTCTCCAGACACTGCCAAATGGGCCCAGAGAGACAAAATCATTCTGATTGAGAACCACTATTTTAAGCCTTTAGAGGTTCTGGACTACAGTTGTTGAAACCTGTTAACTTCCCACAACTGTCTGGGGCAAAAATAAGCCATAATAAAAAGTGATATTGTATTTCCTCCTTGTGTATAGGCACTGGGACAGAAATTGTTGAAGACAGAAAGACCTAATCAAGCCAGGAAGAAAGATTTTATTTGTGGGGGTGGGGGTAAAATTATGTATCTACTTTTCCTGTTACACACAGCTATTTTCTCTGGAGAGATAAAGATATAATCTCCATACATATAATAATCATATGTATTTTGACACATGTACACACCCATAAAGCCAACACCACAATCAAGATATAAAACAGTCGAAAGGATTTTTTTTAACTTAATCTTTTAAGGGAAGCACATTTATTAGTTTCAGAGAAAATCACTCTAGGTACACAGGGGGTATCTATGCATCATGCCACGCATACCCAAAAATAAATGCCTTGAACAGTTGTGGGAACCTGCCTTCTTGACTATTTGCAGGGAACTTTTGTGATTGCTTATTGTTTTTCTTATAAACATCTCATTAATGCTTTAGAAAATAACTCCAAAGATAGAGTAACAGGAAAGGGATCTTGACTGAATTAAAAAACTGGACTACATTTGCACACTGTTTATACTACAATTCATTTACTGAAGTATTTCCTCTGCTCCCCAACCAGTATAGTGACCCACTATCAACAGTGTCACCCAGCTCAAAAGTTTGTCAGTCACACTGTCCAGGCCTTCTCCCTCCCATCTTGCCTCCCAGAATCTGGTCTCTCCCCATTCCATTTCTGCTTCATTAATCTTTCAGAAGTTTTACTTTTAGCATGCTGGGAAGACTTCCATAGTTCCCGAGGGTTCATAGGACAAAGTCTAAGTTCCAGACACCACCCTTGTGGATTCCACCTGTTTGTGTTCATACGGATGAGCAGATGGGAGCCATCTCTAGAAAGTCACAGAGCTGAGCCTGTTTGCTGTTAATGTGGGCTGTGTCTTCTCTTCCAGGAGCAATGTGTGGAATGGTCTGGGTCTAGGGAAAAAAGGTACTAGAAACATATTTGTTGCAAAAGGATAAAAATTTACATCCTAAGGTTTATTTAAAAAGCCCAGTGAGACCCTTAATTGGCTGTTAAGACTTATCAGTGACTTATATGAATTCAAATGTCATAATAATTTAGACGTTTTATTATGGATGTGTAATTTATTTGTCAGATACCCAGCATGACAGCTGGGAAGGATTCCAACATTCACTAAATAGCTCTTGAGTACAGTGGACCCTCAAGTTACAGCCAGCCTCACCTACGAACAACATGGGTTATCATCAGAATTTTAGTTTTAACTGATGACTAAAGTCTTGAGTTACAACTCAAAGGCTGGCCAATTGTGTGATTGTAAACAAAGACTCACGATGCCAGAAAAGCATATGAAAACATACAATAAGTGTCAGTCTGAGCCAAGATGCACATGTTGTGGACGTGATTTCAGTCAGTGATTTATATAATTGCTATAATTGCTACAAAATGGCCCCTAAAAAGCTAGAAAAGAAGCTCAGCAAGGAAGAAAAGGGAAAGAAAACAATCACAATTGAAAAGAAGGAAACTACAGAGAAATGTGAGAGTAGCATTTGTGTGACTGATCTCATTAATATGTACAGCATATCAAAATTCATCATCTTGACAGTCTTACAGAGGAAAGATTTGTATAAGGAACCTAGTATTGCTTAAGGTGTTACTCAAATTAGTAAGTCACAATCAACAGTGTAAGACAAGGTAGAAAGAATTAGTGTGGATAAATGAAAGAGAGATGGCAAAACCTATCTGAGTCTATAATTTGTGGAAAAGGATAGGGCTATAAATGCAGATCCCATAAAGGATAATCCATCAATGAGTGAAACTGGTGAAACATTTTGTGCCCGTAAAGGGTAGTTTCACAATTTTAAAGTAAGAACTGGGGAAAAAATAAGAACCAAGACGCATCACATAAAGGTACAAGTTCCCAATGATAAATGCAAATGTATTGTATACCTAAAATGTACCAATAAAAGAAATTAAGGAAAAAAAGTAAAGCAAGAACAGGGGTTCATAGCATAACTAGGCATGGTGAAGCAGTAGGTGCTGATAAAAGGGCTGCTGAAAATTACATACACAACTTTGAAACAATGACACAGAAAAATGGCTTTTGTTCTCATCAAGTTTTCAACTGTGATGAAACTGGCCTTTTCTGGAAGAAAATGCTCAGGAGAACATACATTACCCAGGAAGAGAAGAAAATGCCAGGCCACAAGCCTATGAAGGATAGGCTAACCTGATTGCTGTGTGTCGATATAAGTGGTAACCTCAAGATAAAGCCTCTCTTGGTCTCTGAGAACTCTAGAGTATTCAGGAAACATAAAATCATGGAGAATAGGCTAGGGGTCATGTTTATTTCTTATTTTATTTTATTTTGGCACTGGAGATCGAACTTGGAACCTTGTGCTTGCGAGGCAGGCGCCAGAACTACTGAGCTAAATCCCCCACTAGGGGTCATGTTTAGATCTAATGCAAAAGCCTGGGTAATGAGTACTATTTCTTGAGTGGATCAGGGAGGCTCTCTGTCCTACTCTTAAGAAATATCTAGAGGACAAAGGTTTACCACTGAAGGCTCTCCTCATCATGGACAATGCTCCTGGTCACCCATGAGATTTGGAAGAATTGGCTGAATAATTTCCATGGTACTCAGTAGAGTTCCTCCCACTTAATACAACTCCTCTCCTGTAGCCTATGGACGAGCAGGTTATAGCTAACTTTAAGAAGCTATACACCAAAGAACTGTTCCTAAAGTGCTTCCAGATGGTCTTGGATACAGATTTAACCCTTAAAGAGTTCTGGAAGGAATATTATACAACATCCTTTCCTGTGTGGGGTTAGTTGAGAAATCCTAGACCAATGTCTCTCAAAGGACACTGCGATCTGCCTGGAAGAAAGTGTGGCCTAAAATTATACAGGAGAGAAACTCTGAAGGCTGTTTAAAGGATCCTGAGCCTTCAACTGACCCTGTGGTTGATGACATTGTCACTATAGCAGAGTCCATAGGCTCGAAGGTAGACAGTGGTGATGTTGAGGAACTGGTGAAGGAACACTCAGAGGAACTGTTTACAGAGGAACGTCAGCAACTTCTGGCTGAGCAACAGAGAATGACCACTGAGGAGCTTTCTGAAAAGGAGAGGGAATGTTTAACAATCAGTGCAGCAAAGTTCTTCTGAAATAAAGGAAATCCTGAAGAAATGGACAGAGCTACAAACATTTGTAGAGAAGACCCACCCAGACAGAGAAAAGGCCAATTGTTGCATTCACTTGCTTAACGATAATGTCATGTCATACTACAGAACAGTGTTAAAGAAAAGACAGAAACAGATAACCTTAGACCAGTTTTTAGTTCTGAAAAAGCTGAGACCCAGTGAGCCAGAAGTAGGTCCTAGTGGGCTACAGACTCTCCCAAGGAAAGGACACCAGAGAGCCAGATTCCCCATATTCTTATGGAAGGAGACTCTCCTTTCAAATAATAACCACCTTCTACCTCATCTTCTCTACCAGTAAGCCAAAGAGGTCAATTTGAATGGTGAGTACAGTATGAAATTGTTGTTTCTGGTAAACTAGGAACATTTTATAACTTTTTGGTGAATATACTAGGAAAATTATTGGTGTTTATGGTAAATTACACACATTATACAGCCCTTTTTATTATGAAAAGTTTAGTTAAGGAGTGCTTTGGGAGGTTCAGAATGCATTATGGGTATTTCCATATTTCTTCTGGAAAAAATAGTCGACTTACAACCAACTTGAATTACAACTGGCCTTTGCAAATGGACTTAATTCATAAGTCAAGGGTCCATGGTACCTTTTACATGTCAGTATCTCTACTAGGCACTGGTAGTATAATGGTGAAGAAGCAGAAAAATTTTGTCTATACCCTCACAGAGCTAACAGATGAGCTAGAAGGATGGACATGGAATGAATCATCTTAAGGGTAAGGAGAGCTATAAAAAGGAGATAAAATATATTCTGAGAATTGAATTCAGGATAAGTAGGTAGGAAGCTATTTCTTCAGCCAAGACAGGAGAAGACTGGGAAGTGCACTAGGGAAAAGGCACAAAGATAGAGCCTACCTCATAATACCTAGCTCATAGTAGCTATTCAACAAAGCTTTTTGATAAAAATTAATGAATGAATTCAATCTATAAAATCTCTGGGTAGACTGACAAAATTTGAAGGTTGCTAAGATCTAAAGGTGAGGCTCAAGTAACTCCCAGTCTTAAATAGCTAAGGGGATATAAGTGCCAATTACTAAGTAGGGAATACAGCCTTTAGGAGGAGGAACAAACTGGAGGAGTGGGAGATAATGAGTTTGGGGCATGATGTGCCCGTGAGCCATCTAAGTGATGCTGAGTAGGTAGCTGGGTATGGGAGTCTGGAGCTGTATTGAAGATGTATATTTGGATCTCATCAGATATAAATGCTGAGTGGAACAGGCACTCGCCAGCCACATGGAAATTTGACCCCGAAGAGATCCATTTTCTCCTACTCTCTGACATTCTCATATAGTATTTTAAAGGGGTACAAGAAAGATCTAACTTTTACTGAAAACTTACTATATTACAGAAATTGTACAAGGCATTTATTTAGTTTTCAGCTCTGAGAGGTATGCCATACAATCTCCATTTTATAAATGAGGAAATGGAGCTGCAGAAAGCCAAAGTCACTTATTCAAAGCCACATAACTAGAAATTTGCTTCAGAGAAACCCATGTTGACTAGAAATTTCATGTTCTAAAATAAAATGAGCATTAACAACGTGTAGTTCTGTAAGCTGTATCTCTCAGCATCAGAGTTTATAACGGCAGTTCTCAAAGTTAGGTGCAATTAGTAGAAGAAAGATCTTCTTGTTTTAGTGTCCAGACTATTGTCTATATATGTAACACCCTGTTCAGCTGCTTATGGCTTCACAGCTCTCTCTCCAAGTGGTCCCCCTGCTGGTGATCCTGTGGTATATAGCCCTAGCCGAAGTCTCAATTTCCGTCTTTCTAGATTTGCTTTTTCTGGACATTATATTTAAATAGAATAACATAACATGGCCTTTTGGTGGTGGTTTCTGTAGCTAGTGTGCTGTGTAAAAGGTAAACTACGTACCCAAAACCACAGGAAATATGTAGGGAGTAATCCACATCCTCATTATTCTTTTTTTTTTTTAATGTTGGTAAGTTTTTTTTTTTTAGCCCATTAAGTTTATTGGTACATTTTAGGTATAAAATACATTTACATACATCATTGGGATCTTGTACCATTACATGAGTATCTTGGTTTTATTTTTTCCCCCCTTCCCCTGCCCTCCCTTCACCCCCTCCACCCTTCCCTATTTGCAAAGATTTTGTTTCCATTTTTTTCTTTTCTCATATTTTTTCTTTTCCCTTCTTTCCTTTCCCGTAACCCTCCCACTTCCCCTGCTCCTTTAGACCTTTACTTCCTATTACACAATATCAATTATACATTTTTAAAATTAAAATCTCAAGACCTAGGAGACATTACCACAGATTTTACAGAATTTAAAAGGATATAGAAAGCATATTACAGAAATCTGTTTTGAAATAAATTTGACAACTTCTAGGAAGTACCTTGGAAGACGAATTAATGAAATTAACTCTGGAGGAAATATAAAATTTGAATAGCACCTATTAAAGAAAGTATATTCCTAGCTTGAAAACCTACCTATATGACAACAACAGGCTCACATACATTTTAACTGATAAATTATATCAAATATTTAAAGCAGAAAAAAGAAGGAACACTTCTCCTCTCATTTTAGGAACTCAACATTGTGCTAATCCGAAAACTGGATAAAGATAATAGAAGAAAAAAGTATGAACATAGATAGAAATTTGTTTAACAAAACAAATTATTAGAAGTCAGATCTGGCAGGATGTAGAAAGTGGTCTTGTTATAGGGATGGCAGTGTTGGTTCAGCATCGGAAGATCCACCCCCAAAAGTCATCATTTTAACAGAGGAAAAGAAAAAGCCATATGATCCTGTCACTAGTTGGAGAAAAAGTATTGGACTAAATTCTACAGCTGTTCATGGTAAAAGCTATCAGGAGACTAGAAGTAGAACAGAACCTTCTCAACAGACATGTACTCCATACTTCCAGTGAGAGAATGCCTTATATGAATGGAGAAGATACAATGCTTTCTCCTTAAGGTGGGGAACAAGGGCAGATATGCCTACTCTTCATCTGTCCATTAAACTTTGAAACCGAGGCCCAAGCAAAATAGTCTGGCAATAAAATGACACAATTAAGATAGGATTGGCAAGGTAGAAGCAAAATCTTTATATGTAGATGAAATGATCATCTACAGAGAAAATACTAAGAAACCTCTAAGAGCCCCTAGAACTTTTTATGTATGTAATTAAAGGGTTGAAGTTAATTTTTTATATATGGATACCAGGTGTTCTAGTGCTGTTTGGTGAAAACACTATCTTTTCTTTGGCTCTTGAATTGAGTTTATATTCTATAAAATGCTAATGTTAAATAATCTTTCAAAACTCAGTGGACCATATATGTGTGGTTCTATTTCTAGATTCTCTGTTTTATTCCAATGATCTGTATGTCTTTCCTTACACCAACACTGCCTTGATTACTGTAGCTTTAGAAGAAGTCTTAAAATCAGGCACTAAACATCTTCCAACACTGTTGTTTTTTTTTTCTTTTTACTTTTCTAGGTCCTTTGTACTCCTACATAACTTTTAAATTTCAATATCCAATTCATTTATAGCAAGTATACATAGACCTGAATTTTTATATATACCTTGTGTTTTCTAATCCTGCTAAATTCCTCATTATTATTTAAAAATGCAATGTACTATGTTAGGTTTGCGATACTGCTGGATATTACCAACAATGTACTTTTCTGTTTCCTTCTACAAACAAATCCAATTCTTAAAAGATAGAAATTAGAGTCCTTACTGCCTCATCCTCCAGATGTGAGGTAGTATTATTCCCTGTTTTCATTCTTTCAGTATGTTTACTGATGGTAGTTTCATAGACTACTTCCCAGTGTGGGGGTGCACACCTCACCTGAGTCATAGAAGCCTTCGGAGATTATGCAAACTGACAACTTGAGCCAGAGAGATGAGGTCATTCTTTCTGCCAGCCACCTGTATCTTGCAAAAGGCAGAGCCTGAGACATGTTCCTTGGACCAGAAACAGATCCAAAGTGAGAGGCCCTTAGGCAAATAAAGGTTGGAAGTGTGGTCAGTGGAGTCCATCTGGAACGTAATCCTGTGCTGGCCCTTTCCACCCTCCTCTGCACCAGCCAGGGTAAACTTCTGTCATCATAACAGAGCCTCTCATCCTCAGCATGGCTCAAACCAATATGATCTGTTCCTGGTTGCTTCTCTATCTTCCTGTCTCAGTCCTCTCCCTTCTCTGGGACCCTATTACCTAACCAGAGTAAATTTCTTTAGCTCCATTAGAAACACATCATTTTCACTTTTACTTCTAGGCCTTTGTATGTGCTATGCACTCTGTCCCAGACTCTCCCACCCAATACCCTAAACTAATTCCTTTTCATCATCAAGTCTCAATTCAGACCTTACTTCTTCTAGGAATTGTTCTCTGACTCTTGAGACTAGGTTAGGTTTTTCATAGTACCCTGCTTCTCTGCCTCCAATCTTGAGGGTTCTCTAACTGTGCTATAATTCCTACTAATTTGATGGCTCTTCTTTCTCCCTAGACTGAAAGCTCCTTCAGGCAGACATAGAATCTGTCCAACAATTGACTGCATAAGATACACCAACATAGAACTCCTCCATCAGGTTGCTCCCAAATTCCTCATCCATAGAAACTGAAGATAATACATTTTTAGTGTTGTCCTGAATTACTAAATTTTAGAGCAATTTTATGCAGTAACAGATAACCAATAAACTAACAAAACTAAGTGGTTTAAAATTACAAACACTTCATTATATCTCTTGCTCTCTATGACATAAACTGAGCTCAATTCAGCAATACTTAGCTGAAGATGGGGTGCTAGAGTGGATCCAATGGGACTTCACTCACATGTCTTGGCATTTTATGGGCTAGAAGGTAAGCTAGCTAGAACTAGTTAGAACGGTTGACCACAGTGCCAAGAGTTGGCGTCTCTGGCATGATTGTCCCATTGTAGATAGACTTTTTACAGGGCAACTCAATTCTTCCATAGCAAGTATTACAAAAGATCCAAGAAGAATCTGCATGATTTTTTAATGGCTTGGACTCACACATAATATATAGTCATTTCCACCATAGTCTATTGATTGAAGCAATCAAACGGCCACTTAGTTTCAAGGACGGAATATTGACTCCATATCTTGACAGAAAGGGTGTCAAAGAATTTGAAGTTACTTTTAAAAATTAATTTTACTGAGGCATAATTTATGTGCAATGAAATCCAACCATTTTGAATACATATTTTAGTGAGTTTTAACAAATGCATGTACCTTACAACCACACTACAATCAAAATATAGAGTATTACTTTTATCCCAAAACATTCTCCCTTGCCCCCTAGCAGTCAACCCCTATATCCCCTAGTACCAGGCAATCTTTGATCTGCTTTCAAGCTTTTCTAGAATTTCATAATACTTTTCTACACTTGGCTTCTTCACTTAGCTAAATTCTTTTGAGACTCATCTGTGTTACTGCACATATCAATAGTTCATTCCTTTTTTATTGCTAAGTGATAGTCTATTTGTGTGGATATTCTTTTTGTTTATGTAGTTGCCTACTGATGGATATGTGGATTGTTTCCAAATTTAGATTACTAAGAATCATGGTGCTATGAACATTCATTTTCACTTCTCTTGTGCAAATATCTAGGAATGGGGTTACCGGCCATGTAGTGTATGTTTGCTTATAAGAGACTACCAAATTGTTTCCCAAGATGGCTGTATCATTTTATTTTTCCATGAGCAATATCCAAAAGTTCCTGTTACTCTATATCCTTATCTACACGTTACTGTCAGCCTTCTGAAATTGAGCCATTCCAGATGCTGTGTAGTGGTATTTTCTTGTGGTTTTAATTTGCATTTCTCTGATGACTAATGGTGTTGAACATCTTTTCGTGGCTAATTGGCCGTGAATGTATCTTCTTTTGTGGTGTGCCTGCTCAGATCTTTTGATATTTGTAATTAGTTGTTTTGTTTTCTTATTACTGAGTTTTAAGAGTTGTTTATAAATTCTAGATAACAGTCTTCTGTCAGGATTGCAAATATTTTCTTCCAGATCATGGCTTGCCTTTTCATATTCTTCATTGTTGTTTGTTTTGTCTTTTTGAGACAGGGTCTTGTCATATAGTTCAGCCTGGCCTACATAGTGATGTAGCCCAGGCTGGCCTCGAACTGGTGGCGATCTTACTGCCTCAGCCTCCTAAGTGCTGGTTCACACCTTTCTTATTCTTAAAATTAAAGAAAAGTTTTCAGTGGGAATAAAGTCTGGATTTTTTCTTTTTTGAATCATTCTTTTTGAGTCCTATATTAGAAATCTTTGCCAACCCATAGTCACTAAAATTTCGTTCTATTTTACTCTAGAAGTTTTATGGTTTTATGTTCAGGTCTGGTTCACTCTGAGTTAATTTTTTTTATGTTTTTTGTTTAGGCTCAAGTTTCATTTTTTCCCCAATAGATAGTCAATGGGTACAGGACCATTTGTTGAAAATGTTTTCTTTGTTGATTTAGCACTTTGAGCCAACTGACCATATGTGTGCATTTCTGGATTTTTTGACATGTTCTAGGACTCTATATGTTTAGCCTTTTGGGGACATATTTTAGGCCTACTGTAAGCATGTAGTAATTCATTACTGTTGCACACTCCCCTGACGTCATGCTACATTCTCAGGAACAGTTCACATCACTGGGCCCAGGTTCCTGGGGTACAGCTCTGACTCCAGTTCCCATCCTGGGCTCCTCTTACCTCACAGAAAACACACCGAAGATAAAAAGAAATTTAAAAATCAGTTACCTAGAGGAGGTGAGGGGGAAAAGACAGCTGTCCCCATCCCCACCCCCCACCCCTGCCACCGCCACCAGAGTTCTGGTTATTTAAGTTAAACTTGGATTGAAGAAATGAAGACAAGAAAGTAGATTGAAGCGGTAGGCTCAGGCTTAAGGGGAAAAACTGTGACCCTTCCATATAAAGTGGGAAACCATCCCATTTTATAATATTCCAACATGATCCTGGATATTGGGTCAGAACATTATCCTTCTGGGTTTCTTGCCATGTCTTCCTAAAGAGAGCATAAACTAACTTTTTTCTTCTCAAGAGAATATTCACTTTGTTCTAAGACTTTTTAGGCAAAGCATCGATTTGTTTCAAATTTTTCAGGAACAAAGTTTTTGGATAAGAAGTTGTAGCAGGGCTTTTCTATTTCTCAAGACTATATTTGTTATCAGTAAAATGTCTGGTATACTAGAAGTTTTTGAACCAAAAATTTAATCTCTAGTTCAGGCATCCAGAAATTAACATGATCTTTAACATTAATATCTGGTTGCTTGCTTTACAGCCTGTTTGCAGAATTAGTAATCTTTAATGAAAACAGGTGAAAGTAATGCAAACGAACTGTTTTTATGGTTTTTAAAACATATTGTCAAGAAAAAGACTCCTGTATTTGTTTTTAAATTGTAATATTACCAGATTTTTGTGTGTGTGGTTTTGCCAAAAACAGCGTATTTGGCTTTTTCTACTATAGATACTCTCCTATTTTTGCGCACCATTCAACATAGCAAGACTAACAGAAAATCAAGGTCAAATAAGGAAACTCGGCAAATGGTTTCTATCTGGCTTCACTGTTTGACCACCAACTGGCAAACAACATCAGAAAAACTGAGCAGGAGAGAAATGATAGGGTGAAAGTACATATTTGATCACGGGCCCAGGCTCTTGTAAAAGAAGCAGACCTAAGATTTATAAGAAATGATGTGGGAATGAATTCAAAGTGCTGAAAATTCACAAACTGTTTTTCCATTTAACTAAAAAAAAAAAAAAGCTCCATGATTTAAATGGTAGTAGCTCTTTTTCTCCTGTATTTGCACTTTAGTAAAGTTTCCTCCGTAATTCAACCTTTTTTTTTTTATTGTAGGGAAGACCAAGTAACTAAAAAACGTTTATCGATGTGCAGATCACAGCAAATTACTTAATAAATACTTAACACTGATAGAACAAAAGGGGGTTTAAATGAAGTGAAATACAAATTATTTCAAACTGGTTAATTTTAAATTTTTTAGTGACAACAAAAACTCCCTTAACTAAAAGCGAGTTAATATTTTTATTGATTACTTCCACTCCAAGGTTTTAATGTGCTATTAATATAACACAGCATAGACCACACACACACACACACCCATTACATATTTTTTTGTTTTGTTTTTGGTACCGGGGATCGAACTCGGGTCCTTAAGCTTGCGAGGCAGGCGGCGGAACCACTGAGCTAAATCTCCGGCCCCGATATTTTTAAAAACACAATCACCGTCTCCCCGGGACAAGCCGGTGAGCACTAAGGGGAGGTAGGCGCACCCAGG
Organism: Heterocephalus glaber; assembly: GCF_000247695.1. The sequence continues at coordinate 4,066,854 of NW_004624845.1, read as the reverse complement.
TGAGAAACCTGTCTTCAACAAGAACGCCTGGGAGCACAGGGGAATGAAAAGCCGTAGGTGTGGGATTTTTTTTTTTTTTTTTTTCTCCACGAATGGGAAGGGATCTGCAAAAAGTTAAAAGAGAAAAACTGGATCTTTATTGCTGCTCTTGAAGTTTAGGAGCAAAAATGTAGAACGAGAAAGAGCGCGGGCAGAGTCCAGGGCTCCGTGAGCCGGGACCCCGGCGGGAAGCACGGAGCCCAGGTGTCCGCCTCTCCGCCCCAGGCAACGCCGGAGCAACTCGGGAGAACCGGACGGGAGAAGCCGTCGAAGGCGTGGGGCAGAGCCGGTGGAGCCGGCCACAGAAAACACTGACGCGAGGGTGACCGGCGCAGCTAGCATACACAGCTCGTCTCGCGTCTCCACACACCTACCTCTTCCGGGTTTGTCACTGAGGCGGGCGGAGCGCGGATGCGGAAAACGCCGCACAGAGCTCGGGGAGGAGGCTCGAGGCGCAAGCCCTCGGCCTGGACTCTTCCTCGAGTGGCCGCAAGGGGGCGCGCTGGCCGCTCTGGCGACTAAGCGGGGAGGGGGCGGTCGCCTTGGAAACTGAGGACGTGCGGGAAGGCTGAGAGCTGGTGAGATGGGGCTCGGAGAGCGCGAATTACCAACCTACCGCCCTGGATCCGCACCTCCGCGTCGTTGAAGGAATGTCAGGAGACTGGCCTTGCGCTGCACTTGACTCCTTCCAGTCTGACCCTGAAGACTTGAGCATCTCCTCTCTACCCACCCCTTGTGACTCGCCCCCCGCCCCGCCCCGCCCCCCCCCCTCCCCGCAAGCAGTTCCTGAGCTGCTGGGAGCTGCTGGGAGCGGGTTTCCATTCGCCCACCCCTCTTCACCCAGGAAACAGGAAAGCAGGCCTTTTTTGAGCGGATCAGAACGCTGATTTACCCCTTTCCGTCTTGCAAAACCTCTGGCTGTGTTGCTTATTTGCCCTCCTAGGTTTGCTGCAGGAGGGCAGGATTGAAATGTAAAGGTTTATGACCTTCAGGTTGCCCTCACATTGTCCCTACCTCAGTGGCTGCTCAGTCCAGTAATACGGTAGCGACCCTTATCGGACAAGTGTGGTTTCAGTTACCTGGGGTCAACTGCTAGTGTGAAAATAGGAGATGGAAAATTCTAGAGATTTGTAAGTTTGAATAACATTTATTACAGTATATTGTTATAATTGTTCTATTTTAATATTATTGTGCCTGATTTATAAGTTAAACTTTATTATAGATGTGTGTGCAGGAAAAATAATTATAGTTATATTTATTCCAGTATACAGGGTTTGGTACCATGTCCAGGTTCAGGCATCTATCTACTGGTGTCTTCAGATGCACCCCCACGCATAAGGAGGGACTACCCTTATGCCTTCCACTGTACAGAGCTTCATCACTTGACAGTTTTCCCAAAGCACTGGGGCCTCAATAATAACCTTGACAGGAAATGGAAAAGATGGGGGAGGAAATAGGATCAGAGAGTTTCAGAAACTTGTCTGAGGTTATAGAACTCAGTGTAGAAACTTGCCTCTGTCCTTTAGTCCTTCTTACTAACCCACAGTACTCTAAACATTCAGTGTGTTGTTGATCTCCTTGCACCTCACACTCTCAATCTATAGATTAGTTTCAATTCCTTTCCCTGGATGCTGTAGCATCCTTCTAAAGATAATGCTTGGTTTCCTTCTTTGATGAATTTCTTAGATTTTTATAGTGCCATCTTTCCTCACTCCTCTCCTTACCCCAAAATTCTCTCCTGGGCAGAAAGAGTTGAAGAAATGGTAGATGGGAAAAGATACTCCATCAAAGCCAAAAAAGGGAGGCTTTTTAAAAGGAAGATTTATTTCTGTGAAGCCAGAGAGGAAAATAATAAGGCTGAATACTCATCAGTATTTGTGATGATTGCTCATGGGTTCCTTACAGGCACCTCCAAGACCTGACTGCAGTGGATCTTCTTTATATTCACTACTCCTCTTTGAAGGTAGAGAGAGCCTTTTGTTCTCCATTGTCAGCATATGAAAATGTTGTGTGTGTTTTGATTACCTACACAATGTTGTTATATTTTTGCTTTTCTTTTTTGATATTTCTAAGGTTGAAGGACAGAAGGAACTCAAAAAATGTAGTTCTGTTTACTAAAGAAATTATTATAATAAGCTGCATTTCAAACTATTGGTTATTAGCATCTGGATCAAAGACAGACCAACTTTAAAGCTAAGAATCCAATATAATTTGGAAACTAATTAAAAATGGGCCAGTGACTAAAAAATTTTCATTACTAAAGAAAATACATGCTAATGTAATGTTCATCATCAATCATCCAAGTGAAAGTTGAAAATATTATTCATCCAGATATTTTTAAACACCTAGATTTGAATAAATGATGTTAAAATTATTTCTCCATAAGATGCTTTTATGACAAAGAGCACCTTAAGAACTTCATGAATACAAAACCAGCATTCCAAAAAATTTTAAACAATATTCTAGGAAAGGACAATGAGGATCACAACCTCAGGAAGACCAGCAGAATGAATCCATTGGGCATGACAAGAAACTAAACGCAAAGGGGGAGAATCCAACAAAAAGGAAAAGTAATGACAATGATAAGTCAATACGTATCAGTTATAACCATCAATGTTAACGGTCTTAATTCACCAATCAAAAGAAATAGACTGGCAGAATGGGTCAAGAACCAAGATCCAACAACATGCTGCATACAAGAAACCCACTTAATGCAAAAGGAATCTCATAGACTGAAAGTTAAGGTGGAAAACAATACACCCTCATTGGAGGAAAGATAGCCTCTTTAATAAATGGTGCTGGAAAAACTGGGCTTCAACTTGCCAAAGATTAAAACTAGATTTGTATCTCTCACCATGCACTAAACTAAAATCAAAATGGATTAAAGATATAAATATTAAAATAGAAACACTCAACTGGCTGGAACAGAGGTTAGGTAGAACTCTTGAAGACATTGGTGGAGGAAAATATTTTATGAACAAAACTTCAGTTGCCCGTGAACTAGCACAAACAATCAACAAGTGGG
>NW_004624845.1:4006667-4041504 GCF_000247695.1 Heterocephalus glaber | reverse complement strand
TTCTGGCGCCCAAGCATCTCACCTTCTCTGCCCTAGGAGCATGGAATGGTGGCGGGGGAGCCTCCTTCTGGGTGCTGGGACTGGCTCACTTTCCCTCAGAAACTTCTTATTCTTGTTCTTATAAGTTCTTAAAAGCTAAAAGAGTAAAGCTAATGATATGACCTTCTATGAAAATAAAATCATTCCTTTTTTGGTAGCTTATTTATTAAACGTACTTTTTCTATATTTTTATCTTGATAATTATTTGCTTTTCTTCATAGAATAAACATTTTTACCCATTCATCTGTTGATAGACATAAGCTGCTCCCAAGATTTAGCTATTAGTTATTTAGCTGCTATAAATATGGGTATACCTATGTCCCTCTAATATTATGTCTTTAACTCTTCTGTGAAAATATCTACAAGGGGAATACCTGGGTCAAATGGAATTTCTAGTTTTAAGTTTTTGAAGAATCTCCATACTGATTTCCATAGTGGTTATACTAGTTTACATTCCCGCCAACAATGTAGAATGGTTCGATTTTCTCCATAGCCTTACCAGCATTTGTTATGACTTGCCTTCTTGATGATAGCTCCTATATGAGAAACCCAAAATATAAATAAACAGATAAATAATAGGAAGTAAGAAGATAGATCTTTCTCAAATGGGAAGGGGATCAAGAGATGGAGAAAGGGGGAAGGGGATGAAAAAAGGAATTAAGATGTATTATGTACATATACCAACTTTCTACAACAAATATAAACATTATGTACTGAAAATGTGTACTAATAAAAAAAAGATGGCAAAAATGATGCCAGAAAAGCAAAAATAAACATTTTTGCACATTGGCAGGTATATCTTATTATATTTTTCAGCTCCAAAATTTTCATTTGATTCTTCTTTGTATATTCTATAGATTTGCTGAGCCCTTCCACATTTTTGTTTCAAGCATGTTCATCATTGCTCATGGAGAACCATTTTTATCATGGATGCTTTAAATCTTTGTATATCAGTCACTTTAGTGTTAGCAGCTATTGATTATCATATTTCATTCAGTTTGAAATCCTCTTGATTCTTGGTATGATGAGTGATTTATTAAAACCTGGACATTTTGTGTTGTTATGAGGTTCTGGATCTTATTTAAAACCTTTTACTATATCTAGATTTTATTGACATTTACATCACTCTGACAGGTAAAGTGGGGATGTCACCTTGTTACTGGTCGGTAAAAATAGTTTAGGTTTCCCTAAACTATTGGCCTTCACTGACACCTGAGGGTGGGGAGATTCTCATTATTATTGGGCATGGATGGGAGTTTGCCTTTGTGTATTTTTGGGTTCTATTGTTACAGTATGAATTACTTTCCTTGGGCTGCCATAAAAGATTGCCACAAACTGTGTGCTTTAAAAAACCAGAAATTTATTCTCTCACAGTTCATGGGGCCAGAACTTGAAAATCAAAATGTTGACATCAGTGTTTAAGGACATCATGGGCAAGACTGGTTCCTTCTGAAAGTTTTCTAGCAGAAATCATCCCATCTCTGAATTTTGGTATTCCCAGCAGTTCTTGGCATTACTTGCCATATAAACATCACTCCAATCTCTGTCCCTACCTTCACATTGCCCATGTATATGCATGCGTGTGTGTGTGCGTGTGTCTCTGTTTTCATACTGCCTTTTAATAAAAAATACCAGTTATTGGCTTTAGGTCTCATCCTAATCTAGTATGACCTTATCTTAACTAATTACATTTGCAAATACTATTCCCAATAAACTCATATCCTGAAGTTCTGAATGGGCATGAATTTTAGGATGACATTAATACCCAATACAGGCCATATATGTTTCTGATTGTTATATCTTTTTGATGATTTCACTGTTTTATTATTATATAATGCCCTTTGTGTCTTCAGTAGCAATTTTTTTTCATAAATCAGCTCTTTGGGCTGTTTGTATGGTAAATCTTTTTTTCTTCTTCGAACTTTCAGCCTACTTGTTCTTCTGACTCTAAAGTGTGTCTCATAGAAATTATACAGTTGGTTATTTTTTAAAACATCCATTCTGCAAAGCTATTCCTTTTAATGTTTTACCCATTTTCATTTAATATAATTATTATCAATAAGATTTACATTTGACATTTTGCTGTTTTCTAAGTCTCATGTTCTTTTTGTTCCTCTACTATTATTGCCTTTTATATTAAATATTTCCTAGTGTACCATTTCACTTCTCTTATATTTCTTTTATTATATTTTCTTGGTAGTTTCCCTGAGGATTCCTAACATCTTAATTTATGACAATCTAGTTCAGATTAATGCCAGCTTAATTTCAATAACTACAAAAACATTGTTCCATTTCCTCCCTCTTCATTTGTATTCTTATCATCATAGATAATACATTTATACATTGTGTGCCCATGAACATAGATTGATAATTATTGCATTATGGAGTTCTCTTTTAAATGGGGCTGGGGCCGAGGATTTAGCTCAGTGGTGCTGCCGCCTGCCTCACAAGCACAAGATCCTGAGTTCAATCCCCAGTACCAAAAAAACAAATAAGCAAACATTAAACAGGGAAAATCATAAAAATACATTTATTTTGCCTTTCATACTTGCCTACGTAGTTATCTTTATTGATGCACTTATTTTTTCTCTCATGGATTTAGGTTACTGTCTAGTTCTCCTCACCTTGTAATTATTACAGGGAAAGTTTTGTCATGATTACGTTTTACACATTATAAGATAGCAAGGAAGAGAATAAACTTTAAATTGATTAAATAATCAGCTTATACAATGTTGAGTTCCTAAAATGAGGGGAGAAGTGTTCCTTCTTTTTTCTGCTTTAATTGTTTGATATAATTTATCAGTTAAAATGTTTATGAGCCTGCTGTTGTCATATAGGTAGGTTTTCAAGCTAGCAATATACTTTCTTTAATAGGTGCTGTTCAAATTTTATATTTCCTCCAGAGTTAGTTTCATTAATTTGTCTTCCAAGTTCTTAGAAGTTGTCAAATTTATTTCAAAAAAAGATTTTTGTAATATGCTTTCTATATCCTTTTAAATTCTGTAAAATCTGTGGTAATGTCTCCTAGATCTTAATATTGTAATTTTAAAAATGTATAACTGATATTGTGTAACAGGAAGAAAAGATCTAAAAAAGCAGAGTAATTGGGAGGGGTAGGGGAAGGGAAAAAAGGGAAAGGAAAAAATATGAGAAAAGGAAAAAAATGGAAACAAGGTCTTTGCAAATAGGGAAGGGTGGAGGGGGTGAAGGGAGGGCAAGGGAAGGGGAAAAAAAAAAAGAACCAAGAGACTCATGTAATGGTACAAGATCCCAATGATGAATGTAACTGTATTTTATACCTAAAATGTACCAATAAAATTAATGGGGAAAAAAAAAATAAAAATGGTTTCCAGAGCAAAAAAAAAAAAAAATCAGCTTATGAGCATGAATGGACTAGCTACAAAAATAACCTGGTCCATATTTCAAGTGTGAATTTTTTAATGGTAATTACCTGTAATCCTACTAAAAGAGAATTAGGGTCATTTGTGGAAAAAAAGCAAACAATAATGTAAGTTCTACAAAAGCAGTAATTTCTTTTCTGTTTTTTTCACTGATTCAGCCCTGGTATCCAACATACTACCTGGCACATGGTAAATGACTAGATGAATAAGGAATGGTAGAAAAGAACAGTGTTGGTGGAAGACTGAAAACACTGACTTCCAAGGTTTAGCTTTGATGTTCATTGATCCTATGACAGCATGATAGACTGGTAGATTAGCAGTACAGTTTTTAAATGTAACATTCTATCCGGTGGTTATTGCATTGATAGATTTTGAGTCTTAAGTGGCCCATAACCTTCTACAGATATTACTGTATAATTTATCTAATTAATGTTTCTCACTTTGCAAACCTCAGTATATGTTTCTATTTTGGGAAAACAATGTAAATAGTTCAGGAAATATTGTTAATTACTGTTGATTCTCATGACAGAATAGACGCTTAAAGGAGGAACAGAATTGGCACATAAAGAATCTACTAAAGGAACTGAATGAGAAGAAGTCAGATGGATTACCAGTTGTAACAAGAGAGGATGTTGAAGAGTCAATGAAGGAAAAATGGGAGTTTGAAAGAAACCAGGAAAAGAACTTGAGAGGTGATTTAGTAACTTAGGAAATTGACACATAAGTTGTATCAGTTATTTCTTAAATGTATTAATGCTTTTGTCCTCCAATGTGTTGTGTTTATTTCAAATGACATCATTACCACTACACCCACAAACACATGTAGGTAAATGGACAGGAGAGGGAAATAATAAAAGTGGGCAGAGTTACTGCAGCCAAGTGAGGAGGAGTAAGGGCAGTGATAAAAAAACAAAGACAGATGAAATCCAACTGACTCTTAGCACTGGATAGTATCCTGTTAGATACCAAGCTGAGCTTCTCCTCAGATTGGAGATTTGTTCTTTGTGAAATTTTGTTGTTCAGTGGCTCTATGGGCTTTAGCAGAAAGGCCTGGCAGACCAAAGCTGCTCAGTTCATGGCAGCCTGGAAGCAGAGAAAGGGGGAAGAACACCAGCAAGAGATAAACCCTTCAAAGGCACATTTTCCCAGTGACCCATCTCAACTGGGCCTCAACTCCTAATAGCACATCAGCTATGAACATCAGTAGATTAATCCACTTGCGAGTATAGTGCCCCCATGAACCAATCACCTCTCCAGAAGACTGTTAATCCAGTCAAGTTGACAATTAAGATTAACTAGCACAAAAGTAATACTTTAATAAGTCCCTTGAGTTGTGAGAGCCCAAGGATGCTCAGTTGTGCAAAACTTAACTTCCTTTGAGACTAGGCCAAGTTGAGGGGTGCCTGTTTGTGGTTTGGACTGGGCACAGAGATGTATAGAGATATATATCTTTGGTTAAAAAAAGCATGTCTTGGGTCCTTTTAGACTTGTGGACTGAAGAGCATACTTCTTACCTCAATAAGAGTACCAACTAATTTCAAGGCTGTGCCAAGGGCTGGATTTACATAGATGAATAAGACGGGCTCTTCCCCTCAAGTAACTTTCAAACAAGGTGGTGTGTGGTAGTAGCCACACATCCTATAAGCTCCTTGGATGTGGTTCTGTGTAATGCTTCCTCTTCAAAAGTACAGTATTGAGGGCTGGGGATTTAGCTCAGTGGTTTCGCTGCCTGCTGCACAAGCGCAAGGACCCGAGTTCGATCCCCAGTACAAAAAAAAAAAAAAGTACAGTATTCAGTGATATTATACTGGGGCCTAAAGACTGAATAATAGCATGCTTACCAAATGCACCGGGGAACTAAAAGTTTATATGTTTGAAACAGTATAATACTTGTACATAATTAAGGAGTTTATGTTTCACTCTGAAGTCTTACTAAGTGGGGGAATGGGAGAGACATGTTATATGTTGTCATTTCATACAAGGAAAGCCCAAACAAATAAAACTTTAGATGACTGAACTAACCATTTACTTTAAAACAGGTTTACCAAGAACCTGAAAAGGAAGTAAGTGGAACTCACTTTTACCCAGAGGCATAATGGCCAGAAAAATGACTATTTACTAGTAAAGAATACCACCACAATGATATAAGGCATTGTACCCAAATCATATGATTATTAAGCTGTCATGAGAATATTTAAACTTGCAATTTCCTAGGGAGGATATGGAGATGATAAATAGACAGACAGACAGAAAGACAATCACAACCCAAATCACAAATTATTTTTGTTTTGTTTTGTTTTGTTTTGTTTTCTTGTACTGGGGATTGAACCCAGGGCCTTCACACTGAGCTACATTCTGTAGGCTGGGCTCAAACTTATAATCCTCTTGCCTCAGCCTCGAAGAGTGCTGGGATGTACTTTATAATTGGGAATTTAATTTTACTTGAATTATGGACAGATAATAGTTTAGTTTAGATTTCTAAAAATTGTATATATAAAATAATATTTATAAGCTAATGGCATTTTAATATCAGACTTAATTTCAACAGTAGTGGCTCAATTGAAATTACACAGTGTCTTAATTTTCTTTCCAACAGATATGTGCACACAAATAAATAATGCTGAGAAACTGTTTCTTGAGAAACTCGGTGAAAAGGAATATTGGGAAGAGTACAAGAATGTAGGGAGTGAACAACATGCTAAACTCATTACCTCCTTACAAAATGACATCAATAAAGTTAAAGAGAATGCAGAGAAAATGTCAGGTCAGTTGCAATAAAACTAGCTCAAATTCAATAAAAGATCTTCAAAAGGCATTCATTTGATAGAATAAAACAATGGGTACTGAGTTGTTAATTTCTCTTTGCTATCAGCACAGCCAACTGTGAGCCTTCAGAAAACGTGTGAGTGTGAGTGTGTGTGTGTGTGTGTGTGTGTGTGTGTGTGTCTTAGGGGGACAGTGTTGAGGGCCAGGGTCAAAGCAAAAGTTGTTACCATCTTCCAAGGACAGTATGTCCTCTGCTTCAAGGGAGTGAGTGCCACAACTTGAAATGAGGAAGATGATCCTCCAAGGAGCCTATAAAAACATTTCCATGAGAGAGGGGAGTAAGCCTTGAATGCTGACTAGGAGAGGAAGTGAACATGAGTTTGAGACAGTATCAGCCAGGTAAGAGCTTTTTTTCATGCTGCCTCCTCAAAGAAGGGGCATGGAGGCTCAAGGTAGAGGAAATAGCAGTTGGTCCAAGCTAGCAAAGAGGATTCACCATAACTTTTAATGAACTTTAAAATTTTGATGATTGTAATAGATTGGACATATTAAGTATTTATCTGAAGACCTTTTTATTACTACTAAGTAACTGACAAGTCATAGGATTTCCCATATATTTTGTTGAGAGGAAATCACTAGCCACACAGTATGAATAGTATTTTAAAAGGAAGAAAGAAAATAAAATTACTTGACCTTCTATGGAGCATTGCTTTTAGATGGCAACCTGCAGTAAAAATGGGAGGACTGAAGACAGAATTAGAGGCCACAGATTCAGTGGTGGCTCTAGGGATGGCTCCTCCCAACATTATCTCATAATTTGAGACCATCCATCTCTGGGCACCTCTCCTTTGGGGACCTGTTCCCATTCTCTGCTTGCTTCTGACAGATAAGCCTTTTAGTAAAATATTCTCTAGTCTAGATTCTGAAGAGAGCTGGTGTCATCATTTACCTAATCAGAAATGACCAAAGATGTTTGCCCATGCCTCCTGGTGGGTCACTGCTCAGCCCCAAACAAACTTCTTTGGTCAGTTGTTCAACCCTACTTTCTTTACTAGCCACCTGTGAGGCCTGGGGGCAGGAGAAGAAAGCACCCTAAACTGCTTCCCTGTGTCAGCTCAAGGAGCTGTTGGGGCACTGGGTATAGAAAATAGTCACAGGGCGAGGGATTTAGTTCAGTGGTTTCACCGCCAGCTGCGCAAGCGCAAGGACCCGAGTTCAATCGCCGCTACAAAACAAAAACAAAAACAAAAAACAGTCACTGAAATACCCAGGATAAGGATATTTCTCCTCAAAAAAGGGAAAGAACAACTTAGAGTAGGCCCAGGAATAGAGAAGGTACATGTTTATTATAAATCAGTAGATACAGTCACACAGCATGTTTATTTTTTTACTTCACCAGAGGCGTAGGACAGAGATCCTTAAAACTTCTTTGTACCCTAAAAGTGAGTTAAAAGATTTGAGTTCACCAGGGATTTAGCTCAGTGGTTCCGCTGCCTGCCTCGCAAGCACAAGGTCCTGAGTTTGATCCCTGGTACAAAAAAGATTTGGGTTCAAGTGCACTTACAAAAAAGAAACATTATTCCTTTAAGTCTTAATTTCTTCTTCTTTAAATGAGAGTCTTCAGATATTCTCCAAGAGGCTCACATTTCCAGCAGCTGCTCTTCCAGCATCTCCTCCTGGAATGTTGGAAGATAAGACTTGCACAATGTTTTTCCTATAGTATAAGATCTCAAGAATTCTACTTTGACTGCCTTGGTCTGTGAAGAATTATTCCCACTGAAACAATATTCTTAATGGCAATTAGGTTCTACAGCATTCTTTGTACATTTTTATTTAAAGAAGTTAAATAGGTTTCTATGGACCTGTCTGGAATTCTAGCAGCCATGATCTTCAACACTGTTTGTATTGGAAAATACATCTTGCTTTCCAAATAATTACCTTGTATATGTTACAAATAGAATACCGCTAATGGGATGTATAACATTGTGTTAATAAAACACAATTAACTTTACTAATTGTCAGATTAAGTCATTTGAAGCAGGACAGTTGCTTCATATTTCACATTTCTGACTACAGCACCCATTTCCTCAAAAAAGCTTATTCTGATCACCCTATGTGAAAGAGATTTTTTTGTTCATCACACATATCACCAACTGAAAAATTATTTGTTTTCTTATTTATGGTCTGCCTTCTCCCTAAGGGTATACATATCATAAAGGTAGGGATTTTGTCTCAGTCATAAATATTCCCAGTCTCTTCTGTAATGTCTGGCATATAGAAAGATCTTGATATTATTTTTAAAAATGAAGAAACTGAGCTGTTTTATTTAGCTTTATTTCTCTCCCCCATCTAAAGCAGCATTAATGTCACTGTGCCTCAATTTCCTTAAAAATTATTTATGCTTTCGAAGCAGCTTTTGAGGTCTAAAATGTATGACTCTTTCCTCTCTCAATAATGACATTTACAAGCATAAGAAAACATGGAGAGGATAGAGAGCCCTGCACATTGTCTCTGTCCTCCTCTCTTGCTGTGAATGCAACATACAGTTGGATCTCCTGACTCCCAACACCCTCTCTACTCATATTCCTCTTCTCATTCTGTCTGTCCTGCCCCAGGAAATGGCATGAATATTGGAAATCTTGTTAGATGGAATCAGATGTACAGGATGTTACTCAAGCAGATAATAAAATCTTCTTTATTATCTTGTTGTGGATTCATAAGTTGTGTGGGCCATAGGATAACTTGTCACATAAGTATTAAAGTGTTTAAAATTCTCTCTTGGAGAGACAATCCTTTGAAAACACAAACATTCCTGGAGATCTTAGAGTCATTCACATTAAAGATTTTACAAATTATTGTGCATTTTCTCTAACTGGAGGAGCTAGATGCTTCAGTAAAAATGTACTCTAAGGATTCAGAGGAAAAAATGGGTAGAAAGGAGCGGTAAGGATAGTGAAAGGTAAAATTTACTAACATCGTAGTTTTACCTAGGATCAGTCTTGTTAAGACTTCTGATTTTCTCTTTAAAGAACAGTATAAAATCACTCTGGAAGATGCTAGAAAGAGAATAATCAAGGACACTTTGCTGCAACTGGACCAAAAGAAGGAATGGGCCATACAGGTATATATCAGATGAGCTTGGGCACGTTCAGGGTGGTATGGCTGGAGATGGTATATTTTAATTTTCTTAAAACTTCCCCTTTATTCTTGTTGACAAAAAATAATATTGTAGTTGGGCATGGTAGCACATGCCTGTCATTCCAGCATTCTGGGAGGCTGAGGGAGTAGGATCACAAATACCATACCAGCCCAGCCTGGGTTTAAGAAGACCATGGCTTGGGCTGGGGATTTAGCTCAGTGGTTTCACCGCCTGCTTCGAAAGCGCAAGGACCTGAGCTCGATCTCCGGTACCAAAAAAAAAAAAAAAAAAGACCATGGCTCAAAATTTTAAAGGGTCGGGGGAGGTTAGAGATGTAGCTGAGTGTGAAGGCTTTGGGTTCAATGCCCAGCACCACACCAAAAAAAATTTTTTTTTTTTAGTGCAATGTATTTTAGTGGTTAAGAATCTGGGTTTTGAATTAAGCAGTTTGAGTTTAAATTGCAGTTCTACCTTTGACTGGCTGCATAAACAAGTTTGTTACTTAATTTTACTGAGCTTATGTTCTTTAATTTATAAAAACACTAATAGTATTTAACCTTAAATAGCCTGAGGATTGAATGAGATAATTTAAGTAGCATAGTCTCACAAGAAGCAATTAGTGATTTTTAAAGTACAATGATCATGATTTTAGCAAAAAATTAAAATAAATATTTTGAATGAGTTATAGAATGAAAAATAATTTGTCTGAAAAATACTTTGATACACATCCAAACCGAGGAGCATAAGCACTCTCTATGTTGCTGTTGTTTAAAAAGTTTGGGATGTAAAATATTTTTTGAGATAAAATTTCTAATTGTGTATGTTCTCTAATTTCTTTTACAGAAAATATGTTTGTCGTTCCCCCCCGCCCCCATCTCTAAACTATTTCCTAAATCAGTATGGGAATGTTCCTTTATCTAGAGCCATGTTTCTTCAGAATTATAAATATCTGGTCTTTTTAAAAGTCCTTTCAGAATTTCAGTTGCTGCTGTTTGTTGTACCCCTGTTAGTTCATTTGTTCTTACAATGTTACTCTCCTATCACACAATTTTTACTAATTTATACAAACATAGAGCAGTATGGAACTGATCAATGGTTTGTCTGCCCATGCAACTGGGTGACAGAATCTGACTAAATGGTAAAATCAACCATTGATATAGTTGATTATTAAAAATGCACATGTAAAAGAAATAAGCCTCTAACTTGAAGCATGTCATGAGAAGTGACTCAAATACTCTTATAAGCATTTTACATATAAGTCTCTCAGCAACCCTAAAAGGTATAGGAACTTGCTAATTAGGAATGTAAGACACAGAGAAATAGTATGACTTGCCCAGAGCAAGTGGGAGAACTAAGATCCAATTCAGATCTCCTTCAAATTATTGCTCATAATCACTACACCATATGTTATCTTTTTTCTACATAATGCTGAACACTCACATGCTTGAATGAATTTTCCTCCTCTTATTTGGCTATTTTAGCATTACAGTTCAACTTCCTATAATCCAGTGCTGTGTAGTCTTAGCTAAACGTGGGTGTGTCGCCTGCAATTTTTTTTTTAACCACAGTAGTGTCTGAGTCCCACTCATAGAGATGCTAGTGTAATTGCCCTGGAATGATGCATAGATTTATAGATTTTTCATAGCTCCCTAGAGATTCTAATGTGTAGCCAAAGTTGAAGCCACTCCTCCACTGTAAGTGAATTAAGCTATTTAGTCAACTAACCTCAGTAAGAAACTATTTCCTACTTTTGTTGAAATTTTGTATCGGAGGAAACTAGAACTGTTATAGTTGAAGTACAGAAGTTCCTGGTTCCTAGGAAATACAAGTCCACTCTTAGTTTAATAAGCATGATTTAAAGATCTTTTTATTTGAAAATCTTCCAACTCTAAAGATTTAAAGATAAATTTACCTTTAACATACGTTTAAATTATTTCTGTCCACATTTATGATCTAGAATATTTTTCTTTTTTTCCCCCTAGAATATTTTTCTTAGGTGTTCTCCCTTTGGTTCTGCCCTTCAGTTACTGAATATTGAATCTGTAACATAATTTCTATATAAAAAGCATCTCCAGAAAAATACAGTGTCATCTGCTATAAAATTCTTATGGGTGAAACTATAAATATCTAAGTAATTGAAAACAAATATCCATTTTATGAACCTACTGTCAAGGCTTTTCCTATTTTCATAGTCTAAAATGCCTTTCCTTAGAAAACTGTGTAGCTTGTAGCCTGCTACCCTGAAACCACTTGCTATTAGATTTGTAAACATGAATGTTACTACTGACACACAAAAAATTTGCTGTATGTTGAGTTATATTTGACTACAAAAAAATGTTTGATCACTACAGTTTAACCATCTTAGTTATGAGCAGATCACTTAATTACTGATGTCACCACAGCAGATTCAGTAACAGTGGAGGCTAAATGAACAATCACACATTGTCCAATTCTCCAGGTCATCTCTAGTAGAATGTGTAAATCAGCCCCAAAAGTGTAACAGGATAGTAAGGAAAGAAGTAAACAAAAAGATCTTACACATTCTCAAAGTAATTACAAAACATAATCTAAAATGAATGAAAAGAGGAATTAAGATATATCACATACAGGTACCAACTCCTATTATGAATGTGATCATTATATATATCTAAAATGTACCAATAAACTTAACAAAAAATAAATAAAATGAATGTGTGTCTTCATTGCTAAAATTGTGAATTACCATGTGGCAATCTTCCTTATTTCAGAATGCTGTCAGTTTCATTGACAGGGGTAGTTATCGAGAGATCTTGGAGAATGACTGGCTAAAAAGAGAGGTGGGTAGAATTTAACTAAACAATTTTTCTCATTGTTTTTGAACTGGAAATAAATTTCAATTATAAACTGAAGTCATCAGAAAAGTATTGAACTTTGACTAAGATAAATGTAATTGAAGGAAAGACTATCTTATTACAAGTTGTTATTCATCACATATCATAATCTCAATAATAATCAAAAATAATTGTTAAGTTTACAATCTACTGAAGTACAGTTCCTTCATGTACTACTTCCTCTAGGTGATGGGTAGAGGACCATCCTAACTGCTAATTTAAATTGTCTCTTTTGGATGATGTGGTCTTCATTGGAAAAAGTGTTCAGTCTGTCAGACTTCTTTCTTTCCCCTGATATTCTCCAAGGTGGTCCCTTGATGTCCCACCTTGATAGGGAAGGGGGTCTTACATGATTTTTTGTGGGTATGCTGCTATCAGATTTATGACATTTCCTTTAGTTGCACACTTGATCCTTGCCTTTCTCTAATACTGATCTTCTCAGTATATTGGTGACTTCTGAAATGGACTGTTTTGGCTTTTTGAACATTGCGTTATAGCCAACACCAAATCCACAATGCAGCCATTGGCTTATATTCAAGATGTCCCTGCCCAATGAAGCCTCTATATCTCACCCAAATCTGATCTTAAGGATCCTTTACTCCTTCGGAAGAACAGAAACTGCAGAGCCCATGTGTGCTGCCTTAAACTCACTTGTCTACCTGTCTCCCTATACAGTGATGCAGAACTGTTCTTGCTAGATGTGGCCATGTGAGTATTTCTAGAGCAGGGTATTTCATTCTCTACACTATTCACATTTTGAGATGATACTGCTTTGTTATTCAGTACTGTCCTCTTTTCCTTAAATTGTACATACTGGTCCCTCTAGTCTTCTCTCCTTACTCTCATCTGCCTGGAGAACTCCAACTGTTCCTTTAGGCACAAACTTTGATGACCAATTTCCTTGTGAATCCCTCAGGAAGCTCTGAATATGTCTTCTCCAGTGTTCTCATGCTGCACTGAATTCTTGTCAAAATATGTTGAAATTATCTGCTTAGGCATCTGTGTCCTTATTACACAGAGCAAGCTCTATCTTTTCAACTCTAGGTCCATGACACCTGAAAAATAGTCTATGTCTATTAATTAATGCATGTCAATGACTGTAGATATACTTATTGGAGCGATGAATCAAATATATATATTTGATCCTGGGTGAAGGAAAAGTTACAGTAAAACCTTTGTGAACTGTTTATGCTGTGCTTTAAGATGGCAGATTGTATCCTGTCTCTCCTGAGGGACCACTGAAATAAAATTATAAAAGTAGAAGAAGGAACTCATCCACAAAGAGAATAGAAGTTAACTAGCTGGTGAGGTTACAGCAATTTTCTGGAAGACAAAAGGCAGATGTGCAAGCACGTTGTTGAAAGCATGAAACCATCAGTTGATATTTAATCCAGATGGTATAAGAATACTTCAGAGAATGTACAAACTGAATCTGCTTTTGGAAACCTGGGAGATTCTCTGCTGAGAGTCTGTGTATATGATGGATAGTAGGAATAGGAACTGAAGCAAAATGTTATATGATGAGCTGTATCAGTAAGCATTCCTCAGGACCTGCTACCATTTCCCCTCACACAGATCAAAAGTGCTTACCCTTAGACTAGGACCCTGAAGGCTGTGTTCTGAGAACACTGAACAAATTACCTGATAAAAGCTAAGGTTTCTCATGTAGACATTATTAGTTACTATGCAAAATGTCCTTCCTATAATGGCATTTAGGAGGCCACAATCTAATATCCTACTCTTGCCTTCTCATCTAAAGTACAGTTTGTCAGTCCACCTTCCATGATGTACTATGTACAGTCCATACTCCCAGTCTGAGGAAGAACTTGTTAGGGGAACAGGAACAGACCTATTTACACAGTGATAGAGAAAACACCATTCCTCAGACCTTTCTCAAACATGAATAGACAACCAAGGATAACTAAGCATATAAATACAACCATCCTAGAAGAAGAGAAAAACCAAATGAAACTAACAACAAAGTAAAGAGCGAACAGTAACAAAAACTGTCCCTGAAAGAAGTATAAATAGTTCAGGGAGTATATTTTTAACAAATCTGAGAAGGCATATAATTTAGAGAATAAGATAATGTAAGACAAAAACAATAAAATTAGCAGGGTGGGGTAGTGTGTGCCCATAATTCCCAGAAAAAAAAAAAGAAACAGAGAGAAGGAAATAATCAATGGAGTAATAGAAAAACATTTCTGTGGGATGAAAAAGACATGAGCTTTTAGAACATGAAAAATAAAAGGAAGCAGGAGGATCACAAGTTCTAGTCCAGCCTGGGCAACTTGGCAACTTAGCAACTTAGGAAGACCTTGTCTCAAAATTTTAAAAAGAAAGGAAAAAGGGGGGTGGAATTGGGATGTAGCTATGTGAAGGTCCTGGATTCAATCCCCAGTAGCACAAAATACAGATTAAAAAATAAGAAACAGAGAAAAATCACTGAGAACAGGAAAGTTAATACCAAAAAGAAGGGATAAGAGATATAGAGTACTAATGTAAGATATATAATATCCAAGAATAACAATTCCAGAAAGAAAAAAATAGAGGTAAGGAAATAATCAGTGGAGTAACAAAAGAAAATTTCTGTGGGCTGAAAAAGACATCAGTTTTTAGAACACTAACACAAAAGGAAAATACTAAAATTTTCTGTCAAAAAGTAGTGGGGATAAAAAGGGTACTAGCTGCAAAGCAATAAAAACCAAACTGGGATTCAGTTTTTCAGTAGCAAACCACAAATGAAAAATTATTTTCAACTTGGAATTCTATATTCAGCAAGAGTAGTTTAAGGGTATAATACAGCTATTCTCAGAAATGCAACAGCTCAGTGTATTTACTTCTAAATCTTCCTCAGTAATTTATTTACCAGTATGCTTTAGCAAAACAAGATAGTAAACTAAGAGAAAACAGGAAACAATGTATTTCCCAATAGATCAGAGAAGAAATGTCTGAGAATTGTGTTGCAGGCCTAAAAAGCATCCAGACTGCAACTGATCTCACTTCCAGGTTTTAAACTCAGATATTCAACAAACAGCTGTGCAACTCCACCTAATGCACCACAGACATCGCACACTATTAAACTGAATTCATCTTTTCCCTTGGCCCAAACTGCTTTCTCTTATGTTTTCTGTCCCAATTAAGGATCTCTCCCAAGCCAGAAATTTGGGAGTTTTTTAGAAATGCCCTTTTACTTCCCAATCCCAAAGTCCTCTAGACCCTCAGTTCTACTTTCAACCAGTTCTCCTCTACTTTGTTGTCATTGCCCTAGTTCAGGCCCTCATTATTGCTTACACAAATCCTTCCATTGTGTCATACATGATTTTCCTCCCCTTAGACCAGAAATTTCCCTTCTCCTTTACCTTACCTCAGAGACATCTTTCTAAAACATAAACCTCGCCGTGCAGTCTTCTAGTTACAATCTTTCAATGTCTGATTCTCTAGTCGTTCAGAGGTGCTCAGGAACTTGAAAAGGGGCCTCTTTGAGGAGTTGGTTTTGTGCCATACAGACAGGTTTGTATTCTACCTCCAGGGTAAGTCACCGAACCCTGGGTGTTTCTGGGTCCTGAGAGCAGCACTACCTTAGACTTACCTAGCTCAATCACCCTTCTACTTCCTGAAATTCCTTTTACATCCCGAGAAGTAGGCACACAGCCTGTGCTTAAATGCTATCCACAAAACAAAACTCACTACTTTTTGGGAAAACTCACTTCACACTACAGTACATGTAGGTCTCATTAGCAAGTTAATTTTTCATGATTATCAAGTGCACATCTTCAGTTAGTATTTCCTCAGTTCTAGACCTACATTTTATTTGCCTGCTTGATATTTCCACATGGATATTCAAACTCAGCATACCTACAGCAGGATGCATTAACACACCCTTAAACTTTTTCCTCCTCCATTTCCTTTTCACCATCTGCCCAGACACTCCAGATAGAAATCTGTCAGCTTCTCCTGTTTCCTTTTCCTTGTTTCTTATGTGACTAAGTAGACTTAGTGAGTCTAGGAAACAAGTTGTTTTAAAATGTATATGCTTTCTATGATACTGACAACTATCTTCAACTCCCTTTTAAATTCACGGTGAAGAAGAGTTCATACTGTCCCCAGAAACTTATAAGGATGAATCTCCAATTTAACACAAGGTTTTGATAACTAAAAAAAAACCCAAAACTTAAGGTGGACTTACTAGAGCATTAGGGAGAAATTTCCTATACTTTTATTAAGTAAAACAGTATGATCCTTTAATAACTAGTCAACTCTTACTTTTATAGGGTGTCATAGATCTTAAGCTTAGGGAAATTGACTACAAAAATTTATTTATTTATATTTGATTTTTTAAAATAAATTTTATTACAAAAATTTATATTTGATAAGAAATGCTATATTGGTGGCTTGACTCTTCCTGTTAAAGCCACAAATTATGTTTTTTATCTTCTCATAATTCAATGAAAATAAAGAAAAAATGTCAAATGTAATTGAATCATAGGCAAAAAAACAAAGCTTAGTAATAAAGGACAAATCATTTTAAGGAAATTCAATAGACTTAATTTATTTTTGTTTCAATAAATATTCATTATAGTTTTATTAAATTTACTCATAAAATTAATGAAAACTATTTCTGGTTATACATTTTATCACAAGAATTAGAAATTGCCCAGAAACAGAACAATGTATGTCAGTGAATATCTTTGGGAAAGGTTTCAAATGAGTAACAAAGTTTATTTAATAATGGAACTGAAAATATTTCTCTATTTAACTGTAAACAATAACCAAAAATTTGGATCTCTGGGAAGGATACAGAGATATACTGTTGCATGATTTTCATTATCTGTTTTTATTTCACATGCTTATTAGGAAAATGAAGGACATTGAAATTTTCAAATGACACAGACTAGCTCAATATATAGAAAACCAGAGAAATTAAACAAGATTCAAGGAAGCTAGCAAAGTGTCAATTATGATGAGGCATAAGGATCTTCATATGGATCTCTCAGAAGAAGATTTCAAGAATATATATTTAATTCAGGATCCTAGGTCCTTGACTTAAACTAGTCTTAACTAAGTTAATTTTCCCAATTTTGTATATTTCTTAAGTATATGGAAGAAAGTGGTCCTTCACTTTTCCCATTTCACTTTCTTATCCCCAAAATCTAA
This sequence comes from Heterocephalus glaber, assembly GCF_000247695.1. The sequence continues at coordinate 4,024,132 of NW_004624845.1, read as the reverse complement.
AGATATTTATGTGACTATGTAAAAGAACTAGTTTTTATTTCCCTAACATTTCAAAAGACTGGGAGAGAGAGAGAGAGAGAGAGAGAGAGAGAGAGAGAGAGCGACTGATGAGAAATTACTGAGTACTCTAAAGGGGGAGGTGATATCACAGGATATCCTTACCGTGGAAGCCCTGGTATAACCCTCCAAAAGGGACCTCATTCTCAACTTTGGATAGAGATCAAGAATTATGTGTGCTGTCTCCCAAGCATGCCAAACCCTTAGGTCAAACATTTTCAAGTGTTCTAATTTTTTTTCTGCTTATAACCTCTAACTTCTTTCTCATATTTGACATTTAAAAAATCATAAACTTTTCCTAAGGCACCCAAGTTTGTAATCAAGTTAATTATTTTGCAACATAAAAGATCCTAAAACACCAACCCTTAGCTTTGTAATTTAGTATTATGGAGTTAAATGGTTTTGTTAAATTATTTGAGGCAGTAAATAATATATGCTTTTCTTTCAACTCTAAGCCACTAGCAGTATTTGAACCTTTTCTATGACACTGGTATTGTTTTACATTTTAATTGTATTTTTGTTCACTGGATTCTAAGTGGTCTGGAGGGGAGGAATCATACCTTATTCACCTTTTATCCTTCATTGTCTATCTCAGAACACTGCACATATAAAAATTCATATTCTTGCCAGGATTGGTGGCACCTGCCTATAATACCATACTCTGGGGGCTGAGGCAAGAGGATCCATCAGTTCAAGGTCAGCTTGGGCAACTTAGCAAGTTCAAGGCCAGCCTGGACCACATAACAAGATCCTCTCTCAAAAAACAAAACAAAAAAGAAATTCATATATTTAATGACTTATGTGATAGAGATATGCATGTAGTAATATGCCAAATACTTCAAGAGTCCAAAATACAAAATACAAGTTTCAGTAAACAAAGCAGAAAATGTTAGTTGTTTCTTTTTTTTTCTTTTTTCTTTTGGTACCGGGGATCGAACTCGGGTCCTTGTGCTTGCCCAGCAGGCGGCAAAACCGCTGAGCTAAATCCCTGGCCCTAGTTGTTTCTTAAGTATTCATCTCAGTTGCATTCTTGGCATCTCCTGACAAGATATATTGAATCTAAACCCCTGTGACTTAAAATTTCATCTCATTCCCTCAAAATTCATTACTTCCTCCTCTTTTTCTATTATTCTCACCAGCCTATCACTTTCTTTTTTTCTTCTTTTTCCTGGAGATAGTGTCTCCCTATGTAGTTCAGTCTGGCCTTGAACTCACTATGTAGCCCAGACTGGTCTTGAACGCTCAGCAGTCCTCCTACCTCAGCCTCCTGAGTGCTGGGATTATAGGCATGTGCCACCACACCCAGCTCTATCACTTTCTACTTTATATTCTTAGTTCTAATTCTTCTATTGTTTTGCTCTTTCCCCATGATCACTTCCTAGCCTGGCAAAAAGGTGAGTTGGGAGTCCTATTTTAACAGACTTCCATATAGTCTTTCCACTGTCAAGCCTCCTTTAGACAAAAGTTATCAAAATATACTTAGGAGACTTAAGAAAACTCTTACCAACATGAGCAGATTTTGTTCAAATTTGAGTTAGTCATATTTCTTTAGTAAGCATCGACTAAGTGTGCTATATCTAGCAATGACTTGCCATTATCTAAAAATGAGGTTCTTTAGCATTATTTGTCCCTTCCCTAATTATCCAGTTTCTTTTCTGTTTCTCCCCACTTATACTTTGTATATGTCCATATCAAAATAATTGTGATTTTGCATGTGGTTCCTTTTATGTAAAAGGCAACTTCTTGTTTCTGCCTTGGGAATCCCTACCTGCCTTTCAAGACCAGATGAGATGCTATTTCCTCTATTCTTCCTTTTATTCTGACATCTGACAGAAATAGGGTGCATCTCTTTCTCCTCTCACAGCAGCTGGACAGCTTCCACTATGGTTTTTATCACAGTGTCTTCCATTTTCATCACTATTTTCACACTAGGCTAAGAGATCCTAAGTGCAAACCTACAGCATGCATACCACAGCAGGCTATTTGTATCATTGAAAGCTCTAAAAGGTTCGCCATTACTGCCCTAGGTTATTATCTTGTTCATTTGTTTCCAAAGTGTAATATAGATTCTAGCACACCAATAGGTGTACAATTGAATGAATGAACAAATAATCTTTCATCTACCTGACATTTCTCAAACTGCATCATCACTCAGAAAGAACACGATAATATTATGAAGGCAAACAGAAAAGGCTATATATCTCTTTCAAAGATACTATAATATAGCATTATCCAAGTGTTATCATTTATTGTAGTTTATGATTACCCTTTGAGTCTCATTTAGCTACTAGTACACCATGTTGCTAAATTCGTTAGTTTTGTTTTCTTATCTCTGCCTCTAGTTCACATATACGTTTATGAGAGTTTTTGAAGCATAGGAAAGGGCAGCTTCTGTTCTCCTATGATAACTGCCTTACCATGAAACAAATTCTGCTACAGACCTAGAAAAGTAGCATACCTGTTTCTTCCTACAGAGGAAGGGCAAAGCTAACTTAGTAATAAATAATACGTAACAGATCTTTTCCTCAGGCAAATGCACTTTCAGTAGTTGAATTTGCTATAGAAGACTTTATAGAACTAAATCAAAAAGTACCAACATCCATTCTTTTTTTCTGAGAACAGACTGCAATTCACAGGACTGAGGTTGATGAATTAGAAAATACTATTCATGAACTGGAAGAAGAAAATTTGGTGCTTATTGATCAGCTATTCAATTGCAGACTTGTGGATCTCAAAATACCCAGGTGAGTCATTAATATTTTCTAGAAAGTGTTTTATAAATATTTGTATCTGTAAATTTTTTTACATGATGATTTACTTCTGCATTGCTCTATACAGAATGCAATAGTCAAAAAGAAAAGGCCAGGCATGGTGACTTACACCTGCAATCTCAGCACTCTGGGAAGCTGAGAGGTAGGATAATGGCAAGTTCAAGCCCACCCTGAGCAACTTAGCAATTAGGGAGACTCAAAGAAAAATGAAAAAGGGCTGGGGATATAGCTCAGAGTAAAGAACCTGAGGAACTCACAAAATAGCCATGATGAAGGTATAAGATCAAGTATAGTGTAAACTTTCACTTATTTTTTCCCCTTTGCAATGTACTCATAATAGAAAACATTTAACATGAACATCACAACTGCCAACCTTCAGGACCCTCCAGGCTCACAGGAGAAATATTATGAATTAAATGCATATCAGTGCAACAGATATACAAGTGCAGAGTTAGCACAAGGGAAGGAAAAATCAACTTTCTGGAAGCTTCTTAGAGGTGTTCTGGACTTCTGGTTACCTTGTGAACATGGAATTATTTCTTCTGATGAAACAGACTGCTTTTTAGGTGGAAAAAATAGCCAGAGTTTCCAAGTCACATTTGTTCCTGTGGAAGATAAATCAAATGTATGCATAGCTTTGTATTTTAGGATATATATATATGCCCTGAAATATGGAATTAACATTCAAAGTGAATGTTCATAATTTGGATATATAGTCAAAAAATAAGAAATAATCTAAAACGTAGCACATTTAGGAAGAGAAGGGAAATTACACAAATGTAGAGTGTATATGTGCAAATATGGGTGATAAGTGTCTAGATCTAGAAACTAAATTAGATATTGTTCATTACAGTAGGAAAAACAGTTAAAATGTTCCAACCAAATAGTTCCTGTTGCTTGTTTGACATTTATTCCTTACAAACTTTTTTTTTTTGAGACAGGGTCTTACTATGTAGTTTAGGCTGGCCTTGAACTCACTAAGTAGCCTACATTGGCCTTGAACTCATGGCAGTCCTCCTACCTCAGCCTTTCAAGTGCTGGGATTATAGATGTATGCCACCATGCCTGGACAATTTTTTTTAAATTTACAAACTTCTTAATGTGTTCCAAGAAGAATGGATGCAGTTAAGTTGTAGGTTCCTTGTTTGCCAAGCTACGTGATAGGAGCTGGATATACAAGACTGGAGAAACTGGGAGATAGTATAATTACTTTATAGTCTGAAAGCTAGATAGGGCAGCATAGAGAAAGGGGCCACCTATCTCCCATGATGGTGTGCACCAGGAAAAGTAGATGCCAATGTAGGAGGTGAAACTGAATGAGTTGATTACTAGGCTCCTATATTTTTAGCTCTTGACTTGATTCCCTGGAGGGTCTGTAAGGGGTAGGCTTTCCTGCCAGCATTAGGTCTGACATTCCTGCCCTGCCTCTAATCCTTGTCCTCCATTGCCACTGCCTTCTATGTGATCATGTCTAATCTCTGCCAGCTGTTGCTGTCCTCATTTTCTAAAGTGCCCAAATCTTAGGAAGGAGCTACCTTCTAAGTTGCTGACTTGACTTCTCTGCTTCAGTCAGCTCAGTCTGATATATTTGATTTGGTGCTGACAAGGATATGAAGTGCCAATAATTATAACAAAGGGAATTCTTTCATTGGCCAGAAAAGACTTGGCAAGAGCAGGAAGGAAGATGTGATGTGATTTTTTTTTTCCAGTGCTGGCATCAAACCTAAGGCCTCACACATGCTAGACAAACACTCTGCCACTGGGCTACATCCCCAGCTCAGATGAGAAAATTTTAAGAATTTTTGTTAAGTTGTTTGCTGTACAGTATGCAGTTAACCCCTTCTATATCTTCCCTACAAAAACCTTCAGTAAAATCCACATTGTTCATGAGTGCTTTAGTGATTGGTTTTTTTAGTGAGAGGCATGGAGTTTTTAGTTCATCAGAGTTGGAAGAAATAAAATCAAAATCTTTTTCAATTTTTTATTAGTACATGTTTGCAGTACATATTTACATTCATCTTAAGGGGTAGGTACATGTACTTAATTCTTTTTATTATCCTTCCTCTCTCCTCCCTCTCCCACCCGTTTCTGGATCCCTTTTCCACTTATAAAAAATCTATGAGATTTTTAAGAACTAAGCTAGGTGTCCCTGGTATATGCTTCCATAACATTCTGCACTTTTTCATTGTAACCAGTTTTTATCCCCATAGTAAACATGTTAAATATCACATGGTTTCTAAATATCACATATGAGAAACCCAAAGTATAAATAAATTAAAATGCAAAGTATAAGATATATAATAGGAAACAGAGAGAGAGAACTTTTGGAAATGGGAAGGGGACCAAGAGACAGAGGAAGGAGGGAGGGAGGAAGGGGAGGGACAGGGATGGGAATTAAAAAAAAAGAATTAAGATTTGTTATGTACATGTATCAACGCCCTGCAGTGAATGTAATTATGTACTATAAACATGTATTTAAAAGGTTCTACATATATAAATACTATATGCAATTACAATAGCTGCTAAAGTCATAAGTGTCTAGATAACACTTTATTCTGTTCTTTAACTGACAGACCCGAATTCAGGGGATTTAGTTGGGCTGCTAATTTGCTAAGCATGAGTGATTGTTTGCACATCTGCAAAGGTTCAATTTGCTCTTTTCACGCAAGTCACAGGGAATGCCATTCAGAGCTTTCAAAGCATGTTTCCTTATTAAAAATTCAGTGGGCAGTTTGAAAAGGAAATAACAGAATTAAATACATGTACAGAGAGCTGCAGCAGGATACAATGTCAATTCACTGGGCTTGAGGTTGAAATGTGTCACTCTTGTTCTAAGACCAGGGATCAAAGAGTAGGTACTATACTAGTTACCATTTTCTAAGCATATAATTTACTAATCACTTTATCACGGGTGGGGGGAGGTATTATTACTTCAGTTTTCCAGATAAGGAAATAAGCTCAAAAAGGCTAGTTGACTTGCCCTATATCACAGCAACTGGTAAATAGCAGAGACAGTAGTAGTAAAACAAAACTTGTCATTCAGTCAGAGATAGGACCCATATGGCATCTTGGGTTCCTACTGGTCTTTCTCATGTCAAATCCATCCCATTCTGGGTACTGTCAATTCTCACTTGAATTACAGAAGCAGCACCCTAATGGAAGTCATGCTCACTATCATTTCTGGGACTTTAAATGTGTTATTTTCTTATTTTGGAGTGCATTTCCCTTACTCCAAGCTTTTCCTTGCTGATCATCTCCTGGTTCTTAAAGATGCCACTCAGGAGTCCTTCAGGAAACCTTCTCTACTTCCTGAAATTAACTCAGTTCTACTTCTTTTTGCTCCCAGAATTCTCACGCTATGCTAGTTACCCAGTGTGGTACAAATGATTGTGGTAAAATACTACAGGACTGCCTGCCAGCTACCTGGGTTTATGCTCAAGGGTAGAAACCATGTCTTATTTTCTTTTTCTATATATCGCTAGCACCTAGGAGAGAAATTGACATTAGTAAGCACATAATACAGTATTTGATCAGTAGACTGTTTCTCTTATTTCTTCTTTTAGGCGACTATATCTTAGTCAAGGTGCTGAACAGGAAGTACCACCTGAAGAAATGCCTTTGGAACTGGCAGAAACATATATAGGTAATATTTTATTGCAATGGTGTTGATGTATTTTTTATCTCAGTTTAATAAAGAGATATTGAGTATCTGTTTTGCACAGGTGCCTCACCTGCAATAGCTAGTCAGGGAATAGATACATGTCAACTCCTCTAGGTTTCTCTTCTTGTAATGACTGACCTACTCATTTTCTTCTCTGTAGTCTCATTTTCTAATCAAACTTACCTCATTTTACAATGAATTAAATAGATGGCAGTGGGAAGGGAAAGGGTGTTATCCTACACTGACATAATTTGAGACCAAAATGAGCCAACCAAAATGTCAAAACATATAGGTTCCAAATGATTACTGTAAATTATTAGGTGACAGAAAATACAATTTAGTTTCTTAAAATGATATCCCCTCATACTTTAATCTATAAATTCTACATTTCTAATGCTCTTTCAAATTAAAAATGTGACAAAAGATGTGCTGCATTTTATTTACCTGTTCCAAGTATATATATATAATTTCTTTGCATTCATCAGAAGACAAGTCAAAATTGCAACCCATAGGAGAATGTAGAGACACATCGAGCTCATCAGGTGAAAGCAATTCCATCCAACTCAGCCTTGAAGACAGTGGCAGAAATGTCCAGAACCTAAAGATAGATGAAGTGGACTGCTCATGTACAGAGTTTGGGGATTCTCACGTGAAATATTTACTGTATGAGGATGAGTGGGATTTCAAGGTAAGATTCATGACATCACAATTCTTTTTTTTTGGTACCAGGAATCGAACTTGGGTCCTTGTGCTTGCACAGCAAGCAGCGAAACCACTGAGCTAAATCCCTGGCCCTACCACAATTCTGATTACTAAGAGAACACTTAGAAAAATTAGCTTAAAATAGGGGTATTGAGAGCTCCTATTTGCATTTATTAATAAAATTGGCTTAAGGTCCTGAGTTTGATCCCTGGTACTCCCCCCTCAAATAAATAAAAATAAAATAAAATTGGTTCATCATTCCTCTCTCTCACTGAATACTATTTTCACTCCTACTTTTGGCCAATTTGCTATATGTATTTATTTATGAACCTCCATTATTAGTATACAATGTAAGTGATCTAACACTACACATAATAAACTATCCCCAAACCTAGTGGCTTAGAACAATACTTTCAGAGCTTCTGTTGGTGGGGAATTTGGGAAGGGCTCTTCTAGATAGTTCTCACTTAGGCTTCTGGGCAGCTGCAATCATCTGTTGGGTGGAGTTGCACTCACATGAAGGTTTGACTGGGGGCAAGTGGATTCACTTGCAAGGTGGATTAGCCACATGGTTCACAAGACGCTGCTGCCTAAACTGGGGCCTCAGTTCCTCTGCCTGTAGGCCTCTCCAAAGAGGGGCTTAAGTGTCCCTTTGTTATGGTGCCTGGCCTCTCCTAGAGCAAGCAAGATAAAAGTGTCAGTGTTTTGAATGACAGCCTTGGAAATTATATATCATCACTTCCTTCATATTCTATTGGTTGATGTAGTTACTAAGTTCCAATCAAAGCATAGAAACATAACTCCTATATCTTGATGGAGGAAAGTCAGTATCATATTTAAGAAAAGTGTATGGGATAGGATATGTATCAGGACATTTTTGGAGCATACGAACTGCACATATACTACCATTAATCCAAACCTAGGGTATCAAGCCTTTGAATTTTAAATTTCTTTTTGGTATATCACCCCACCCCCGCAAATCACCCCTTGCAATTTTTTTTCTTGAAATTGCCCAGAAATTTAAAAGTTCACATACAACTTTATATCTGGTAGGAGGCAGACAAATAAAAAACAGAAGAATTTGAATAAACCACCATTTGCCAATTAAAATTCTACCATCAAGTGAAGATTTAGACTAAAATTCGAGGGCTGAGGAAGTACACTTGCCTAACATGCACGAGGTCTTAAATTTGATTTCCAGCTCTGCAAAAATAATAGTAACAGATAAAGTTCTAGTCTCTCTACTGTTGAAATAACCACATGTGTATCTTAGAACCATGACTCCTGTCATGTCATGATGATCTCAGACTAGTGAAAATTTGTATACACAATTCCAAACTCTATGCCATTGAGTTTAATAAAAGGCATTCTTAACTTGTATATGAGTTTCTAATGTGGAACTGTCATGTCCATAGTGTATGTGGTAGACTTCTGTCAGTTTGCTTTGTCTCCTATCTTACATTTATTATAGCTATGTAATAGTACATTTTAAAAACAAAATACAATTATAAGTATTTTTAGGAAATAAAACAGTGCCTTTTTGCTCTCTTTGATTCTCCTAAATTCAAGTAAATATTAATAATCCCTACATGCCAAGGTATTTGTAGGTCTCTCTGACAAGTCTGTGTGCTTTTCATTATAACCCAGCACTTGATACAGGGCCAGTCACATAATGGGCACTCAGGAAAGCTTTGCTAAAGTTTTGAAGAAGTTCAAAAGTTGAGTTATAGCTTGACAGGCTTCCCAAAGGAAAGAATGTTGCATAAGGGCCTGGGCTTTTCAACCTATTTTGGGTTAGCTATGGGATTTCACATAAACTAGATTTCTGTTTGTTGATACCTTACACTATAGTTTGGCAGAATGTAGTAAATTTTATTTATATAATAGCCAAGGATTATGTGAAAAGAACAAAATTTATGGAAAAGTTGCTCAATGTTAGAATATTTGCAGTCAGAGTGACATTTGTAGAGTCTTTCCCTTTGTTCCTGAATAATACAGAAAATTTTGTTGTGGTTATCTCCTAGCTAATAGCCTGTGTATATATGGTTAGCATTCTTCTACCAACTAAAGATCTTATACGGGGTAATGAGAATGTAGCTCAGTGGTAGAAAACTTGCCTACCATATACAAGGTCCTGGGTTCAACCCCCAGTACAAAAAACAAAAGCTTGCAGAGGATCTGCTGCCTGCTCTTTGGAAGAACTTGTCTATATTCCACTGGGTATATAAGCTCACAAAGTGTGGTTTTCTTTAAAGTTATATTTCATGTGTTCCATAGCATTCAGATAGATAATCAAGAGGACAAGAAAATCTGTCAGATAAAAACCAAACACAATAAACCTAATCTATCAAGGTTGACTTGCCAAATAATCTCTCCATTTGTTGTCTCTTCACTGATAGAAACATGTGGATTTGGGTCCCCTAGCAGTGAAGTTCATGTGTGTGGAGAGCAAGAAAATGCCCGTTCACTTTCAAGAAAAGGAAATTTCAGTCAAATCTGATGAAGATGTCAGCAGCCCAGAAAACCGCATTACATATAAGATGATGAAGTCTTTTATCTAAGACTGAAAGCTGGAAATGTAAACAACTTTTCCTTATAAATGAGAATAGAAGTATATGCCAGGTTGCCCATTTTATATACACTCTGGTCCATTTTTAAACACATTTACATTTAAAATTAAAGTTTCAAGTAGGCAGCCATTCATTTGATTATATGGCATGAGCGATAAAAACAGAATACAATTTATATTTCTATATCGAAGCATTGAGAAGCATGATAGTGGGCTCAAGGTAGTTCTGAGGTTCCTTTCCACTTGAAAACTTACTGATTAACTTTTAATTCCAATATGAAATAGTTCAATCTGAAATGTTTCTACAAAAAACATACAGGTTTTCATAGAACTGACTATACAGCTTTCCCTCTCAGAGTTCTAAATGGTGACAGCTAGTCTTTAATTAAAGCCTTTTTTCCATCTAAGTCTATTTAATAATGAAGAGCAAAAAAAAAATTAGAAATAAGGATGTTTAATTTGTTGTATAAAAATATTCCATTACTGGAAGATCTCCCCCTCACCAACTACATCAAGTCTAAACTACTGAGTTCTTATCCAAAGAAATTCCCACTTCCTTCTTATAAGTACTATAAGCCACAGGCGCTGTGCCTGAATGTGAGATCAGCACTCCTTTGGATCCTCAAGAATGCCATGTCTCATATTTCTGTGATCCTTAATGATACAAAAGGTAAGCCCCTTCCATCATCAGTAGGAGATGTTTTGGCATTTGGGGTAGGACAGTTGTGGATACTGTCTTGAACCCTATAGGATGTTACCATTCCTGGTTTCCAAATTTCACATGCTGCTGGGCTGAGGATTTAGCTCAGTGGTTCTGCCACCTGCCTTGCAAGTGCAAGGACCCGAGTTCGATCCCCGGTACCACAAAACAAAACAAATTTCACACGCTGCTGACATAATACACTCTTCAGTCACTGCACAAGTGAAAAATACTGGTCATATTTTCCAACACTCCTTGGGAAGGGTAGTGCCACCATCAACTGAACACCTTTAAGGATCTCCTCTACTTCAATCTCCACTTTGTTCAGTGCTTCAGGAAACACATGAGTGCTGAAAGTTTCCTTTACTCTCTGGTCTTCACTGGCACCATGACTGGTGCCTGGTTCTCCTCACAAAGACTTTACTTCTGTAGGAATATAAAATAAATGGTATGTATCCTTCTGTTCTCCTACATTTTATAGGGCTCAAATGCCTCACAGTGCCTCTTTCAAACCACTATTCCTTTCTCTTACATAAAAACATTCTTTTTGGAGCTAGAATGATTGATAGATCAATATCACCCTCCACCACTATCAATTGCTTCAATTTGCTACGTCACTCTTTATGAGCTTCAATTTTGCATCTGGCTTATAGACTTCCTTTCCACTTACCCCATGACCTATCATATACCATCACTGAGATGCTTATTAGCCATTCACCAGTAGAAAATTGATGAGTACTTCTATTTGATCATTTCAGATTAACTCTTACCTTTTGTGTCCCAAAGAGTGACCTTTACAGACTACATCAACAAATGCCCTGCTCTTCCAACTTCTAATTGGGTTTTTTAATGGGAAAGGTTCTGGCAGGAGAGCAAAGAAAGGAAAGATGAGAGTTATACCCCAGTTTCTTCCCTACCAGGTCATGTAGGTTAGCAACACTCCCCACAGCTTCTATTGGAATGGTCACTCTACTACTGTGATGCTGTAGGTCTGGTAACTGCTCCCTCCTTTTGTCCCTTCAGGTCCAGGAGTGGTACTAATTTCTATGTATTGTTATCCTAAGGGAGTGTCAACATCCTTTTGTTTCTCTGAATCCTACCCATATCTTTGTATATATTCCCTTTGTTAAACTTTCCTCGAGCATCCTGTTTGAATGTGCTGTTTCTTACTGGAAGCAGTTGAACCTAGAGCTGGGAACCAAAAGCAAAAGACTGAACTTAAAAAAGACTAGATGCACCACCTAGGGACTGAGTGTCAACAGAGAAAACAGCCAAGAACACCCCTGAGAGACTCCATCCTGTACAGGTGGGGCTTGAAACAAAAAGGTATTGTCCTTTACACACAGACTGAGTCTAAATAAAACTGTAACTAAGCTCTGAATGAGTGTAATTCCTAACTGGTTTGAGGTGATTTGCCTCTTACTAAATATAATTAACAACATATACATTCTTTTCTCTGGGGAAAAAAGAATATCAATTTTAGACACTATGTTTCCTTTATACACAATATCTAGCACACAAAATACATATTGTTTATGTACATATATATAAAGAAGCAGGGAAATAAAATGGAGAATCAGGAGAAAAAGCATTAAACCATTAAAGCAGACTCCAGATGATCCAGGTCAGTAGACGAGGACTTTAAGACTACTACTATGAGTATGTTAAAGAAAATCAAGTGTAATGGGAATGAGTATGACTGAAATACATAATACATTGAAACCACCCAAAATTGTGAAACTAGGGGAGAGGGTGGGATGAGAGGGGAGTGATGTGGGGGAATGATTAAAGTATGTTATGTGCATGCATAAATCTGCCAAAAATAAAACCTATTAATCTGTTTTAAAAAAGAAAATCAAGGGAAAAAATAAAAATAAATGAAAAAGTAAGAGGATTAGACTCAAATGGACATCCTAAAATTAGAGCTGGGGATGTAGGTCAAGCACAGAGTGTTTGCCTAGCATGGACAAGACCCTGGGTTCAATTTTCAGTTCTGGGGGGAAAAAAAGGATAAAATATAAAAAAATCTGAAGTTCATACACAATTGGACAGGACCAGAGATTTAGCTTAGTGGTGCCACCGCCTGCCTTGCAAGCTCAAGGTCCTAAGTTTGATCCCTGGTACCAAAAAAAAAAAAAAAAAAAAAATTTGGATGGGTTAATGGAAGACTGATTACAGAAGAAGCCAAGATTAATGAAATTTGGAAAAAGTCTAAAACCAAATATAGGCAAGCCCAATTCCAGAGAGAATAAAAAAATGGAGCAGGACAGAATGATAATGAACATCTAAAATTAAGCAGTATAACATATAGTTGGCATACCAAAGAGAGAGGCTAGTGAGAATAAAGGTAAAGTAATACTTGAAGATATAAGGGTTGTGCTTTCCAAAACTGATGAGACAGTGATGGGGTGAAAATACTCAACAAGTTCCAACTGGAATTAAGACCAAAACAAAACAACAACTCACATGGGCACACCATTACTAGACTCTGAAACCTAGCATCAAAGGAAAACCTTTAAGGGAGTCCAAGGAAAGAAATATGTAACTTTTAAAGAAGGAAGAGTAAAATATGGGGCAGATTTTTCAACTGAAACTATAAAACAAAAGATAATGGAAACATAAAAGTACTGAAAAGACATCACGAGAATGTTCAACCTAGAATTATACACAGAGAATTTTTCATCCAAAAAAATAATCTTTAAGGTGAAATAAATTTTCAGGCAAAAAATAGCTGAAATAATTTGTCAATGGTGCACACACCTGCATTATAAAAAATACTGATGAAAGTTCTTTAGGCTGAAGAAAGGATCCCAGACTGAAACATGAAATTGCAGGATGAAATGGAGAACAGAAGAATAGAAATGTTTTTGACTACCAATAACAGCCAGGTGTGGTGGAACATGCCTGTAATTCCAGCTACTCAGGAAGCTGAGGTAGGAAGATTGAAAGTTCAAGCTCAGCCTGGGCAACTTGGACCCTATCTCAAAATAAAAAATAAAAATAGTTGAGAGTATAGCTCAGTTGTCCCTGGACTCAATCCCCAGTACCAGAAATAAATAAAATAAAACTACAATAATATCAATGTCTTGTGGAATTCAATACAAGTAAACAAAGCATGACAACACAAAATCCAGCTAAAGTAGTGTTAAATAGAAAATGCAAAACTTTAAATTCATGAATTAAAAAAGAAGGTTGAAAATCAATAATCTGAGAGCATAAAGAACAAAAATCAATTAAAAAGAAAGTTGATATACAAAAGAAAACACAAATCCAAAAATTGGTTCTTCAACTTGAAGATCATTAAAATTAATAACCTCTAGTTAAGAAAAATTTAAAAATGAAAAATCACTATAACTTTTATAGGCATTATCAAAAACACAAAAGAAAATTAGGAAAAAAACCTTTTCAATAAATCTGACAACATGGTGAAATGAAAACACTTCTTGAAAACTATTTCTGAAAAACAGGAGGAAATATTTTTTTAGAAGGAAATATTTTGAATACTCAATCTGTTAAAGAAATCAAGTCTTTAATTTAAAATTTTTAAAAAGAAAAATTTCAAACCCAGATGATTTGATTGGTGAAATTTTCCAAACATTTCAGAAAGAAATTATACCAGACACAGACACACTCTTTCAGACAGTAAGAAAAAATAAACACTTGCAAATCATTTTATGAAGCCAATACCAAAACCTTGCAAAGGTCATTACAAGAAAACAAAATTATATGCTGATACATATCATGAACACAGACACAAAATACTAATCTATAATGACAGAAAAATAGTGGTTATCTGTGTGGTGTGGAATGATTAGAATGGAACATGAAGGAGCTTTCTCATAAATGTTGATCTGAGTGCTGTGTCCTGTTATATTCACTAAGTAGGACAAGATTTGTGTACTTGATGGATACAGCATATACTGCAAATAGGTTTCAAAAACTGTTTCCCAAATACCATATTCTAGTTCATTTCATAAAGTGACAATATGCAAAGGCCATGATTATATCCTGTAGTATGAAAGGTGGCAAGAATGTTTCTTGACAAGAAGGTAAAATACCTCCTTAGGGTAGTCTTTCAAAGGACAACAGAAAACATAATATGGACTAGATTTACCAATTTTCTTTTTTATGAAAGGTAAATGTTTTATAGATGAGACATCTTTTTTTTCCTTAGATAGAAAAAAATTCACTGACTTCCCATAGGACAAACCAAAGAGCTTCCCATAACCAACAAAAAAAGTTCTATGTAATACCTCCATTTTCAGGCAGCAGAAATTGACATTATTTTTCTCTCACAGAAAGTTCAGACTGTGACATTATTAAAATAAGCCAGGCATAACATGGGTGGCATTCCAGCATAATTTGTTAGTTGTGGTGGTTTCTCCTTCATAATGTGAATTTGAACCAGATAAAACAAAAAAAACCCTGAAAGTCTTATTTGCTACCAAGATGTCAAGGCTGAAGAAGGCATCACTTGGAAACAGAAGGAGAATGAATAGTCTTTCCTTCTGTTGATATCATTTCTTGTATTTAAGTTTGTACCTCTCAAGCAAATTCTAAACAGTGTACAGGGATAGCTTTGTTAGATGACTACCTACAAAAGCAAACCTCAATAAAGTTGTTGTACCACTGCAAACTTCCTGTCAATGTCACAAAACATTTATGAAACAAGTCCCTCCAGTTGTATTGTGTGTGGGAGGCTTTAAGAATGCAAAATCAAATTGCCCTTTCCTTCAAGGAGCTCAGTCCAGCAAGAGCCTAAGCCACATTGTAGCTTTTAGTTTTCAGCAGTAACAAGCAGAGAAGAAAGCAAAGATTATAGAACAGCTAGTCTACATGAGATAGGTGGCGCAATCATGTTTATCACTATTCTATTTTTATCATCTTAATAAGTTTAGGGGAAATTTTTAAATCAAAATGATCTTAGGTGGATATCAGTTTCAGTTATCAGAATAACCAAGTATGTTTTGTATGTAGTTATTCCACATTTGGGAAATGAGGACCTGGTGGCTGCAGCTTTAACTTCATTAAGGAGGTTTAAAGAAGCAAAGTATAGAAAACAATACAGAATCAGGCTAGCTGCCTTTGAAATCTAGGGCTATCACTTAACCTCTTTACACCCTGGTTTCCCCACCTGTAGTTTATGGACCTAATCCTATATTGCAGGACTATTTTAGGGTTAAAAAGAGAGGATGACCAGGTATAATGGCATAGATCTATAATCCCAGCATTTGGGAGGCTGACGTGGGACAATCACAAGTTCAAGGCCTGACTGTGCTAGTGAGTTCAAGGCCAGCCTGAACTACATAGCAAGACCTGTCTCAAAACAACAAAAAATCAAACCAAAAAGAGAGCATGTAACTTGTATACGTGCAATATCTGTCAGTTGAAATAATTAGTAACATTTAATAGTAATCTCTAAAGATTCTCTGGAAACAAAGCCAAACATGCTTAGTTGTCTGAAATGTATTTCTGTGAATGCACATAGACCAGTGACTAATCCATTGTGTGCTGAGGTGCAAACCAATTTCTAGTGACAGCTGGGTTCTACACATTTTATCAAGGGTATTGCACCAAGCACTGGTGAGAACAAATCAACTGTCACCCTATATGAAGGTCTGTCTGTTCTGCCTCAAGCAGGCTTTAAGAGGCTCCACCCTGATTTGCTGGTCCCTATCAGGCTGGGGACAAATAGTAAGACCAGTTCCAAAATGCTCATGTGTTTGAGGAAGGTGGATGTACAGGGCTTTTTTTTTTTTGAGCCCTGGAGTCAGACACTGGAGCAATTCAGGGGAACAGGGAGGCTAGGGTATTTTTATGGTAATAAAGAGCTGTTTGTTAGAGATTTGTTTGGTCCTTGCTTGTTTCACTAGATCTCAACACAATAGTTCTCTGTATTTTCCATGGAATAAATAGGCTCTTGCACTAAAAGCAAGGAAATATGCCCTCAAGTAAGGGAGGCTTTCTAAATATTAGTGACTTTAACTGGATTAAGTATTTTTATTTCCCATTCTTATGATTTTGTGAGGCTCAAATTTCCAGAAAGCCTACTTGTTTTGACCCTGATTGACTGTTTATGTTTTAGGTCATTCTCTTATGATCTGATTAAGTGCTAAAAACCTTTAAGAGACTTTTAAAGATTCTTTAAATTGGGCTGGGGATTTAGCTCAGTGGTTCCGCCGCCTGCCTTGCAAGCGCAAGGACCCGAGTTCGATCCCCAGTAACAAAAAAAACAAACAAAAAACATTCTTTAAATAGTAATGTTTTAAGATTTTCAGCACAGCACATGAGTTTTACAGTAACAGTAGATTCAGATACCCTTACAGATTCTTAGAATAAGGTTTTGTCAGCATTTCCTTCAAGTCCTCAGTCAACTCACTGATCTCTTGCCTTTTGGAGTTTGTGCCATCTTTTTGCACAATCTTAGCTATAAAAATACGCTAGCCCTTCTAACATTTCTCTTCTAAGAGGAATGAAAATTCACTATGCTGGATTCCCCTCTGAGAGTCTGCTCCAAAAATGGATAGTGCACATTTTTATCTTAAAATCCTCAGGCATCAAATAGAGGGATATCATAAAAAGCTTGAGGCTTTTGTACAAGTAAATTAACATTAGACCTATTGTATGATGTTCTTTGATGGTTACACTTCATTTTTTACACAAGTTAATTTTTTTCCTAGCCACTTAAAAAGGGTCTTCATTATGCTGTTTATGTAAAAAAGTCAACATGGGATATGGCTGGATCTAAAATCTGATGAAAAGGTACATATTTTTAACATGTCTTGTAACAATTACCCAACACTAGCAGCTTTACACTTTTGACATTTTATTTCCATTGAAATAGTTCAATTTTAAAACTGTAATTCAAAAATCCAACAGAAGAACAAAATTCTACAAGCAGTGAGAGAAAAGACACAAATCACATACAAAGGAAAGCCCATCAGAATCACAGCAGACTTCTCAATGCAAACCCTCAAGGCAAGAAGAGCTTGGAGTGATGTATTT
>NW_004624845.1:3870976-3997644 GCF_000247695.1 Heterocephalus glaber | reverse complement strand
TAGGTATGGTGACCCAAAAGCCCTTTCCTGTGGGCTGGGAGCAGCCGGAGGGATGGTGGCCGGGAAACCCCTTCCTCTGGACCAGGCGCAGTGGGATGGTGGCTCAGAAGCCCCTCCCTCTGGGCCGGGAGCGGTGGGAGGGATGGTGGCCCAGAAGCCCCTTCCTCTGGGCCAGGAGCGGCGGGACAGAAGGTGGCCCAAAAGCCCTTTCCCCTGGGCTGGGAGCAGTGGGACGGATGGTGACCGGGAAGCCCCTTCCTCTGGACCAGAAGCAGTGCGACGATGGCTCAGAAGCCCCTACCTCTGGGTCGGGAACAGTGGGACTCAGTACCTTGGTCTGGTGGTCTGGTGTCCTCCGCTTCTTTGTAGTGTGGAATCAGGTGGCTGCCTGTCTGCATCGGGGTGATTCGGTGTCTTCCGCGTGACTCAGGACCTCGGTAGCGCGTACACAGACCTGCCTGTCTGCAGCGGGCTGATTCGGCGCGTTCTGCGCGACTCGCTACTTTCAAAATTATTATTCTTCATTTAGCATTCATTTAGCTGTTTTAGTTGAGGATATGATCATGCCAATTCCTGGCTTTGCAGCCACAGGACAAAGTTGTGACCAATGGAAGGTGAATTTCTGAGTCATCTCTTCCCCTTTCCCTCTTTCTCCATCTTGCTGCTTCTTAAGTATTTATGCCATAATCCACTCTGGACTGTACAGATGACAGTAAACATAAGGATTGTGGAACAGAAAATGTAATACCTAAAAATGGATACCCAACAATTGTGTGAGGCAAAGCTGCTGTGCTAGTTTACTTTCATGTATGGAAATAAATGTCTATTTTGTTTGAATCATTGTTAAAGTTTTGTTACATACACCCAAAACAAATCCTAATTCTGAGGATAAAAATGCTTGCTTCATAAATCATGATTTCAATAAAACGTAATCTTTAAATGACATTAAATAAAGCCTAAATAATTTATTTTGTTAAAAAGGAAGAAAAAAAAGGCTCAAACATCTTTAGAAAGTATTCTTCTTTACAGAGTAACCATGGGCATCTAAAATTGCTGCCTTTAGTATGGCTTTCTGTGTGGGCCTGACTTTTCAAGCTGACCAAATACAGTATTACCAAAGCTGTCTTAGGATCAGGAACTCAGCTTGCTGCAAGAAGATGTAAAGTGAGAGGTTCAGTGTTTTGCTTTAGAAGCACCTTACTGGATTTCCACCAGCACTGTACTGTTGATGATGCAAAAGAACGGAATAGATAATACTTAAGTCTCTACTTTTTAAAAACTCTTCATTGATAAATAGGAAAAAAATGTGGTGATTATATGCATTATCCATCAATCCTACTTTAATCCAATAAGGTTAGGTGTACATTTATCCCCATTTTACAGATGAAGAAACAAGCAAAAAGAAATTTAGTAACTTTCCCAAAGGCATCTAGCTGATTAGGTGGTGAACCAGGATTTGAACATAGGTGTTTTACCTTTAGAATAATAGGCTCTCGACCACAAGCTATTCTGCAACCCACTAAGAATAACAGAAATTATACATTGAATTTTTGGGTTAGTTTTTTTTTGTGATGCTAGAAATTGAACATGCTAGGCAAGCACTCTACCACTGAGCTACATCTACAACCCTCTACTGAACCTTTATCATGTGCTACCTTTATCATGTGGATATTCTGGCATACTGAGGATATCAAATGAGTAAATGAATAAAGTGGATCTACTTATCTTAAACTCTTCTTGGACAGCCTGCACGGCCTTTGCGGATTGTCCCTTATCTCTTTTAGTTCATACCCAAGCTTTGTACCTCCACATTTTCCCAATCTTCCTATCTCTCAAAACCATGTAGTCTTGCTTTTGCTCCTGTGTATTCTGCTGTATAGCTAGAGGTAGGGTTCAAGTTCCTAAGTGCTGGATCCAATGGACAGTTTTTGGTCTTCATTTTACTTGTGTTGACCATTCTCTACTTCAATTATATCCTTGAAATCTTTTCTTTGGTTCTTCTCCCCTCAGCTTGGCTTTTCTTGCTCTGGCACTGTTGTTCCTTTAGTAATCTCAACCATTGTTATGATTACTCTTCTGCATAGTGTTTTCCACACTTGGGGTTTGTTTAGGTTTCCAGAAGTGGATTTAGAAAGCAAAAGATACAAACTTTTTTTTTTTTTTTTGGTAGCGGGGATCGAACTCGGGTCCTTGCACTTGCGCAGCAGGCAGCGAAACCACTGAGCTAAATCCCCGGCCCGATACAAACATTTTTATGACTTTCTGAAAGTGTTGCCCAGTGAATGGTGCCCCTAACCATGCCAGAGTTGCTGGATTTGCCCCTAGAAATGACAGGAGTTAAACAAGCAAAATAAGTAAATAAATACAGGTGTCAACAAAGGTGAATTCCAGAATCTATTAAGGGTGGGGAAGAGAGAAAAAGTGGGCCTGAGTCACAAATGGAGGTCTGGAGAAGGATTACAATTGTGGTAGACCTTGAATACTTGATAAGCAGTGAGCCACACAGATACTGTGACACAGACACAGGACTGAAGGATAGGGGCTAGAACCAACCAGACATATGAATCCACCACGGGATACATTACCATTCCTTTCTCAGGAAGCTACACTTGGGCAGAAAATTATCAAGCTAGGAAATTTTGTGAAACACATACACTACTCTTGCAACCAAGAAGCTGTCTGTGAAGTTTCTGATAAAGTATAACTAAAAATGCCTTGTACTTTCCCATAGGATAAGGGACCTGTGAAGTCCCACTTAACTCCTGAATCTCCAAGAAGGCAGTAAAACAATGTTGTTGAGTGGAAGGCCTTCTTCTCAGTTGGGTCACTGATAAAAGAATTTAGTTTCTCCTAAGTATGTTAAATCAGTATTCTTCCTGTTTGTAGAAGAACAGCCTTTCCTGAAGGAAAAAGGCCTATCTTTTTCCCTTTTGTTGGCCTCAGAACTGGCAGCACACCTGGTAAAATAGAATGCCTCTAACCTGGAGTGGTAGCAATAAATATCTGCAATGAGTCTCCGTATTCATTATTTGTTATCTTCTGATACAAACTGACCAGTAAGACAAAGGCTGTTTTGTAGCTTCAGGGAGAGATCTATTCCATTAATCTGACTCCTTATCCTTTGATATAAATTCCTCACTTTAAATTTATGTGCTATACACCAGAATTTAAGACAGGTTCACTAGCCAAACTTCCACCTCTTGATTACTTTCCTGAGTAAATTTCCTAAAAGTGAAATTACTAGATTAAGTTTATAAACTCGCAAGCTTTCTTACAAGTACCAATTTTCATTCCTCCCCTCCAAAAAAAGGTCCATGTAAAGGTCCAAGCTTATTCTCCTGAGGCATGCTCTATTTTGACAAAGTGGAATTTTACATATATAACAGTATAACACTAACAGCCTTACACTTGGAAAGAAAGCACCATTGTTGTTTTCACTTGTATGTTTTAATTATTAATAAACTTTTTCATGGTTGTATTTCTTTTTTTTGGTACTGGGGATCAAACTCAGGTCCTTGCACTTGCGATGCAGGTGGTGGAACCACTGAGCTAAATCCCCGCCCCTCATGGTTGTACTTCTTTAAACTGTTTAATCATATTTTTCTCTTTTCCTATTTGACTGTATTTAGTCACCTATACTTTTTAATCTTTAAAACTTCTTGAGTCATTTAACCCATTTGTAATTTACTTTGGACTATGATGGAGAGAATCAATCCCTCCCTCCACTTTTCTCTGAACAGGTATTTGGTGTTGGCTAAACGGTCTTATTAAGAAGTCTGTTTTCAGGCTGGGGGTTTAGTTCAGTGGAACCACGTCTGCGTTGCAAGTGCAAGGTCCTAAATTTGAGCCCCAGTACCAAAAAAAAAGTCTGTTTTCTTTATTCTTTTTGCGTGCTGGGGATTAATTAGGGCCTTGGACATCACTGAGCATCTCTTCAAACCTTACTCTTTTGACAAGGTACCCTACCACACATTTTAACCCATTTATGCCAAGGATTGCAATTTTTTTGAATTTCTGTATAAAATTCATTTTTTCCCTTTTTTTTTGGTACCAGGGATTGAACTCAGGTCCTCAGCTTGCGAGGCAGGCGCCAGAACCACTGAGCTAAATCCCAGGCCCTTTTTCTCTTTTTTTTGATAGGGTCTCACCATGTAGTTCAGACAACAATCCTCCTGCCTTAGCTTCCCAAGTGCTGGGATTATAGGCATGAGGCACCATGTACTGCCCAGTGCAAAATTCATATATGTTGCATAGAAAAACTCAAGGAACAAGAATTTGAAGGGAAAAATAAAATGTCATTATGTTCCATTCTTATGGGTGTTACAAAAATGGAACACCAAGTACTGAAAGGTTAACATCTGTTATAAGGCTGTTTTATTCTGCTGCTATGTCTTTTAGGCCACTATCATATTTTAATTTACTATACCTTTATAAGACAAAGTGAATCCTCATTTGTTCATTTCTATTTCTGACCCACACAGGACATAAAATTCTATCCATGATGAACTAATCGTAAGTCCTGCACATTAGTTGTTATAAAAGATTAGCTCCTGGTGACAACTGTTATACGTGTTAAGTGCAGCTATCTTTTCACCTACCTCACACCAGCTGGCTGGGCTTCTTTGGATTTCAGTCTGTCCTTTCTCTTCCTGCAGTCCTTCTTTCTCCTTCCAGTAATTAAATTTGGAAGTGAAGAGCTTTCCAGTCCAACTCTACTTCAAGACAAAAATGATTAAAGATTTCATTTTGTACCTTCAAAGACAGCCATTAAGCTACCTGATAATGCCAGGGTGAGCTTGATGCTTCCACATAAGTGTTCCTGAAAGCCTAAGGAAATCAACTTTCTGGACAGACTGGGGTCTAGGTGAATGGTAGATTAGGAAGGAGGCTGCTTATTTCTTCTGTTTCTTTCCCTGGATTTGTAGTCAAAAGCATGGTAGGTAATTCAGTGCTTGTTTAAAAGAGCACAGGGGACAGCTGCCAAGTGCCCTAGGCTCAAGCAAAGCAGACAGGGTTTCTAACTGGGAAGGTCATCAGCCACAGTTAGTTCCCAAAGTGAGTCTCCGACAATTTTAAAACAAACTTTGAAATTAGCTTTTGTAGGCCAGGGGTATAGTTCAATGGTAGCAAATGTGCTTAGAATGAGCAAGGTCCTTGGTTTGGTCCCCAGCACCAAAAAAAAGAGAAAAAGGAGGAGGAGGAGGGGGAGAAAAGAAGAAGGGGGGGGGAAGGGTGGAAGAGAGAAGGGGAAGGGGAGGGGGGAGGGAGGAGAAAGAGAAGGCAGGGGAGGAGGAGAATGAGAAAGAAGGAGAAGGAAGGCAGAAGAAAGAAAAAAGGAAAGGAGAAAGAATGAGGAAAAGCTTATGTAACAGGTAAAAGAAAAGCTATCGTGAATCAGTGCTTATTGGAATAGCTTTCATAAAACTTTTGTAACTTCACCTTTCTCTCCAGTCTGCCTATAATCAGTTCAACCTACTCTATTCTGCCTCAAGATAGTCACATCTGTGCCAAAATACCTGAGAAAGAACTTTACACAACTTTTGACAATGTGGGCAGTTTCATACAGCATAGAAATTACACATGTATATTACATTAACAACAAATAGGATACATACTAAATGAACTAGAAATAGTCCAGCTTAGCTAGAGACTTGCAAAACATTTCTAATTAGTGATACTGCAAATACAGCATCATTTCTTAATACCGGCAAAGAAACAGCATGTGGTTTTCTGGGAGAAACCACATGGAAGATGAAAACCACAGCCTTTCTTCTCAGAGGCTATTCAGACAGAAGTCCAGAAGGGTTAGTTGGACCCATGGGAAGCAGCAAGAAAGACCTGAGTGCTGATGGGAACTGTGGAATTGTCTTTTCTGAAAGGCAAGTGAGTTCCTCTGGATGAGTGCTGTGGCCTCTCAATACAAAACCAGTCACTACTAGCATACAGGAGCCATACTCACCTTGGATGAATCATTTGTTTTTATTTGATATTTGTTTACCCTCTTAAAGAACAAGCATCTGCTTCAGTACTGAATTTTCAGTTTGGAAAAAACACTTTGTAGAAGATGATTAACAAGAGAAGAGCTATGAAATTATTTTAATTTTAGCTGAAGGAGAAGCATCCCCTAAAGACCTAGTTTTTAGGGATAAGATTTTGTTGGCTCATGGAGAGTAAAAAATTAGCAGTCTAATATGAGGACTAGACATGGACTCACAGTCACTAGTTAACAAAGGGATAATTTTTACAGAATGCTGAATGCTAATAAGATATTAAAGCAAAAGCAAAAAATTAAGAAAATGATTAGGGCCAGGTACAGCTACGCTACACAGCTAATACTTGCGTTTCTTTGCAGTCACTACCAACTTAACTAGGTAGTAATATGGCATGGGCATACATGGATTTATAACCTGATATAGTTATATACCTAACAGCTGATCTACTTCACTCATCAGACTTTGATTAATGTTGCTGTTATCACATATTTGCACTCCTTGTCAATGAAGTCAGGGTATAAGAGAATTCCGGAAGAGGCAGGAAATGTTTCCCAGAAGAAAGATCACATGGGAATAGAGTGGCCATCACCCTAGATCTGAGAGGGACACAATCCCCACTGCAATTCTGAATTAATGACAGCAGGTGACAGAAATTACAATGGACCATAAAACCAAGTACTAGACTCTGTTAACTGCTAGCTTATGGATGTGAGCATCTACCACAAACAGGCAGAGTGTGGATAATTCCTACTTGGCAGAGCCAGAAAGAAGTTTGAAAATAAAATGGAAATAGTTACAATGCTTTTCACATGCTGAGATATACTACTACTAAGGTAAGCTACAGTCCTAAATATTAACATTTACTCAAACATCAGAAGAGACAAATCAAAATTTGTCATGGAATTACAGAAGCTAACTTATAAAAGTATAATTTCTCAATTTATACAAAAATGGTTTAATAATAGTGAAACTTAAAAACCAGTAAGATTAACAAATCACACTGGCTATAGACTATATATTTTTTTCTAACCACAGCATGTATTATGTAGTCATTTATCAATGCAAAGCTTTTAATCCCTCCATCATGTAACTCTGAATCCTACTTAGTATTCAATATGCACTATCATAAAAGATTTCTTTGGCAGTCATAATCATATGCACCAAGGTGTCAAATCCAAAAGCATTTTCTTTCTTAAACCTCCCTGATCAAAGGCATCTGATCAGAAGGCAAAAATGAACGATTTTAATTAACAGTTCAGTTTACCAGTACGAGTCTAAGGTAATAAAAACCGCAAAGATAAATCTTTTTGGAAATTTAAATAAAACAGAAATTTTACATTTTATTAAATCAGTAAACATAATCACCTGGGTACACTTTTATTAGCAAAAATGATTATACTGATGATAAAAAATAAAAGGAAAAAAGAAAATGTACCTCAGACCAGAATACCATAGCAAAAGTTTTGTGGAAGCTGCATTTTATTTGAAAATCCACCCATTTTGCTAACATACATTTTAATATTGTAAACAAAAATAGAATCTGCAGACAATGCAACAAGTATGCTTAAACTCATGTACAGAATTGCTTTCCTACAATGAACTGTCCTTCTTAAGGCCCATTTTCAACCCAAGCATTAAGATGTATTTACACAAAGCACCGATCAACAGTGCAGTTTAATTCTTTGTTATCTAAACTCTTGGCTAGACATTAACTTTAAAGATACTATTTCCCCTTATTAAAAAGGTACATGTTCATAAGATGGCACAAGCCAAATAAAAGTTTAAGGATTTTGTCTCTTTTCCCTACCCCAATAACACCTCCTAGAGTTTTACTGAAAAGAAGGAAAGTCTTGAGGTGAAAGCAATTCCTCACATTCATTTTGGAAAGGCCCTAATGTCAAATGGAAAATAATGACATGCCAAGCACAAAGCAGTAAAGATCCTTCCCAATGCACTAATGCTGAATTTAAAATGTAGTGCTTTTCCTAGTCAGTGAACTGTTCCCTTGTAAAATCCTAGGCACAGAATTGACTATAAGGATTAATGCATTTTTAATGCTTCCCTAAATCCCATAGAGACTGAGAATTTTGAAGAGATTCAGACCTATGGAGTTGCCTTAAAATATTTAGTGCTCTGTATGTCAGCTGAAAAGCATTCTGAATCAGATTCATTCTTGTGGATAAAAATCAAACATACTGTATACATCCATACTCATTTTCATAAGGAGGTTTGATACAATATTAATGTTATGTAAAATTGATAATCATAAATAAATACAAATACTTAAGGAATGTCTACTGAAATTGAATATAATTTTTTTTCAAGGGAAAGTTAATTTCAGTTATGGTTTCTGTGTCTGTGAGGACTGGAGAAAAGAAAAATAACGCACAATGAAGAATTATGATTTTGATCCCCCAACAAGTCCCGTTGAATTACAGTAAAGGACACAGCTCTTCTCTCCAGGCAGCTTTTCCAAATACAAATTTCACACTTTCCAAATAAGGGCTTTTCTTGATAGGTTATTGATTATGGGTATTAATAGGAGTTGAAAGAACTGAAGGGTTAGTCACCAAAAAGACAGATCTTAAGTCTTAAATCATGGCAATTCTTGGCTTTATAAACTGTACTGATAGGTTCTTCTATAAACTAGTCCCAATTTCCTTCATGGGCCTTTACTGGGTTACTGTAGCATTCTAATGGAAGAAGAGTTTAAGAGACAGCAGTTTGGATTTTGCTGGAAGTAAGGATTCGCCACTTGAGCACTTGTCTTTTTGAAATAATTCCATTCTCTTCCATCTAGTTACATAAACTGTATCTGGAAGAAAAAAAAGAGGCAATGTTTAATTCACTGCATTGTAGAATGTCTTCTCTCAAGTAAAAATCCTTTACCATTCAAATGGCTCAGAAGTGCTCATAACATGCTTATCACAAACACTGATTACAAAGCAAAGTACTATCAGCTTATATGTCAGAACTTAATATCTAAAACATAATTATAGGGACTTCCAAATACTTCTCTAATTACTAAAAACCAAGGGGTATCATAAAGGGGATTGGAAGAAAGAAGTTCAAAGAGCTATTTTTCCATAACAAATTCAAAATATTTGTCTGTAAGTACAAATATTCCATGTGAATCTCATTTGGGATTGCAAAATTTAAACTAGTATTTTTGAACAAGATAAAACTAGAGATAATAAAAGAATAATGTTATATTAATTTCTTTACTAACATAAATCAAAATCTGAAAGACCTATAAAATGAATAATTTTAAATGGGGAATCAGTGTTCACTCAAAGATATTGCACTTACAGTTTCTCTTAAACTGCCTATCCAAAGATATTACTGACGTAGATGTGCTAACAAACTTGCCAAATTAGAAGAGTATAAAGTCCCAGAGATCTATAAGGTAAATTGAGGGCTATAGCTCCAAGAACAAATACTGTCTTCCAGCAAACAAGGCAGTGTGGATCATACGCAAAATTCTTCTAATTGAAAGGGCTTAAGTATTCATCTATTCTTAACCTTAAAACAAGCTATTTTATTTTTTTAAAAAAGTGTTAAAAGTGTTACTGTTTTGAAATGAAAAGGTACACATAAAATATAACCCTTTCAAGAAATTATTAAAATGAATTCTTCACAATCCTGGCCCTTATACTAAAACTAAAGGTGATCCCATCTCTACAGTGTATAAACTGTTCTTTGAAGACTGACTAAAACTCCTAGTTTTTAAGGGTAGTATTGATCTCATCCATCTGCTGTGAGCAGAAGATGCTTCTATATGTAAATGTTTCTTTAACTTTACATCTTCTAATTATGTCAAAGATACTTTCCAAGTTGTTTCTCCTATGTCTTATTCTGACCTATTTTTATTCTTCATCTGAAGAATAAAGGAGGTGGTGATAGAGAAGTGGAAGGAACCTTGAGCCCTTTAAAGAAACAAAGGAGGAGGAGTGAATTGTGCTTAATGTTTGGTAATTTTTAGTAAGTATTTAAGCCCCCATATCTCCCCCAACGAGTAGCAATACCTAAA
Source organism: Heterocephalus glaber (assembly GCF_000247695.1). Next base: position 3,987,621 of record NW_004624845.1, on the reverse strand, counting down.
GTGATTTATAAGAAATCCTCCAAAGAGAGCTCTGCAAAAGGGTCCTTTCCTGAAGTTCTGTGAGGACTGTGACTGGAGGGGCTGGATGCTGCCGACAGCTGGGGGAAAAGAAGACAGAGAGAGGGAAAGAAAAAAAGATCTCAGAATGACAGAACATGAAAGCAGAAAATGTAATGAAAGAGGAAGTGGTTTCTGTTTTGTCACCTTTGATAAAAATTATAAAGGCAGCCTTTGTAGAAAATGGAATTATTAAAACAAAAATTTTCGTCACATGTCAAGTTAAAGGGTATTCAATGGCATGTGATTTTTCAGAAAACAAATTCATGCTTCTGAATTCCAAAGAAATAAAGTCTTAAAAGGTCAATATAATCTGACCCATGTTTAAGACTTTTAGTGTACAGGAGGGTAAGGAAAGGTGGTGGGGAGTACAGCAGACAGGATGTATAATCTTGTGTGTTTTAAAATTGAGTGAAGACAGTTTCCTGTGTCCAGGTGATCTGCTTAAAGATGTGCAAACTACGACCTCAGTTCAGACCCATCATATCTAGCCGCAAAATTCTTTTTTTCCTTCTTTATAAAGACTGGAAAGCAATGTCCTTGGTTCTCACACTTTTTTCACATGGAGTTGTCTTCTCCCTCTTTAGACATGTTCCAGCTGGTGTCTGTACTATGGGAGGTGAAAGGGACCTCAGAGGTCACCTAGTCTGAATGTCAACGTACTGCCCTGAGTTAGGGGAACACTGAACATCTTTGATTCTGCTTCCTGTTTGAATTCATTTGCCTGACTCTTACAATCTTCCAATTCTTCCAATTATCCTTTAATTTGATTATATTATAAAGTAGGAAGACCACTGAGCTTAGTAACTATCTTTGGCATTCTCCCAAAGGAGTTCCAAAGAAGCAAGATACTGATTTTCACACAGGTATGTCTTTCACCAAGGTGACTTATGAGTATTTTAAACCTAACAAAATTCTGGAACAAACTTTTAATTCTTTTTCTCCTTCTGTATAGGTCTGCAGAAGATGCAAGCACCAGTCCATTATGAAATGAGCTGTTTTGGGGGTTGTTCAATTGAGCATTAAATCAAAGTTGACTTAACAGAAATAGTTTCAATTTATACTTTCAACGTTCAGATCCAGTAAAAAATTTCAAGCTGTAAAAATGTCTTTGCTGGTCTAAAATGATCTCATTTCATTCTGTTTACTTATTTTTAAGAAAAGCACTACAGAGAACGAGTAGCCAAAGAATTTCCTCAAATATTATAACACCAGTGTAAACTATTTGTTGTTCTGGACACCAAGATCAATTTAAAGGTTTAAAAGTAACCCAGTTAAACTGGTGGTCAACTCGCTTTCCTAATTTATATCTTGGTTCTGAAATAAATGTTGAAAGACAATACAAAAGATGATAGAATTATGCAGTCAGCATGTCTGGACTTAAGTTTCAAATATCATTCATTTAGAGATAGATTTAGGTGCACTTCATTGGAAATATGCTCCCACCTCCCACTTTCAGCCAAACCACTCAGGAGCAGAATGGTTTCAAGTAATCATTAGTCACTGAGCTGGAGGAATTAGACATTCACACTTATTTTCATTACTGAGTTTCTTTCCAAAGCAGATTTTCAGTTTTACTTCAAGTTAAAACAAAAACAAACTCTGCTTATTACAGACAGACTGCATCTAAAATCTGAAATCATCTATGAGCGTCTCACGCTAAACGAATTCTTAAATCACATGTTTTTATCAGAGCAGCAGTCCTAAAGATCTGTTAGCTCCAGTAGAAAATGCTCCTGAAGAATATAAAGGAGACACTATTACTCTTCTGAATACATGAGCATACAGCTAGAGAAGTCCTAGAAGCTTATACAGTAAACAATATTAAAGAGGATCAATTTTCATTGGGAAAAAAAGTGCTGGTTTTAAACTAAAACTTCACCTAGCTTCTAAAATTATTAAGATATACAAATATACATATCTTATATCTATAAATATTTAGTCAAATTAAAACATAACTGATACTACCAATAAGAAAGTAAGACTTTACATCCTTGTAATAAATTTCTTATCAACATCCATCTGAAGCACATGAAACTGTAGTTCACATTGGTTTGGCTGCTGCCCAGCTCCAAGAACTGGGACACCCATCAGCCTTGACCACTGGTCCTACCCCTTCCCAGCACCAAGCAACAAGGCACAGACACACCCTTCCAAGGTGAGAAAGTAGGCAGCAGAAAAGACTATGAAGGGGCTGTGAGATGCTGATGGGTAAGAAGTAGTGGGATAGGAGATTAGAGATAGAAGCTGGCAGGGGAAGTAGGTGTGACCTGTTAATTACTAAATCCCAGGTTATAAGACCAGAGCAGTTCCCCAAAGCCCTACATGTGGACATCTAGCGAGAACTTGAGCAGGTTGTCCACAGGATGGCCTAACTGACCAGCCTGAGGAGTGGGTGATACAAAAAAGTCAGACCACACTGAATTTTTGCCACTGTGTTCTCTCTTGCACAGATGGTCTACCTTCACGCTATAGGGTATACATCTTTTCCTACTTTTACTTGGTCCAAACTCACTCTGCAGAGCCTTTTCTTTTCCTACTTTTAATAAAACTTTGCTACCATTTCCACTCGTCTCGACCAATTCTTTGCTAAAGGACCGAAAGAACCTAGAAATCACCTCCAAGAAGGAAACTCCAGCACTCCAAAACCCAGTAACAGTAGCAAGGTTTAAAACATCTGACAAAGTCACCAGAAATTATGAGCTGATTCTCCTTTAGTTATCATTCTTTTGAATAAATCAAAGAACATGATATAATGCTGCCAAGGAACATAAAATGGCAAAGAACTGAAGGATAAGAAATAAAAAAACTTCTAATATTCATTACAAAATTCACCTGATTTTATAAGCCAATGCAACACAAATTGTTTATTTCAATTAAATTCTATTATAAATATGCCATCACCAGAATACTTAAAAAATTTTTTAAACTATCCTTACCCAGCAGGGACCCGAGTTCGAGCCCTGGTACCCACCCAAAAAAACAAACAAACAAACAAAAAACCCCACTATCTTTACCCATTTTTTAAAAAAATAATATTCTCTATCCCAAAATTCCCACAGACCTAAAAAACTAGTATGGCTAACAGCTTGTTCAAATGAAAATGATCTACATCACAACTAAAGATGCTTTTTAAATAAAGGGGTTATGTTAGTCTTACTAGTCCAATATAGATACACTTACTCTTCTCACATTCAGGAAAACGAAACATTTAGAAAAGCAGCATGTAAGTAAAATTACTAAAATTTACAAGTAATTGATGGTAAAAAAAATTCTTGGTTGAAATTCCTCCACTACTCTAATCAACCCTTTAAAAATATACGTTGACAATTATTTCTGGGCCTTTTGGCTAAGATCAAGTGTAAAAATACATGTTGACATTTATAAAAAAAATTCTAATGTAATAAAAGCAAAAGTGATTCTACCTTCATTATACTGTACACCTGTTTTAACACTAAGGAAGAAAATTTCTGGTTAGAATGAAAAAACAGCAGTCTCAGAAACAATGCTAGTGTAATCAAAAGCTTAAAAAGACTAGATAATTAGGAGAAATTTTCTAACATGTATCACTGCCATTGTACTTAAAATTCTTAAGGAGACAACTCTGCCCCACCTTTACAATTAAATTCTTTAGTCACCCAAAAGCCTAAGTAGCACACAGCAATATTATACAGATACGTTTTGTCTCCAATGAAGAAGCAAAGACAACATCACTAAAGAAAAATTGATGTAGTTCTTTTGCCTGGAATGACTGAACAGGGTTTTGTAGTAAGATGGAACTGAATTCAATCCTCTTATAAAATGGGGTTTAGAATACCTAAACCAAATACTTGTATCTCCTTTTATGGCTATGCTGAGAATTAAATGACAGCTACCCAGCATACTGCCTAAAATAAATTAATTTAAAAAATATTAGTTCAATTTTCCCTAGCACTTACCATCAAATGTCCATCTGCACTCATCAGTGGTCCAATTCAAATGTCATTGAATCTGTTGCTCCTGCTCTTCCACTATGCTCTCAGCACTCTATTTTCTCTTATAAGATTTCTCACTCTATAATCCACCCATCATCACTCTTGCTTTCAAATTACACCTATCTTTAGATCCTTCAGGTGCAAGGAAATACTGAATTTAGCCTGCTTCCTCTTTAGTAATTAGCAGTGGTTACATGTTACACATATTCTAAAATGTGTTAAAGTGCTTTTTAGTGAGAAAACAAACTGTATAATAATGGCCTCCAACATGGAATATAAAAAGAAATTAGAACTTGTCTCTTAATTTTAAAATTTAAGCCGAGCACGGTGGTATATGCCTATAATCCCAGCACTGGGGTGGCTGAGGCAGGAGGAGTGCCACATGTTTGAGGCCAACCTGGGCTACATAGTGAGTTCAAGGCCAGCTAAAAATAAATAAATAAAATAGAATAATAATTAAAAAAATAAAATTTAAGGTGGGTGTACTCCCACCACTCATGAAGTTGCAAGTTGAAGGCCAGAGCCTGAGCTAAAAAGACCTGTCTCAAAAAACCAAAACAGAAAAAAAAAATTATTTTTCCTTTTTAAAAGGTATCTAATATGTTGCTATAGTAATATATTCACATAATCTCTAAATGTACATATACTAAGGTTACACACTTGCTATGGTTTGAATGTCTCCTCTAAAACTCATGTTTCAAATTTAGGTGCCATTTTAAGAGTAAGAAGAGGTGCTTAGGTTGATGGCTCCACCCTCCTGAACTGGATGAATGCTGCTATAAGGAAGTGGGTTCATTACTACAGGAATGGGTCTGCTTTATTTTGTGCTCTCTCATTCTTGCTTGCTTCCACCATGTGAGGTCTTCCCTTTGTTAATGGCAAGAAGGCCCTTGCCAGATGCTAGAACCTTGATAATGGACTTCTCAGCCTCCAAAACTGTGAGCCAATATATTTCTGTTTACTATAAATTAGTCTGTGGTGTTCTGTTATTGTAGCACAAATAAACTAAGGCAATGTTTAAGTCATTTTCCTAACACTACTGTGTAACAAAATGTTGAGGGACTGACCACAGTGTTTCTCAATAGGATTTCACAGAGATATCAGTCTTAAAACTGGGCTATAGAACAGTAAGTTGGTTTTGAGTAATATTTACAGCAATGGCCAAGTCACTAGTGATTCATCAAATCCAACTGCATTAGGATGTAAGTATACAGAGTTGCAATTCATGTATTTTAAAGATAATGCTATTCTCTGTGGAATATGGTTAAAAAAGGATTCCTCTACTGTGCACATGTAGAGGGTCTACCCTTTAGGATAACTCTAGTGGCACTGATTCAAAGCTCTACTCAATTTGTTCAGGGGATGCTGCACAGTGACTTGGAAGCATGCTTCTTTGAAGGTATGTTGTATCTAAACCGCTTCAAAACTGCAGATTGGAATCTACAATAGCTTAAAACGTTAACATAGGTGCAATGCCACTGTTATTCAAAAGTAGTATCTTAAGGTATGTATTTTACAGAACTGTGACAACCTAAACTGGCCGTCAAAGAGAACCAAACAAGAGATAAGGAAACAGACCACAAGAAGTCCTAAGATTATAGGAGGAAATATTAATGGACTGGACCAAAAACAAACACCTTCTATCTACAGAAATGTTTCCAAGTTTAAGAGGCATCCTTTTAAAGTTCCTTTTGATAGATGTGAATCATGAAAATTTATGTCAACTGTTACTCTAATGAAACAAGATAAAAATTAAAAATTTATCTACAATGCACACTGCTTTGCTACTTATTGGAAATGTGGCACTTACGTTTGGTTAAAAAATATCCAATCTGTGTTCCACATATGGGCTTGAGGCTACCTATATTACCTAAATTATATATTGAGCTTTCACTAAAAATGCCTGATTTCTACGATTTTAAAAAGATGCTGTCAAATAAGAGTCATAATTAAGGTTTCAAAATAATGAATTATGAATTATTTACAATCAAGAAATTCTGTAATGTATAAAGAAATGCAAGCTATATTATAAATTACAATTGGGGAATAAGGACAATTCAGGGAATGGGGACAACTTCTAAAAATAGGGAATCCTTGTTAAAATTTTCTTTTAAAAAGTGTTCCTTATAATTATCATTAAAAATGTCAATACATTTTTAATATTCAATATTCCTAACTCAATTTTAAATATTCTCACTTGAGGGGCAGGAGATTGAGCTTAGCAGCACCGCACCTCCCTTGCAAGTGCAAGGTCCTGAGTTCGATCCCTGGTACCAAAAAAAAACCTCACTTGATGTTTATAGTATTATCTTAAAAGTATAAAAAGTATTATCCAACTTTATATATAAGGAAACTGAGGCTTATCTACACAGATAATTTGCCCTGAAACACATGATTAGTGAGGAGTCAAACTGGGAATCTGTTGACCTGAAGCCCCCCACCCGAGATATGCTGAAGTAGTCCTAATCCCTAGTACCTATAATTAGGACCTTATTTGTCAATAAGGTTTTGGTAGATGTAATAAGGTTAGGATGAGGTATGTTAGGGGGGACTCCAATCTGATGACTTGATATCCTCTTACAAGGCCTCACGAAGGCAGAGACACCCAGAATGCCATTTGGCAGAAGCAGAGTTTAAAGAGCTGCAGGTGCAAACTGGAAATAACTGGGTCACCAAAAGCTACAAAAGAACAGACCCTTCAGAGAGGATTCACACTGACCACAACCCCACCAACAGTTTCATTTTCTGATTTCTAGCCTCTGGACAGCAAATAAATTCTGTTATTTTAAGCCATTAAATTTCTGGTCCTTCTTATGGCAGCTCTTCGGAAACTAACACAGACCCTAATGCAGATCTGCTAACTCCAAGGCTGGTACATCCCACCTCCAGAATTCCTGTAAAATCTGCTACTCCAATTCATTTCAACTCATCTAGAATTTATGTCTATATTTTATTTATAGGAGGAAGTTAAAGTGATAATAAAAAGGAACTTCTGTAGGAAACATTAGACATTCAACACATTCCCATGTTTTCCATACTGACAATACTATATGTGATCACTGATGTTCAATATTAAGATTCTGTAGAACTTCAGTCACCCACGATTTTAAGAAACTTTCTGGTTTTATTAAGTGGATTACTAACTTTTAGAAACAAAGCTCTCACTGCAAACACCTAGAAAGCAAAACCTTCTTATACATGCTATCTTATTAACAACAGAGGTCAGCTGATGGCTTCCTAATATTTTTGTTATGACTGACTCAAGCGTACACTGGCAGCTTTAGAGCCAAGTTTTCATCTATGGTACTAAATTCCAATTTCTAAAATAGATTATTTCATAGTATCTTATGGTAGGCAAGGGTGAGTGAGCACAACAATGCTGTCAAGGCAAAAGGCCTTCTTCACAGAAACCCAGCTGGACAGATCAGCTGATTGAAGCACTACCAACACCCACAATTAACACAACAAAAAAGTTAAACAAAAGAAACTAACCAAACCAAACCCAAGAAAAAACAAACTAAGCCTAATAGCAAAGAGTCATTAGTTTTTACATAAAAGAAAGTCATTAAAAATTTTTTTTGCCAAGATTTGAGTTATTCCAATCTAAAGCCAACAGTGCCCCCATTTAGAAGGGTAAAAAGTACTCACAATAAGCCACAACAACCCGTTGTTTCCTTTCAGGCACTTAACTGACGTCAGATTTACTTAAAATTGGCCATCTCAAACAAAAACACAGCATTCATTTTGCACCATTAGCCATAACCTCTTAAACAAAACTGTCAGTCCTCTCCATATCATACACAAAAAACCCTAATACCAATCAAGAAACCCAAAGGGCTTTCAATAAGCCCAAATGTAACACTCTATGGTTTTCACAGTGCTTTTGAAAATAGACCGATTAATATGGTATTAATGTGAGTTCTTCATACAAGAAAATAATAAGATCATGACAAGCACAATGACCCTTTCCCACCTCTCCCCAAGAGCTTCTACAATATCTAAAACCATAAAAAAAAATTATTAGAGAAAAGTGTTATTTCATATCACTATGGCTTTCAAAAGAAAACTAAAATTAATCAGGTTAACTGTCTTCATGCTTAACATAACAGCTGCACATTGCAAATGTGGAATGAGTTCACAAACTATTGGTGAGCAATACATATTCCAATTGATATAAACACGAATAAAATTTATCTGTAGCACCAATAAAAGGCATAAGAGTTTCTGTTCTCCCCAAGTCAATACAAACACATTAACAACCCATAACAAGCAATCAAATACTAAATAAGACTGTGAAGAAGCAAAAAAGAGAGAAAAAAATACAGGGACTTAGCATTTTCCATGTAGTCAAGTATCTAGAAAGATGCATTTAGTGTATAGCAAATTTTTAAAAATGTCCACAAGAACATAATACAGTACCTATCTATAAGCAATTAACAGATATATGAAAATATCTTTTTTACAAAGGAATGATGAACTGGCATCAAAAAAGGGAGGCGAGAGGGAACTGAAGGTATAGTTTAATGATAGAGCTTATTATGCATGAAAGCTCGACTTTAATCCTCAGGACCAGGAAAACATAAAATGGAGAGGGGAGATATATATAAATTTTAAAACTAGTATATCCTACTACATTAAAGCTATAATGAAGATAATTTTCCAACAGAACAAAGTCTGAGATGACAGCTTTTTGGAAGATATCAGTTGCTTTCTCACTGGTGAGCACTAAGGAACATTTAGTGTAAATATAACATTTGGTAACGTAAATATAATGTAGAAGATATGACACACTGCTTGGAATATCTTACCAAATGGGAACAAGAAAATATCTGTAAGAAACAGGGTGCTCTAAAAATATTGTTTTAATAATAGGCAAAAGACCAGGAGTTCTATGCTATGCGGTAGGTGAGCAATGGCTCCCAAAAAAACACTTCAAGAAACAAGGAAGGATTTTTGGCAATAGTTCTACAACTTGGATTTGATTAAAAGATTGTATTTTGATAGGATTTCATTTTTCATTTAAACTATCATTAACTTCACAATGTACAAAAGAGATGATCTCTGCCCTCAAATACATTTGCATCCAACTGAGAAAAAGAGAACAAAACAATTACAGAATAATTAAAAGGTAATTAAAGATTATTTTGATTACACCTAAGATTAAATGAGCAACATCAATCCAAGGGGTTGGCTCAGAATTACTGAAATAAAAACATGAGAAAAATGTCATGTACATCAAAGACAAACAATTTAATTTTAAATTATTGAAAATATTCAATCATGAAATCAATGATTATCTTCATTCCTCAGGTAAGCCAGTTAATATTTTAGCTATATTAATCATTAGCTAAGAAATCAAACCAATTTTGAACACTGCTATAAATTATTACAATTATATGACATTAAAGATTAAAGAGGAACAGAGTAAGTTACAAAAAAGGTAAGTTTTCATGAAGGTTCATTTGATATGCAATATCCAAAAACTATTACAAGTCAGGCACTACTCTAGTAACTAAGGACAGAAGCAAACACACCACACAGAAGCCTGGCTTCATGAAGTTTACTATCTAGTAAGGGGGGGGGGTGTCTCTTGTAAGACTAAATGGATGGATGTCAGGTAGCCATAAGGAATAATAAAGAAAAATAACGCAGTATAAGAAAAAATTATGGGGCTGGGGATATAGCTCAGTGGCACCATGCCTGCCTCACACATGGAAGGTCCTGAGTTCAGTCCCCGGTACCAAAAAAAAAAAAAAAAAGGTACTGTAGATGAAGGAATTTTAGAAAGATTAACAGAACACTAGATACTTAATGAAAATTGTAAAGGCAGGACCAGGGATTTAGCTCAGTGGTTCTGCCGCCTGCCTCACAAGCACAAGGTCCACAGTTCAATTCCTGGCACCAAAAAAAAAAAAAAGAAAAAAGAAAAAAGAAAATTGTAAAGGCAAATTGAAGCAGCTCGGTATTCTTTTCACCCACTGTGACTCTTACACATAGGGAGATTTCATGAAGTAGCTTTAAGATGGAAGAAAAACTGAGGGGATATATATATCTGAGATATATATATATCTCATTTGTTATATTTCATTTAGATATATAAAAGCTGAGGGATATATATATTTTGTTTGTTTGAGGCAAGGTCTCATAATGTAGTCCCAACTGGCCTTGAACTCTCTATGTAATCTAGACTGGCCTTCCAAATGCTGGGATTATAGGCATGTACTGTCATGCCTGGCTCCTTACATTCTTGAGCATAGAGATAAGATGATCCAAATACTCCCTCAGAAGATTATCCCAGAATCTATATAAAGGATTATATCACAGACACAAATGCATAAAAAGTATCTGACTTATAAAGGTAAGGATGGGCACCAATTATCTTGACTCCAAGCTATCTTCACTATAAATAATTATGAAACAGGAAAAAAAATCACTGTAAAATGGACAAGGAGAATAAAAAATGAAGAGGCATGTAGGCAAACATATGAATTACAATCAATAAAGATTTTTATTTCTTAACTAGAAACAAATTCACTATCCATTCCTAATCAACAGAGATGTTAATTTGCTTTATGATTTCAATATTCAATAAGGCTGAAAAGTAAAAAAACCACTTCTACTTCACTAGTCTATGAAATACAAAGAGAACAGATTCAAACTGGATTAATAAAAATTAATTTTAGCAATGTAACACTATATGCTTTGGCAAATGTAATATGTATGTGCATTCACATTGAAAAGGCATAAAAGTCCATTACCAAATACTCATTTTCAAATTAAGCATCGGACATATACAGTCACCAATCTACTGGCCTTGGAAATAATTTAAGAAATGCTTCAGCAATATATAATGACTATTTCCATTACAAATTATAAGCAGAACCACTGTCACAGGGGGATAAGCCATCCTATCTCTTCACAAGTGACTCAGAGACCTAAGTAACAAAGGAATTTCCTATTTACTCAGAACAACAGATACAAGATTTTTAAAAAAAAAAAAAAATCCAGATTCTTCTAATGCTATCAATAATCGGCTGAAAAAATGAATATCAGAATGAACTTTTAGGGAAAATTACTAGAGAGGGAACCCTAGGAACATGTGAAGAAGAAAGTCTCTCATGTAAAGAAATGAGGTCAGAATGGCCTTTTCAAGCTTTTCTGCTCTTTTGGTAGTTTGGGTTTTAATACGATCATCATCAGCAGCAAGTTATCTAATATAAAAAATAATAATGATAAAGACAACTTTCTAGAGAGATAACAAGAGCTTTAAAAATATCCCAAGGGCAATACTCTTGATGTAACAACATTCAAGGAAGCAAGCAAGGATCCCGTGGATCCACCAAATGGAAGTTATCTACAATTTTCCATCTTTTTATTTGTAATCTACTTGTCCTTTCCCTCCAAATAATCAACATTCCTAAAAATTTGCTTCCTTTTTTTCTCCCAGCACTGGGGACTGAACCCAGGGCCTTAGCATTGAGCTAAACCTCCAGTCCTTTTGAAAATTTTGAGACAGGATCTTGCTAAGTTGTTAAATTTCCCAGGGTAGGCTTGAACTTGTGATCCTCTTGCCTCAGTCTTCCAGAGCCTAAAAGCTCTTATATGAGAAAGATATGAAGCAAAAAAATACTAATATCTTGTTTCGTTAAGTTATATGAAAGGACTTTTTAGTATTATAGTTCCTCAAAATCAAGCACATTACAACAGTTAGGTGCAGAATATAATACCTGTGCTCCTGATACAGGACCAAAGGGATTTGGTGGCCTCATGACAGGTTGACTGTATATTAAGGTTGGCTGTGTCATTACAGGTACACTTCCCATTTGAGGAGGCTAAAAAAAAAAAGAATAGCAAGTTAAGGGTTTTTAACTCACACCTTACTATGACTAAGTAAACAAGGAGAGTAGGAATGAAAGGTCATCAGCACCTTTCCTTTGACCATAAGGAAAAATTCCTCTAAATACAAATAAAGACTTCAGAGGTATAGACTTTTAATAGTACTTTTATGCAAGTCCTTAGCATGTACCTTTTTAAAAGGTGGTTAGAAAGCCTTTTTCCATTCAGTAAGTTGAAAATTTTAAATTTTACATGCAATACATGAAATGATTTACTGAAAAGCTTCCAAAATTTCCAAATTTGCCATGTTTATTTCTAAACTGCCAACATACTTCAAAATAACCTGCTTTTATATATCAAGTTTTTAATGCCATTAAGCAAATGATCACAAGTGAAGACAGGTGATCCTTTTAAAAGAAGCTGTTTACTGGCTGTGGTTCTTTCATTTTATTTTAGGAATTTCATTATATTTTTAGGAAGAATCAAGAAGACGCTTAAATTACATACGAAGTTAATTCATTCTTGAGTCACTGAAAACAGAATCTCAATCTATTTCTCTGAAAACAATATATACACAGACTACTATATTATTTTGGTTAAAACAAAATGCTCTAAAATCTTATCTTTTAAGAAGCTCTATTTAACCTTTCATGTAGTCTACTATTTATGTATCAAGAGCTTTACTTTAAGTTTATGGGCATGAACACCAACCAAAAGCTGTGAGACTCTTTTATATGTACCAAAGGAGCGATTTCAGTATCGGATACATAAAGTAGCACAGCAGACACAGCAGCAATACCAAGGTGCATCTTCTGCTAGTATCAGTTCCAAAACTATATACCACCAGACTGAAGTCACTACCTACAATTCTGTATATTGAAAAGGTTGGGTGAATAAGCATAGAATGTGCATTGTGGGAGTGCAAAGGTTAAAAGACTTTTTATACCATAACACTCACTGTCTTAGGAAAATCTCTCTGGCGTGTACCAGACTAAATGTAAACCTGTATGATTCAAGTTTTCCTGTTCTCTATAGTATTAAGGTAATAATATCTAAATATATTTAATGCAAGGTCACCATAACAAAAGCTTGGTGCTAACATTAGCATTTCTTTAAGTGTAACAAAAAGAAGTAATGAAAAAAAACCATGCCTAGCAAAGTCATGAAGGGAAATATAAATCAAAGAATTACTACTGTGAAAAACAGTATCTATTGTATATTGATTGTTCTAGAATTACTTATGAAACCAAAGCTATGGTACCATCGTGTTAAGGCACTAGGTTTGATGGTATATAGGGTGCTAAATTTCTTTCAGTTAACACTGTAATAAAAGAATGTTCGATATAATTTAATCTATTTTCTAAAAAGTGTATTGGGAAAAATACTTACAATTCCATATCCTAGCATGCCTGTTGGTGTAGTAGCAGGATAGGCCATTACAGGTGGTGCCTGATATAGTGGAAGGAAAAATAAAACAAAGAAGTATAACTTATGTGTGTCAATCCAATTCAAGGAATTAAAAGCTATTGTTCCACTAAAAAACACTGCTAAGACAGCTGTGATTAAGGGGTATTTGTGGTCATTAATAATTGTGTCAATATTCACTGAAAAACCTATCTTAAAATTAGCAGAAAAGCAGAATTATCAAAAAGAAAAATTTATGACTCAAACTTGGATACAACAGTGATTCAACATTTCAACATACATTTACAGCTCTAAACAGTTTTGATAGAGTACTTGCCCTATCACATGTCGAGGCTCTGGCTTGGGTCCCCAACACCACAAAAATAAAAAACAAAAAACCCTTTATATTTAAAAAAATATTCGAAATTCTAAAATTGGTCTGGGCATGGTGGCACATGTCTGTTATCTCAGCACTCAGGAGGATTGCTGTCAGTTTGAGGCCAGCCTGGGCTACATAGTGAGTTCAAGGCCAGCCTGAACTACAGAGTGAGACCTGTCTCAAAGCCTCAATAAATACATAAATAAACAGACTTAAAGTCTATCACTATCCTTAGAAATGTTTACCAAGAAAAAGCAGTAGTATTGAATATTTTGACATGTAGTTCATTTAGCATTAAAAAAAACTATAAAATGCTAGATCAATTGATGATCTGATCTCTCAAAAAAAAATGCTTCTAAGGACCTCATTCATTATTTTCAAAGAACCCCAAATATTTCAAATCAATATTGAGTACGACTATTTCTATGAGCTAAAGTTCTTACATAGAGTATGTATGTTAACATTCTAATTTACTTCAAAAATTACTCCAGAATAAGAATCAATTTTTAAGTCAGTTTGTTTTTAATGATTAAAGGAAACTATTTACAACTAAGATGTTTAAGTTCTCTTCCTCTGGGCACTTTAACTGATGATTTGTAAATATACAATCTAAAAACAGAATTAGTTTAGAGACAGCTGCTGTCTTAACAACATTCCCTGAGTTTCTCATAATGTAGATTGAAACTGAATACAGGTAAAAGATCAATAATACTGTTGGAACATTAAGAAAAAAACAAAAATTAAAATTACATGGCAATTTGAACATAGGCATGAAAAAGTTTAATGAAGCATAACTTTTAAAAAGTAACACTACAGCTATCAGTTAAAAGTTTAGTATCTGGGTGAGCATGTAGGGCTTACTTATTTCTCCCTACTTAAAATCAAAATCTACAAGAGCAGTGGACAGACTGCCAAGTACAGCAGAAGCCTGTAAGATTTCATGCAGTTGTTATTTTAAACATTACCACAATCAACATTTCTCTTCATTCATAAGTCATCAAGTGCATAAGTGGCAGCACAGATACAAACACAGACACCCAGCCATCTGGCAGCAAATGGCAGTATATTAAGCAAGAAAAAAAAAGTGGTATTTCCCATGCCACCATCAGAATCAATTCTGCAACACATCCATGAAATCAGTAGATGCTAGGAAGAATTTTTGGCACATTGGAAATTTGAATGTGAAAACAATAGCTGGAAGGTTATGAGATTCTGCTGCAGCAGTGGTTAATAGCATGCCAGTTTATTGCAAAAAGGCTAGTTTTTGGTCACTTACGTATTGTGGAAAATGCATGCCATTCTGTTTTTCCCAGGGAGAACAATTACATAATGCAATAACACTGGATTAGAACAAGTACTTACACAACAGAAAATACACAGAGAGCATTTTAGTTCACATGTACATTCACTAAGTACCTAACAGCCCTTATATTCCCAATATCTAATGAAAGAACATCTATACCAAAACACTATCAAGGTTAACAAGGGAAATTGAGTCTTTAGCCTCATCCTGCTACACAACAGTTCACTGATTACAACTGTATGAAACATAAAATCTACCAGTAGTGTCAACAGCGCAAAATTCAGAGTGTCCCATAAATGGGGTTGCATCAGTTGTCTACCAATGGGGGTAGGACCAAGCATTAATAAAAAAATTGTCGCAAGATACATTTTAATAAAATTCTAATTAGTTTAAAATTTATTATTTAAAAAAATTCAAAAACCTTGACAGTGCTTAAGGATTAATAAAAAGGTTAGAAATGTAAAGAAATGTCATAAGCAGCAATTTATCCTAAGTAGCCCCAAACATTAGCCATTAAAAAGAAACTTCATAAAATACATAGATATTAGAATCTCCAGAAGAGATGATACACACTGCCATATGACACACTACTATAAATACGGCTATCTTATTATATAAATTCTTATTTATAAGAATTATATATATAATTCTTATAAATGCAACTTATACATAAATTCTGCACAGTTCAATGCCTGTTATATTCTAGTTGTCAATCTTAAGTGCTATCTAAAAGTAATATTTCATATAGATTAATACTACTATAATAAAAAGGCAAAACACACTGCATTTTAATATAGGCCTTTGTAGTTATACCATTCCTCATACATTATTAATGTATAATTCACACCTAAGACCATAAAATCCACTAACTCAAACTGTCATCCCTTAGTGAGTGAGGTGTGTTGTAGCGAGAAAAACACTAGATTCAGAATCAGAAAGGATAGATTTCAATTTAAATCTGCTTTCCAACTGCTTTACATATGATGGGGAGGGGAACCCAGAGAGCATTAAAACTGAGATAAAGTATGTTCAAACCCTCCCAAGGAGGCACTATAGTTTAAGCCTAGGGTAGAGGATATATATGCGTTTGTTTGTATGCATGTAAAAACCTAAGCTATTTAAATTCAAGAGCTTATTATTAATGATGGTAATGACAACTATGTGTGAAATATTTCTGGCTTTAGAAGATAGCTAAATTACATTACTATTTTCCTCTTATGAAGTCTGAAGCTAATAAATCTCTTTTGGAATGTGACACAAAATTTTTACCCACATAGTATTTTTAGCTTAGTCTTTCTAATTTTTTTTGGGGGGGGGGCGGGTACTAGGGATTGAACTCGGGTCCTTGTGCTTGCGAGGCAGGCGTTGGCACCACTGAGCTAAATCCCTGGCCCAGTCTTTCTAATTTTAATACAAGAGAAAGCCAAGTTAAAACAGGACAAGGTCTTAGATAATAAGAAAATTCCCATAACAAGGACAATATATCTCTAATCCATGTTTCAAATTTTTCCACCAGAACAACTGTGTATGTCTCTGACCAAGGGAGACTTAGTACACTGGTAAAACAGTAGCTGGACACGGAAAGAGAAATAACCCCAAAGCTCTTCTGGGCCTACCACGCCTTACTGTGCCTTGTATTATTAAAATCTCTTCAGTACTAGGTACTATTTAATTAGCAAATAGCATTAGTTCTCATTATTTGTGTGTTCTGCACTTGAAAATTTGCCTACTTGCTAAAATTTATACCCCCCAAATCGGTATACACAGTGGTTTCAATGCTTTTCATGTACATATGCACAGGGGCATAAAAATTGAGTCACCAGACACAGCTCTTTCCCAGCTGAGGCAGAAAAAGCAGGATGCTTTACCTTGTTTTGGTTTTCACATGAAGATAACCAAAGGATAGAGAAGGTATGGGGCAGTCTAGGGTACTGCAAGAAATCTCTCATCTGAGGCCAGAAGGATAAGGCTAGAATTCCAATGCTAGCAGTGGCACTGGTGGCCTTAGGCCAAGTTGCTTAAGACTATGAGCCTCATTTTCTCTTGAGAAATAAGAAAAACAGAAATCTACTAGTTTTTTTGTTTTATTGGGTTTTTTTTTAGGATTTAGAATTATAATTTTTGTGAGATATGTGGTATATAACTACGTATTTCTCCTAGCAACGGTTCAGTGTTCACTAGTTCAGTGTTCCGGATGACATTAAATATTTAACAACTACTAATGATCAGAATCAACTCTATGAAATTATAGGACGATATTAACAAAAATCAAGCAAATATATTTTTCTGACTAATGATGAGATCTGAAGAAAATTAAAGATTTTATATTCTTGATAAATCAGTAATAAATTTGAGACCAGCAATATATAGTAGTGATTAGCAGCATATTCTCTGCAGCTCTCAGGCTGACTGGGTCCTAAACATGCATCTAATCACTCAAGAATTCACTGACTGTGTACATACTTAACTTTGTGGCTCTATTCCCTCATTTATAAGATGGAAAAAATAATACTTCCTATCACATAGGCTTCATAAATACATGTTAGTTTCTAAAACATATCTGGCAAATATAGCCAACCAGCTTTAAAAAAAAACCAAACAACTACATATACTGCAAAAATCTCAGCAACAATTTTTCCATTTATGCCTTTCACTTTTAAAAAAATTTCAGGTTACACATTTAATTAAGTATTCATTTGCTGATTTATAGAAACTTCTCCAACTCACCATTGTTGCAGCATTCCAAGCAGTTGTTGGTGCAACCTTTGGCTGCCAGTTAGATCCTCCAGTTAACTTCTTTTCACCTGGCTGACTCCAATTTACATCACTTTAAATGAATAAGTATAGTGAGATTATTAAATGTCTAATTATAAAGTTTCTGTACTATATATACACTTAGATTGAACAAAGCATTTATGGTGCAGACTTGACATCTCTATACATACTTGTGACATGAAAGCCAAATCAACTTCTAAATGACATATGGAGAAAGAACACAAATAAAACACTTACTTCTTTGTGGTTCCATTTCCAATGCCAAGATCTAGGAAAGGGAAAAAAAAAAAAAAGGATTTAAAAGCTAGAATCATTTTTAATAAAGCAACTTATTTTAAAAATGATTGTAGAATGCAAAGACTACTTACTGCCCACAAGATTGGCTAAAGATGAATCCAAGTCATCAGATACTAACTTGTTAGGTGGGAGTTTGGCAACAGGAAGACTCTGGTTCTGAGAGGTCACTGTTGGTTTGAGAAGTCCACCTAGTTCATCAAAGCCTTAAAGTTACAAACAGATGAAATAGGAGTGGTAAGGAACTTCACAGTGCTAAAGCTTTCTAAAGGAGGTCTTTGTCTTTGTCTTTTTGTTTGTTCACTGGAAAAGTTCTTCCAAAAATGGACATTAGTAAATGTCCTCAAATGGAAAAAAGGAGAAATTTATGACCTCAAAGTGAACTGACTGAGAAGGTTGTAATTTGACAGATATCATTTGTGATTAATCCATGATAAAATTATATTAGGGTTGAATAAAAGGGATAAAAAACTCCACAAAAGGGAAGGAAATAGAAAGTAATTCTCATCCTCACCTCTCAAATTTTCTGAACACTCAATTGTATCTAAAGCAATACAGGCAGATTATCCCTCTCTCTAACTTGGAAAAAAGCTCCTTTTATTTTGAGAAACACTATTTTAGAGACCTTTTTATATTCCTGAAAATGGAGACTGTAAGAGCTAACCTAAATTATACCTAAGAAATTATTAAACTGCTCTAACTGCATAAGTTCATCTAGTAAACTAGGATATGTCTTGAAACTGAAAATAAAACTCCTGCTTCTCCACCAAAGGATATAAGGCAAAAGCAAATCCAACCAAACCAACCCAATTAGGGACGCAAATAGCATGATTTAGAAATATTAGGAAGGATTTTTAAAAATGGAAGTCTCCAAGGATGGTGGTTTATAAAGTATGAACAATTATAATATCCGGCTTTTTCCTAGGCACGACAAATTCAAAAGGAAAATGTCAAATGTATCCAAAAAATATGTACAATTATAAACTTACATAAAAATTCTTAGTCCATACATGAAAGCTTGATTCTTACTTTATAGACAAGTATATGTTATAAAATTAAGATCTTCCTATTTTCTTTAAATGGCTAAAATTTAATTACTGAACAACATCAAAGGCCTCTTTATGGTAAAAACAGAATCAAAATGCCCAACTTTTCTAAGAATTTAGAAATTCTAGAAATCTAGAATTTTAACAATGTATTAACATAAGTACAAAGTGCAAACTTGCTCTACCGACTTATAAAGAGATCTTTTAAAACAAATAAACAAGTATACCACAAAAATCACCATTAACAATAAAAAACTCCTGTACTCATAGGTCTGATATTTAACATAAACACGTTAAGGTCCTACGGGTTATATTTACCATATCAAAAACAGCCAATTTCATATATTACGGTATAATGTACTCATTTCATTAAAGTAAAAATTATAATGACTTAAAAGTCACAACATTTTATACATAGTAACTTGCAAATTAGTATTCTAGTGAGAAATCTTTTTCTTTCCTATACTCTGGAGCACAGAAAATTTTCCCAGAGTCTAAATGACCACCAAGAAAAGTGTGATGACTAAAGCTTCCTTGAACTCATCCTCTAGTAGTTAGGCAGATGTGGGACACTTTCACTGTTTCATAAATGCTAAAAAGGTAACATTATCTTTTCTTACACAGAATCCAAATTAGATACAGTACTTAAATTTAAAAATATTTCTTACCCCCGGAATCTACAATAACATTCGTAGACTTATTTCCAAACACAGATTCAAAGTCAACATTAAGGCCAGCTGAGGGATGCGGCTGTGCAACTGGAGAAGGAGTGAATCCTGAGGAAAATACAAAGTGGAAAAAGCTCAATTTTTTTAATAATGCCGTATAAGCTCTTTAATAATGATAATAATAGAATGGCAAAAGCAACAAATCCCCTAACAAAAACCAAAGATAACTATCAAGCAAAAAACATAAAATAAAATTAAAAAATTTTTTTAAGGTAGTGAGGTTTTACACTTATCAAAAGTAAAGAAAGAAAAAGAATTAGGCTCTGCAGAGGAAGTTTGGGCCAACTAAACTTAGTAAAAGAGTTATATTCTATGGGGTAAGAGCAGACCCTTGTGCGTGAGAGCACAGTACCTGGAAAACATTTTCTACAACACCAATTTTTGATGATTATATTTTCCATAACAAAATCATCTACTGACGACAAAACTAATGAAAGAGCAACTGATGTTGAACTACTATTTGCTTTATTACAGCAATAAAATCTTTTGTTTCTCTTTCACTATAATTTTGTATGCTGATAACCTTTTAAAAATCTGAAGTCATCTAAAACTGCAGTACGCATAAGGCAACATACATATGCAATGTAAAATATCATTTGAGAATAAAATAAGTATTCTATGGTACTTAAAGGAATATCCACTTTCTTGATATTCCCAAGATAAAAGTGTCTCTACCTACCTATCTACCACCCAGCTGCTATATATCTCTCACCTTCCTTTATTCCTTCAACAGTTAGGCAAAAGCTAAACGGTTTAAACTCATCTGAGATATGGCAGGATTCTCAAAGTTGCAACCCAGTAATTCTTACATCCACTTGCATTTAAATACTTTTAGAACATTAAAGAAAAAAGACAAACCACTTTCAACTCCCAGTCACCCTCTAACTTCAATTTCCTGCTTTCAATAGAAGTATACAATCGAACATACTAATTAACCTACCTTAAATATAAAATCAACTCGTAACAGAACACTTTTTTTAACCTGTGTTACATTGACACTAGTAGTATTAAGCAAATACCAAGCTACTGTCTTTGAGACTAGCCTATGACAGAATAACAAATACAAGATTTTAATTGTGAGGTGTTATTTTTCTGAAGTGAAACTCTAATTTCTAAAACCTCAAAAGCAGTAAAATTGTCCAAAAGCACTAGAACTCTCACAGGACTTGAAAAACTTTGAGTCACAAAAAAGGAACTATTTGCTTGGTGTGGTGGCACATGCCTGTAACCCTAGCACTCTGTAAGGTTGAGGCAGGAGAATTACAAGTTGGAACACAGCCTGGGCAACTTAATAAGATACTGTCTTTAAATAAATAAAAAGGGCTGGGGACGTAGCTGAGTGTGAAGGTCCTGGGCTCAAACCCCAGTACTTCCTCCCCAAAAAGAAAAAAATTACCCTGTAGAAGGCTGTAATAAATGGTTCCTTAGTTCTCTTCCACCTCTAAATGCTATGAAGTTAGAATGTAAGAAAATGAAAACCACTAGACACCATGTGGGAGAAGTCAGACTTCTGGAGTCCTAAACACGGGTTCACTCTTTTCTTTGTAGAAAAAGACCTTTAGTCAGAAGGTCTCACTTTAAATTTTCAATGTACACTACCAGGATATAAGCAAGTACAAGGACGATATGCTGTACTAGAGAAACTGATGTTTTGATTTTTGAGACAGTCTCACCATGTAGCCCAGGCTGTCCTGGAACTCATGGTGATCCTCCTGCCTCAGCCTCCCGAGTGCAGGGATTATAGGCGTACCCCACCACATCCAGCAGCTAGAGACTGGTCTTAAAGAAAACTGTTAAAAGTAGACAAAAGTAGGACGTGTTGGAGAGAAAAATCAGAAAACAGTAATTTAGTAACAAGAAATAATACATCAAGGATACTACTTTAAAAGTAGCATTTTAGATCATATAATGAATATTCTATAGGGCACAAATTTATTAAAAACGTACAATTTTGATTTGTTACAACTCTTAAACTCTTAACTCAAAGATCCTGGTCCTACGCCAAGAACAGAAACACTATCAAAATAATAAATAATTTAATATATAAATCCAGCCATTCATCAAAAGGATCTCAGAATTTGAGACATCAATTTAATAACATTTTAGGGTGTGCAAGTTTTAACTCTACCATGGTCTGCTGGTTTTTCTCGTAACTTCTTAAAGACAAAAATCTAATCATGCTTACTTACATGCCCATGCTACCATCATCGTGTAAGAAGTATGCATACTGTTCTTTAAGGCATTCTAGACTAATAAAGTAGACTAATGTATCAAATTCCTACTTTCTCCTGCTATATTGTCTCAGCTTTCTAAAATTTTTGTTGCTGTTTATGAGACAAGCCTCCCTATGCTGTTCACGGTGGCCCTGAACTCACAGTCATCCTCCTGCCTCAGCCTCCATGGTGCTGGGACTACAGGCATGTGCCACCATGCCCAGTTAGCTTTCTAGAATTTCACTGATGTAACACACACATTATTTATTTTTTACAGTAATACAGAAAAAACTTTGTTACTTTCTATAAAGAGAGGAGTCATCTCAAGTTCCTAAGGCTATCAACCTGTAAAATTACAGTATTATTACTTGAAAGTATGAAAGGTTAGAAAGGATATAAAATAATTCTGAGGATGTATCTGATTTTTAAAAATCTCTATGTAAGAGGCATGTCTAACCTGTGGCCCACTGTTTTTTTAATATTATAATATAAAATTTTTTAAAAATGAACTTTTGCTGGGCCAGGGATTTAGCTCAGTGGTGCTGCTGCCTGCCTTGCAAGCACAAGGTCTCGAGTTTGATCCCTGGTACCAAAAGACAAAAAACAAACAAAAGACAAACAAAAAAAAGAACTTTTGCTACTTAAATACATTAACTATATTATACACTTTATATACTTCACTTATAAACATGAGGGCAAAGAAATGGTGGACCACAGGTTGAACATGCCTGTAAGGATATTTTCAGTAAGCTGCAACAGTAGATTATTTTTTAAACAGACAAGGGAAGTTAAGAGACTACAAAATTTACCCAAAGTCAAAGATTTAGTAAGTTGCAAAATTAAGACTTGGAACTTCCATTTGATTCTAGAAATTATTTGAAGTTTTCAGTCTATCCTAGGTATACATCTTACATAAACTTACAATCTAATCTTATATAAACTACCATTCTAAGAATGAAAATAAGTTGTTATAACGGTAATTCTTATTGAAAATGATTCAAAAGAATTTAAGTTTTTCTCTGCTAATGTTGTACAAAAAGGTAAATTACCCTTGACAATTAAAAAAACTGAAGACAATGCAAAAATAACACTCAAGATCATGTCTGATTAAATAATTTAGGGAAGAAGTACATTTGAAGTATGAAACAGTCCAAGTACACAAGACAGTTTTAAGTAGCAGTTGTATAATATTACGTGCCAAGCATAAGGATAGATATGTAACAGCCATGCATATGAACTTCATGACAGTCCTGCAAGACACTATTATACCAATATCCATAGATGTATAAAGGCTAAATAGTAGCTTAAAGTCCACAGTTAATGAAGTAGAACTGGAATTCAAACTCACATTTGCTGGACTACAAGAGTATTTTTCTGTCAAAAGCCATCATAAATTCCATTTTCAAACACATTTAGCTATGTTCAATTCTTACTACTAGCCAGGAACCTCAATTCTTTAGTTGTGCAATATTTACTTTTAATGCCAACTTAACTAAGCAAATCAACTCCATGTATATATACACACACTCATACACATCAGCTGAACTTTTAAGTTTTATTACTACTGCATTAGCCAAGAATGTATTTGGAAAGACACAGATAAATGAAGAGCTCTTAATTCCATAAATTTTAATACTAAAAGGTTATATACTCTTCTGAAAATTTGTAATACTTGAATATGGAGTAAAGTAAAATGACAGGCATCTAATCAGAAGCACAATGTGTTTAATTAAAGAAACAAAAAGAAATGGTTGTTCAAAGCAAATAAGCATGTTTTTTTCTTGAAATGAAAAAAATATCCACTTTAAGAAAAAAGAAAAGAAATTGCTCCTGAATAAATTTTAGAAATGTCATTATCTACCACTAAATATGCTAGGTACAACAAAAAGTTCATGGTATATAAGGGAAATATTAAGATGAACTTGAGTGCCAAAAAATTTCTGACAAGCCATAAATGGCATGAAGGGAGGGAGGGAGAAAAAAGAGAAGGGAAGAAAGAAAAGAAAAAGGAGAAGGTAAATAGTTTAAAGGTGGGAAGGAATAATAAAAAGTAAAACAAAAAACAGGAGATTTCAAAAACAGCATTTATCAACTTATTAAAAACAAAATAAGGCTTTAATAAGAATATTCTATCTAAAGGAAAGAGAGGTAATTACTATTTCTATCAAATTAAAACAAATAATAAACTCAACACTATATCATTAAAAAAAGAAATATGGTGCAGCTGGCTTTTTAAGCCAACAATGTTTTTTTCTTTTTTTTTGGTACAGGGATCAAACTCAGGACCTTGCACTTGGAAGGCAGGCACGGCGCCACTGAGCTAAATCCCCAGCCCCAACACTAACTTGTCTACCTTTTACACATAAGGAAGCAGGCCTAGACCAGTTCACAGAAACTCATATATGTGGCATATTAGGACTATAAGCCATTCTTCTTGATTTTCAATTAATTAACGGTTAAAGTTTCAATGAGGCCAAGCTACCATTACATTGAGCATATTATCAAATAAATGTGTTCTTCTGGAAGGTGAGGGGAGGGGCGCAGAGGGGCGGGGGGCGGTGGCAGTATCTAGATACAAAGCTATTCCTTGACATTTTTTTCTGGTTGTTTACAGTCCTATAGAACAGGGTTTGACAATTTTGTGTTGTTATAACAACAAGAAATTACTGCAATCAATTATTATATTTTGGGTATATAGTTTGAGCTATTAGACTAGTTATATATATCTAGAATATCTGACTTGAAACATTCTCTAGTCCTCCCTATTAACTTGCTTTCCAGTTACCTCTGTTCCTTCCTTCTACTATCCCTCCCTTCCTTCTTTTCTCTCATATATATAACAGAATATTTAGAATGTGCTCATGTGGTTTCTTTAGGATACAGAGAAGACTTTCTGCATGCTGCTTTAATCAAATATTTAAATCCATATCACCTTAAGCTGTTTGAACTGAATAAAAGTTTCACCATTTTTAAGGGGACAATTAGCATATTTTAAACACAGGATTCAAAAGTGTTCTTTCAGCTTTAGCATTATATAGTAAGAAACTAAAACTCTTTCTGACATAATTCAGGTATGAAACTTTGCCTTCTCATTTGTTTTTACATTGCAGTGACAGGTTATTCAAGCCAAATTGCTTCCCCACTTTACAAATTAAAATGGAATATAGTACATACTTTTAATTTCACTTACCTCCAGGCAAACAACAAAGAGAAACTCTCAAGAATGAGATGAGCGGTGGATTTTTAGACAATACAAAATTATAATACACAACAGCTTAAAAAGGCAAAAATAAGATTAAGATCAGTACTAAGAAAAACCAGCATCTCTCAGGAGAAGAGAGGGGAAAACATAAGTACATGTCACTTTTTAATCAATTCTCTGAATTGAAAAACAGGATGCTACCTATGATACTAGCCAGCCAAAATACTGCATAGAGAACAAAACACTAAAGAAAAAAATTCAACATCAAAGGAAATTTTCTTTCCTAGAAACCTGCATTAAAATTAGGCACAGTAGTGTCAGTTTTAGAACCTCATTACATTGTTATTGCAGTACTGCTAATTCATTTATTTTAAAATTTGATGTTAAAGTCTAAGGTAATTACTACAGTGCTTTAAAAGTAATTAATGGATATGTAAGAAATACTCAGGCAGTATAAACATTAATTGGAAAAAAAAGGTTAAATGGTACTTTACCAACAAACATTTCATGAGTAGGTGTCCTAGTAGTAAAAGTGGATACATCTGAAGAAATGGGAAGGTGAACATCACCACTATTTTTTGTGAGGAAAGGATTTAAGCTTGGAATGGCATCATCAACAGCATCTATAGTAGCAGAGAAAGGATCTGTGCAGTCCAAGCGTATTATAGCAAAAATGAAGAAAGGAAGTAAACAAATTAGTAATGTAATTAGTCAAAAGATGCAAAGTGAAAAGTAGTAGCTATATTATTAATTTTTAATTCAAATAGCTCTAATCACCAAGATGGAACTCTTGCACTTAACATATTTTAAAAGGAATCCTTAGAAAAAAACCATTTACACTAACATGGTAGCATATTAAGGATAGATTTGCTCTCCAACATTAGAAAGCCAATAGTCAGTTTTAAAAGAGAATTATAAAGATGCTTCTATACAAGACCCACTCACCTTACATACATTTTCACTGCCCTAAGTAGGAGTATAATGGCTTTGGTAGCATAATGGTGTTTACTTAAATAACTGATATATGTGATATGAGTAAAGTTACAAAAAGAAGGGGTTAATTTAAAATTAGAAGAAGCTGTGCACATATCTCCTCTATAGGTTCAAAGGTAGGAAATTTAAAATAAAAATGAAGAAAAGACTTTAGAATGGGGAAAGGGATTTCTGACAATTAAGAACAGAGGCAAAAGATGGCCCATTCAGTAGATTGAGAACAGCTTTGAAGCTAAATGCTTTAGTCTTTAAGTGACTTTCTAAAATAAAAAAAGTATTCCCTACCATATTAGCATATACTATTCAAATCTCACATCTAAAGTTGTTCTAGAATCAGATATTTCTGCATTTCTCATTCAAGATAACCATTCAAATGACTGAAAGCCATTTATCCTACCTTATTAAATTTTAAGGAGTTAACTAAATGGGGAGAGGAAAAAATAAAGATAAGCAAAAATAATACAGTACTGTATTTTTTTCTGGGTGACACAATTAAAAAACAAGATTGGGCTGGGGATTTAGCTCAGTGGTTTTGCCGCCTGCTGCACAGGCACAAGGACTGGAGTTCGATCCCCGGTACCAAAAAAAAAAACAAACAAAAAAACAAGATGACAGTTCTGTACTTTAAACCAACAGCCTCTTCTTGCCTATTCTTGTCCAGTTGTTGACCTTCACTAAAGGTTACTGTAGTGTCTTCAGTACCAGACATTGTATTTTGCTTTTAACACTATATAAGTAAATAGTAAGACAGAAGCAAGACCTAAGGACAAACTCATTTATCATGATATAGGCAAATTGTCCTTAAAGTCAATAAATTCAAGTCAAGTTTTCCACAACCCGAAACACAACTGCTTGAAAAAGGAAAATACTGAGATCATGGGTTAAACGTAACTTTTTAAAAATTATAAATGCTATGCTTCTAACACCTGCTTCCGTAAAAAAGTAACTGTACTAGTTTAGAGTTGACCAGCTAGGTTAAAAGTATGTTTTTAAAATATCTGGTAATGGAATGGAGTTTAAAGTACATTATACTCTTTTGAACACACAGTACAAAACATTTCTCTAGTCTTTCATGCCTCCCCCAAAAGCCATGAAATAAGTCATTAAAATAAAAAAGATCCACATTTCTACCATAAATCCATTAATCCATAAGAAAAGACATGTTCAGGAATGGTTACTAATTATCTGCTATTCTACTGATTGACACCCTTTCATGTAAGCACCTAATTTCAATCACTTTCTATTTGATGAACTATACTAGACAAGAATATGGAGAACATGTACAAAGGTATATATATTTAGGTCAATCAGATAATAAAGAAAATCACCCTCTAATCTATGTGACCTAATCTACTGGTAGTCTGGGTTATGTTAGTCTCTTAGTGGACATTGTACATAACAATAAACACAAATTTATTAGTATATGATAATAACATTCTAACTATTCCAATTTAAACTTTGTCTACTAGACTAGCAACTCTTTTCTTAAACTTTTAAAAATAATTTTGCTCATTATTTTTATAATTATCTACATGATAGTTAAGTTTTACACTACTCTAAAGACAGGAAAATCTGGGGATTTAGCTCAGTGGTGCTGCCGCCTGCCTTGTAAGCGCAAGGTCCTGAGTTCGATCGCCAGTACCAAAAAAAAAAAAAAAAAAGACAGGAAAATAATTCAAAAAAGTTAAAACAAGGATTGAAATAGCACCATAGTCATATTACAGTCTTGAGGTTCTCAACAATTGAAATCTACATGTACATGCAGAAAAATAAATTTTTTTCATGAAGTGTTGTTTGCTTCATGGCAGCTACGAATAAAGTAAATTTAACTTCAGAATGATAATTCTTACAACTAAATTCTGAAGTCTTCTTTCAAATATTCAACAATATAGTGAGCTGATCATACTGTATATTTTTAGATCTCCTATAAAACAAAGTTTTCAGGGTGATAAAAATCTAAGTATTTTCACATATTAGCACTCATCACCAAATGTTTGTTTAGACTCCAGATCATTTCTTTAAAAGTCAAGGGCTCCTTGATAACACAAAGAGGGGAATAGGGAAACTTGTGTGGCTTGAGGCCTCTCTCTTGCTCCTTTTCATTTTCAGGTAGAATATTTAACATCATTTCTTACAAACACACAAAACCTTTCTTTCTCTTAACTCTACTATATCACTAACCCACCTAAGACAAAAAATACACTTTAACTCTGTGGTCCTTATGTAAGAATTAAATGATATGCTGGGTCTGTTATCAGCATATATTTTTAGCTAATAAAAGCAAAAGATGCATAAAACTACATTTGGGGATTACTAAAAATCATACCTTTATTTTGTCATATGTTAATATGCCACAAAAGCAACATGATATATAAAAATGGCACATATTTAAAGTGTTGGGATAAATGATTAATTTTTTACTCTTATAATGAAAACATTTTATAAGTAAGATTCTTTTAGTCTGAAAGTTCTTGGCTTAAAATACTCTCCAGTTATCTGTTCGTGCAAAAATCAAAATGCAAATTATCACCAACTTGGAAGCCAAATATCTTTATATGAAAGTCATGACAGGATTTCTTTCTACTTAAATTGAAGGGGTCATTGTTAAGATTACATTCCTTCCTTTATATATAACAAAGTTTTTGAAAACACAACAGTACAATTTATTCTGTCTCTGTTCCTAGTGCACTTAACTTGTTCTTTTAATGGTCTCTCTACTCATGTATAGCAAGCTAAATGGTAAACTATGGTAGAAAATTTTATGAAAATAGCACAGAAAGCAAAATCTAAAACAGAAAAACATGATTAAATATATTCCAATATATTGTATTTATTTATTTATTTTTTTGGTACCGGGGATCGAACTCGGGACCTTGCTACCACTGAGCTAAATCCGCAGGCCTCCAATATATTGTATTTATGTACAGACTGTTATTAAATCATTTCTTCTCACAGGACATAGAACAATTCTTATAAATTGTAATTACTTAAAATTTTTCTCCCACAGTAACAGTCTGTCAGATGTTCACACCACTGCAAGCAGAAACTTTTTAACTTGTCATGTTAGAACTAACTGTACCTATTAGGTCCAGACATAATAACTGCACAGCACATATTATGTCTAGATTCATTAAGCCTTTTGTAAAGAAATTTTTCATCATTAACTTATCCAAAAAAAAAAAATGAAAGAAGTTAAAACTGCCTAAATGGTCCATTAATTTTACCAATCTTTTCTAAAGCAATTAACAATATATGAAGTTGGTAGATAGTCTAAAATCAGGACTTACTAGTATATTTTAAAAAAACCCTTTCTCAGAAAGTTTATTTTGCTGCCTATAGTTTATTATGAAATAATTATAAAATACTAAATTTCAATTATCTTATTTTTAAAAATTATTCCTAGATCTTAAGATTTTGCAAAATTAAACTACCTCTCATAGTCAATTAGTTTTAAAAATCAAGTTAAAGCTCACAAAACTAGTCTAAAAATATAGCATTTTAGTGTTTCATTATTTTTGTCTGCTGCATTACCTTAAAACAGAAATAATCCGTCTAGAAGATAAATGGCCACTTCTTCAACAAAACACTTATCTTATGAACTTATTTACAAAGTTCCTGTTATGTATTAAGAAGTGCTCAAATGAGGAAAAAATAAGAACCAAGATGCATCATGTAAAGGTACAAGTTCCCAATGAGAAATGTAATTGTGTTGTATACCTAAAATGTACCAATAAAAGAATTAAAAAAAAAAAAAGTGCTCAAAGAATAGAGCAATAAGCAACATGAAAAAAATCCCTGTCTTCACAAAGTTTATACTGTAATACAAAGCATCTAAAAAAGTTATAAAAAAAAACCCCAAAATCTTAAAATACAAATTATAAAAATGAATAGATGCTGGATGGTGGTGGTGCATGCCTATAATTCCCACACTTGGGAGGCTCAGGCAGGAGGATCGCCAGGAGTTTGAGGCCAGCCTAGACTACATAGTGAGATAAATAAATGTCTCTAAATAAATAAACAAAAATAACCTGTACTGTTAAAACTTACTACAATAATTAATCTCTGCTATGAGATGAGCTCCTATGAATCGTAAGGTATCTTGTCATTCTCTAGTATCCTCTCAGAGTATCTCCTTTACACTTCCAGGAATTTTTGGTGACTTTATAAAATAATACTATACATACTAACAGAAACACCAAAATCAAGCAAAGGAGATGATCTGAAAATTAGATGTCTAAACAAAACCACGTAAAAACTGAGAATGACTTAGTATTTTTGTCCAAAGATGGTAAGCTATGGTCACAATCATGACATGATCACTGTATAATCAAAGAGTTACTTGTGGGGAGCTAATATTCCTGTTAGTACTAGGAGAAAATTCTTTGAATACCAAAAATCTTACAAGTTTGAATTAAATCAACATTTAAAAAACAAATAGCACTAGGTATGTGATGAAATTATATCATCACAACATACTTCACTGCCTGATAATAGAATCTGAGTCTTATTAAAAACTTATCAACTATTCCTCAGAAGTAAGGAGTTATGACTTTCCCCCTATATTAAAGCAGAACAACCACTATAGATTTTCTGATTATGAAATCAAAATTCATATTAAAAAAATGATTTCACACTTAAGTAGGTGGTTCTTTCTCTTCACCTTCATTAAACCTTATTTTATAATTTAAACAATTCAAAAACTGTATTTAAAATATCTTCAAGAGATAAAATCAGTTCATTACCACTTTAATATTTTTAAGTTCTCATGTCTCAAATGTAACCATCAGCTATACTAATAAGCAAAACACCTCATACATGGAGATATCTATATAATGTTTAAAACAGAATTCATTAATACTTACCTCCCCATGTACTTGCTACCTGAGAAGCAGTTGACATAGGATGTACAGATGGATGAAAAGTTGGCTGCTGTAAATCAAGCAGGTCATTTGGCAGCTTTGATGAGCTAAGAAAGTATTTGGGGAAGATGTTTCACTTTCTAGATAAACCCTGCCGCCCACCCCCCCAACAAGCCCCAATTATGTATATCTCAAAAGAGGAAGTTTCAGCAAGGTAACAGTTGTATGCCCCTCATTTAACTATGTGTATATTTCTAAAGAGATTTGGGAAAATATTTCAACATCATACTTTAAATTCATATAGGATTCAAGTAACAAACAGCTTTCTTGGAAAGACTCAATGACAGAAAAACATTGATTTCCTAAACTATATTCCAATTACTATAAATTAGTAATTTAGGAATCTTCCACTTAAATATGCAAAACATACGCTTTTATCACTTTAGATTCTATACCAATTATACCTTGTATCACTATCTCTTTTATGTGAGTTTATGGGTACAAAATCATAAAGTAAACTGAAAACATCTTCAATTTTCTACTACAAGTCTTTGCATATAAAATATCCAAAAGCAATCTTAATCACTCTGCATACCTGTTAGAAGAACTAGGGGTAGAAAATATGTCAATGGCTGGTGCAGTCATTATCCCCCCAGCTGAGCTGGACACAGGAGAGGCTGCAGTTGTTAAAGAGGTATGAGGTTTCTTTGCAAGTTCCTTTAGGCGTTGTTCCTATTGAGAAAGGGAAAGTACCACAAGAAATCCAGAGATCAGATCTGTTTATATAGCCTCTGGAAAAAAGCATTGTGTGCATTCCTTGACTCTTTTTGCCAATCATTGTATGAGATGTGATCAAAAAATACAGTGAATGCTTCAATTAAAATATTACAGCAAGACACATCACCATTAATACCCTCACAATACTCCCCTTCGATTGAAATACACTCATAATGTTCTTCAAAGTCCTCTCTTGTGAGCGTCTATAGTTAGGCAGTAACAGCTGCCTCTATTCAAAACGTTTACCATTCATGATCATTTTGACTTTAGGGTAAGAGCCAGAAGTTGCTTGGTGCCAGATTTGGTTAATAAGGTAAAAGAGAACACACATAATGTTTTTACCAGACTGTCTTTCCATATGGAACTTAGCAGCAGTATTCACCACATTTCCAATCACACTTCAGAAAGACAGATGCAAAAAAGACTTCTGGAAATGGTTCAGAAAGTGGCAAAAACAATGGGATAATTGTGTTCAAAGTGAAGGGGAGTATTTTGAGGGATATTAATGGTAGTGCATCTTTTACTGTAATATATTTTTAAAAATTTAAACATTCACTGAATATTTTGATCACATTTCATATGTTGGGATAAAAAGATTAAGACTGAGCTTTAGACCATACAGTAGCTACACATTAAAAATTGTTAAGTCTATGTAAAGCTCCATTTACTTAATGAACACCTGTGCTTGTTTTTCCAAATAAAGAGAACACATATACTTACCTTTAAAGCTTTTAAACGAGCTTGTTCTTCCTCTAATGCTGCCTGCTTTTCCCTTTCATCCACTTTGGTCAGAGACAGGCCAGTGCTTGCCAGGGAAGAGACTGCATTGGAAAGCGTTGTAGCCCTAGGGTAATCGAAAAAAGGTAATTTGACATTTTGCCAGACACTTCACATTATATCCAGGTCTTTAAATAATATGGCAATCCTGTCAGATAGGCCATAGTTGCCAATTTAAGTCATGATTCAGGGGCTGGGGATTTAGCTCAGTGGTGCCGCTGCCTGCCTCGCAAGTGCAAGGTCCCAAGTTCTATCACCGGTACCAAAAAAAAGTCATAATTCAGGACCAGTACTTCAGATGAATATTCCAACCAGTGACCCACAAGAGTATGTATACCAACTGTAACATCGTTGATTTACACACACATCACTGCTTTTACAGTAAGTATTAATGAGACTTTGGGCAGGGTTCACAAGACTGAAGCACATTCCTTCTTCCAAGCCCTAAGAGAGGGAACCAATACAATTAGGAGGCACATTGTTTTTTCCAAGCCCTAAGAGAGGGAACCAATACAATTAGGAGGCACATTGTTTTTTCCAAGCCCTAAGAGAGGGAACCAATACAATTAGGAAGGAACCCTCAAATTCTCAGAAAAGTCCTGATGAAAACAAGTACTGAGGTTCTCACAGGGAAATACCATCTACTATTTTACAGCCAGGATTGGCTATGCTATTAAAATAATAGCAAAGCATGAACACCTATAATAAGCAATGTATACCTAGGTATGCTTCCCCATAATAATGGGGAAAAATGTCACTGCCAAAGGACTTCAAGTTCCTTGAAAAGCAGATGAGTTTCAATCTAGTCACTGGTATATCCGGCACCTCCTTTCTAGGTGCTGTCCTTCACCTAAATTAGTATCCTTTTCAAATGTATTACACATGTACAATGCATCATCTCTCACTAGCAAATTCATAGTAAGCCACATCCTTTCCCTATGATCAAGGATTTATCCATACCATAAACCCCAACATTTAATTCTATGCACAACCAGAACTACTATGTTTAATTCTTTACCACAAACTTAATGTCATTAATTTCTACTTAAGTATGTAAAATAACAAAAACTATTTGACTTTTATGTAAATATTGTAAATGAGGTCAATAAAAAGATATAATTCAGAAGACATAGAAAAAAATAATACAGTTGTGTCATAAAATCAAGAAGCTCAACAGATTGTATGATAAACAACAAAGGCAAATTGGTGTATCTGAATTATAGGGCTGTATTTTTTATTATTTTCTCAAACAGCTGTGGCTTAACATTTTGGCTAATACAGTACTTCTAAAACTATCAGCAAACTCAAAGTGCACATCTGAAGTTAAAGTATTAAAATTCATCAATGACTTTTCCTTTGGAATTATTTAAATTTTATTACTAAAAAAAGTCCCCAAACAAAAAAATTTTTTAAAGATTCTTACTACACCTTATAGAAATTATTTTGTCATAATATTAAAAGGAAATCTTTTGTTTTGTTTTTTTGTTGTTGTTTTTTGAGACATGGTCTCGCTATGTAGCCCACGGTAGCCTTGAACTCATGATGATCTTCCTGCCTCAGCCTCCTAAGTGCTGAAGAGATTACGGGCATGCACCACCACAGCTGGCTAGGAAATCTGCACCTAAAAACTATTAATTACTCAAGTAATTACTCAACACAGAAACCATGTTAAAAGATTGAGATGTGAGGATTTGTGTTATTTCTTATTTGCTAGGTTAACTGGGGAATTAGCTCAAAACAAACTGATCTGGTGAAAGATGGATAACAAGATGCAGGGAGACAGATATTTTGCAAATGGAAAAGGGATCTAGAGGTAGGTGAGAAGGGAGAGGGAAAGTAAAAAGGATTAAGATGTTATGTACATGTACCAACTTCTAAAAATGAATGTAATCATTATGTACTGCAAATATCTACTAAAAATTTTATTTATTAAAAAATAAAATATGACATGTCAACAATCAATCCCAAAAACCAGCCTAAGAGAAAATGATGAAATTTGATGTCAGACATCCCAGGTTTGAGCTTCAACATTATTACTACATGCTTTACAAAGTTATAAAGGGATTGAATATATATTAATACAAAAGTATCTAATTATAAAGCACCATACAAACCAATCTATTACTATCTTTATGAGAAATTTTGACCTTATGAACACAATTCTAAACCAAGGCATCATTGTCATCATCTTACTAACTGTTGATATTTATTAAGAATCAGAAACTATTCTACAAACTTACATGTATTAACCCATTAATCCTGTTACCAGTTCTATGAGACTAGTACAATAAATCCATCTAATAGTTAATTAAGTCAAGACACAGAGAAATTAAGAAACTTGGAACTTGAGCTGGATTCATCCATTCCCTCAGAAAAATCACTTCCATTCTTTTCCCTACAAAACATAATGTACCTGCTTGCTGCTGTAGAATCTTTGATTTTCTTTCCTTCCAAGGAAGCTAAATGTTGTTCCAAAGCATCAAGAAGACTGCTGGGTGCCTGAAATTATAAACATCCAGAATTTCATTAACAATCAGGCTGTTGGTTAAAATAAAATAAGAACTGTCTTAACAAAAGAGCAACAAAATAGGCATGTTCTTCATGCACTAACACTGGACTTTTAGGTACCTAACGATAATGACAATTTTATTTTTATTATATGAACATCACGTAGCTGGAGGTATTAATAAACATCAAAACTATAGAAATTGAAGACTATGTAAACACAAAACATTAAGAGGACCCTGCAAGTACTTAAATTTTTAATATGTATTTCAATTTTAAGTAAAAATATATGCTTAAAGCTAGATATACTAATGAGCATGCAACAGATGCTTAATAGGTACTTGTTGAGTAATTACCCCAGCACTTTGTTTCATTTATTTATTTATCTTTGAGACAAGGTCTCACTGTGTAGTCTGGGCTGACCTTGAACTCACTATGTAACCCAGGCTGGCCTTGAAATTTTGGCCATCTTCCTGCCTTGGCCTCCTAAATCCTGGGATTACAGGTGCGCATCACCACACCCAGCTCCAAGCACTTTAAAATTGTTACTGATAAATGATACTGAAGACTATAATCAAGGAAATGTAAATTAAAATTTCAATGAAATACACTTTTTTTACCCAGAGGTATGGATAAAATTAAATAGATTAGCAACATCAAGTATCAGTAAGGGTATGAAACAGCTAACTCACACATCACTGCAGAGAGTGTATGCCTTTTGGAAAAGGATCAAATTGTTTTTTATAAAGTTAAATACATATGTGCTTCAATGATCCAATTTCACTATTTATCCAAAAGATAAAAAACTTACCTCCACAAGACTTGCTTTAGAATGCTTACAGTACTTACAACAGCCAAGTATTACAAATAATCCAAAACTGTACTGTTTACATTTAGAAAACTGAACTGTTTATAATAGAATACTATACTGCACTAAAGAATGAATGGTATATTCAACAACATGAACAGATCTCAAAACACAATCATGAGCAAAAGAAGCCAGATATAAGAGAAGGTACTTGCATGTGTGCATGTGTGTGCATGTGTCTGTGTACTTGGAGGGTCTACAGTTCCTGGCTTATATTTCCCTTGAACTTATAATTTCCCAAGTGACTAAAGTAACACTGGTGTGCTTCAGACCTCAAGAAGCGAAGTCAGTCTGCCTGTCTGCCTGCCTCTCTCTCACCTTCTCCTGCTCTCCTTTCACCTGCTCCTTTTTCTTCCCAACACAGGCCATAGAAATTTCTCATTGCCAAGACCAGTTATAGAAAAAAAAAAATACTCTGATCTTCCTATTTTCTGTCTTGCAGATGGCCACAAAATAATCCTCTGACCTACCTTTTCTAATAGTAGATCATAAGAAGCCACCTCCCTCTACTCCAATTTCAGAAGGGGTCTTGCCCCATACCCAGGAGGGAGAAAAGCTAGAGAGGGTATTAAAATTCTGAACAAACAGGCTTAACTCCAGTCCATCTATTAGCATTAGATTATACCCATTTTGCCCAATCACATTTCTATATGATGTTCCATGCTTTAACCATAGGTACACAACGAAGTCTCCATAAAAACCCAAAAGGACAAAGTTCAGAGAGCTTCTGGACAGCTGCACAACATAAAAGTTCCTGCAGAGACTCGTGACCAGAGAGGAAATGGAAGCTCCGCACTACTTCCCATATGCTTCAGAGTATATATTTCTTCATCTGTATCCTCTACAATATTCTTTATAATATACCAGTAAATGTGTTTCCCCCAGGTTTTCTGAGGTACTTTAGCAAATTAATCAAATGCGAAGAAGAGATTGTGAGAACCCTAATTTATAGCTGGTCAATCAGAAGCAGAGGTAAAAACAACCTGGGGTTTGTGCTTAGTATGGGAGTGTGGGAGGGGACTTCTGGGGACTGAGCCCTCAACTTGTGGTATCTGACACTATCTCTAGAAAGTAACTGAACTGAATTCAGGTATACTCAACTGGCATCTGCTTGGCAGCATTGCTTGCTTGGTGTATGAAGGAAAATCTCACAATATGGTGTCTCAAATGATCTATGCTGTGAAAGTACAGTTGGATAAACTGAGTTTATCTTTATACTATATGCCTATGACTATATTAATACACTGATTCCACTTATATTAAGTTCAAGAACGAATAAAATTCTGCTATAAGTTGGCATCCCTTACCTGAAGTACTTAGGACCAGACTTGATTTCTAATTTTTGAGTATTCACGTATGCATACTGAGATAGTTTGAGAATGATACCTCAAATCTAAACATGAATTCATTTTCATATATACCTGATATACACAGCCAGAAATAATTTTATAATGTATTTTTAGTGCACCTGAATTTTGACTATGATTTCTTATGTGAGGTCAGATGTAGAATTTTCCATTTGTAGCGTCATGCTGGCACTCAAAAGCTTTAGTTATGGAGCATTTGGGTATCAGATTTTCAGATTAGGAAGGCTCAACTAGAATTACAAATCAAAGCAGTAATTGTACATGTAAGGGTGGGCACAAGGACTGGGGTGATGGAATCAATTCATGTCTTATTTGAGACAGTTTCTAGCTTACAGGAATTAGGAGCAAAACAGGTAACACCTAGCTAATTTCTCTAACAATTATAGTGTTAACAATTTCTCTCATTAGTATTTTCTCTAAATGGTATATACCAAGACCTTATTACAACAGATCTAGTAGAAAACCATTTAAAATCAAATTCCAGATGGTAAGATTGATTTTTTTATGATGAACTGAACATGTGTACTTCCTCCAGTCTCAGCAAAGTGTCTTCTCATCATTTCAGTGTGATGACCATGAGGATATTCATGATCATGACTAACATTCAAAAAGCTCTTCTTAACACACAGGCACTGTGTAAACTACCTTGTTTCCAGTCAATCTATGAAGAAAACACAACTAGTACATCCATTTTATAGATAAACAATCTGATGCATTAAAAACCAAGTAATTTTTTCAAGAGTATGTACCTGACACAGCAGAAGCCAAGATATGATCTAAGGCATATGTGACCTTAAAGCACAGATAATTTAACTAAGGTACTAAGCTACTCTACAACTGTGGTTATTCAAAATGTACTTACTTTTATTTCTGAAGGGTTTAAGATGTGGCTTATAAATATTAAACCTTCAAGTTATGGTAAGCAATGGCAAACCATTTCTAAAATCTCTTCTAAATATGTATGGCTCGTCTTTAAAATGTAAATCTGCAGTACAGAGTGAAGGAAATGTGTTTTTGCACATCCCAGAAAAAGCCATTTATTAAAAATCGAAATAATCTCAAATTTCTCCTATTTTGCAGTCTTATCATCTTCCCTAACTTTTAGATAGGTTTTAGTTTTACTTTTGAAAAATTTCTGAATCACCAAAAGAATGCTTGGCATGTTCTCTTTGCTCAGAGATCACCAATAAAGGATGTAGGGAAGGAGATTGGCTAACTCAATGCTATACTCAAGTACATATGAAGAAAGCATCTACCGTCTGTATAATGCCTGAATCTGATGATTTTAAAAACAAAATACAGAAAAAGCTTGCAGGACAAAGAGGGTGAGTAACAGGATAATCTAAAGATGTCAAATCATTTTGTAATACTGCATAACAAGAAAGTGTTTAAAAGATGTCCTGGAAAGGTTTAAAACAAGGTAAGACATGTTATGGAAGGAGTTGACGCGAGTTTTATGACAGGGATAGTTTATGTAAGGTACCTTTTTAATACTCAGTAAACAAAATAAGTCAGAAGAAGCCAGATATAAAAAAAACAAGATTAAAGTTTCTTTCCTGAAATTTTTTGAAGATGATGACGATGACGACAAAAGTAAATAGTAACTAAAATTTATTGAATGCTCTAAATTACTTTTAGGTATGAAATCATTTAATTACCAAACTGCCATATGAAGTATATACTGCACTGTCCTCATTTTAAAGATGATGAAAGTAAAGCCTAGAGTATATTTCATCATAAAGTCACAGGGCCAACTAAGTGTAGCCTTTTCGATAGTCTTATCCAAACCCTGCTCTCATAATCTTTGATTATGTTTTGAGGTTTATCTCTATTTCATGCTTTGATGTGAGTCAAAGAGCTAAAGCTGAAGGTTTAAAACAGAAAAAATAAATCTTGCATAAAATAATTCTCTACCATTAATACAGTAAAATATTTGTAAAATACATTTCAGTTCTCTATTTTTTTCTTTTATACTTCTTTTGATGATAGAAGAGATTAAAAGCAGTAAAGAAAGGAACAGTATAGTGTTGCGTAGAGTGAGAAGATAATTTTACGTGGTCATAATGTTAGAATAAACTTCAGGAGTATGTCAATCATTAAAAAGTATACTGATCGGGGCCAGGGATTTTGCTCAGGGGTTCCGGCACCTGCCTCTCAAGTGCAAGGTCCTGAGTTTGATCCCCAGTACCAAAAAAAAAAAAAGTATACTGATCTGACAGTAGGGGCTAAAGAAAAAAATAAAAAGAAAAGAGCAGTACGGGCTATACATTACTCAGTACTGTAGTATGGAAAGTACAGTGAATTGATATTTTAACAATATATTTACCTGTGAAAGGTCTGGTATGTCACCTCTATCAATTCCAACTTGCTGTAACAACAAGCATATTTAACAGATGAAATTACAATAGCTATTTTATAAACGAAATTTAGAAAAACGCTATATTGTAGACAGAACTTTTTAAAAATCAGAAAAATATTTACTCTGCAATGAATGATGTCAATATTTCAAACAGCTTAGGTATTATTTAATGGCTCTAAAAATCACAATAGAAGAACTAGTTAGAAATTCAACAAATCTGTTACGTTATAATCCCCATCTCTTCTAAACACTTAAACTACTTTGCCACAATCTAAAAAAGTCATTTCTTTCATGATTTATACAGTAAAAACATTATAGCAAGAAAGAAAGGCTAAACACAAGTTCCTTGGGGCATAAAAAGAAAGTAAGAAACAAACTTGATGACATCAACTTTTTCCTCCATAAAACATGCTTTCTTTGACAGTCACTTAGGTAACTTTTTAACATACTCGTTAGGCAGCGCAGATCTTTTTGCTGTTGTTTTGTTTTCCTTTCTTCAATTTTTTTTTTTTTTGCAGTACAAGAGATTGAGCCTAGGGCCTCAAGAATACTAGGCAAGAGCTCTACCACTGAGCGATATCCCTAGCCCTTCATGTTTTATTTTTTTTTTATGATGTGACAAGGGGCTGGCTAAGTTACCCAGGCTGGCCTTGAACTTGTGATGGTCCTGTTGTGGTCTCCTGAGTAGCTGAGATTAAGATCTATGACACCATGCCCAGACAGCTGGTTAGGTTTTATACGAATATCAAGTGCTATCTAACCAGGATATAACTGTCTTTATAAAAAAAATTCCAACACACTTTCATAATGTTTGAGAACTAGGCAATTTCTAGCAGTGCAAGTAATTCTTTCTACCTGTTATAGGATCCAAATTAGAAAACTACATTCCCTCCTGCAGCTATGTGCTTATTTTTTCATGTGTGGTACTAGGGATTAAACCTAAGACCTCGTGCACGCTAGGCCAAGCACCCTACCACTGAGCTATATCCCTAGCTTTCCTTTTTTTGGTAAGGGGCACTCAGTGTCTCACAAAGTTGCCCAGCTCCTGCCTCAGCTTCCCCACTGGCTGGGACTACAGGTATGTACCAACCATATCCAGCCATCACTGAAAAATCTTTAAATTCAAAATTTCAGTAGGTAACGTCAAACAGCTGATGAACAAGACTACTTTCTTCAAAGATCTCATCATCTTGTTCTATCCTATTCTATCACCATTAGAATAAAATATTACTTCAGTAATAGAGCCTAGCATGCCAACCTGGTTCCAGAGCCATGACTCTGATGTAATCAATCAAATTATGTCAGGGAGACATCTCTGGACAGTGATAGGCAGAGGGTGGAAAAGGGGAAAGCAAAAACTTTAAATTGCCTATGTGCTCTAATAAGATAATGTCTACAAGTATTACTATGGCTTCCTCTAGACAGTGGCGCTTTCCTTGCCCATCAGGGGCACTGAGCTACATGCCCACCCCTTTTTATTTGGAGACAGAATCTTGCTAAGTTGCCCAAGCTGGCTCTGAAGTCACAATCCTCCGGCCTTAGCCTAGAGAATAGCTGGGTATATGCCCCCATGACTGGCTTTGCAAGTGCCTTTTGTGACAATTTCAGAAAATTATTTTAAAAATAGATTTGCAAAATTAGATTATCCTATAACCTACTTTTCATGATTTACATAATCAATAATGAACACATATATAAAATTCATTTCTGTTCAGAAATAAATACATTTGAACTATATGGCTCAAGTTGTGGGTCTCAATTTGAGGCAAAGGAAACGGATCTTGCACTGATGCTGAATATTATCTCATTGTTAACAAAATAAGATACATAGCTAATTCCAGACATACTAACCACTGCTACCAGTGCACCATCTATCTTACAGAGAAGTAAATAATTTAGAAAATTACTTTTTAATATGCCATAATGAATTAAATATACAGTACATATTTTATTCATTTATCACATGTATATACTACAGAATTCAACAAAGCATATTAATATGACTAAATATACACGTTACTATACTGAAGATATTCCTTTCATTTGGATAATAAGTGATTTCTTTGAAAATCCAGGCACATAGACAAAACAAAAAAATATGTAGGGTGCATAGTCCCTGAAAGATACTTTACCTCTGCAACTTTGAGAAACTCTGAGATTCTTGTCATCCTAGTCAAGAACTTCTTATAGATGTCAAGACCTTCTTTGCACTGGTTCTTTTTCATATCAAAATATTTTTCTGCCAAAAGTATAAAAATACTTTTATTCACATCAAAATGTAATACTAATAATAGGAAACATATCAGGCAGTATCTTCAAAATGATTGTACAGGTTTCTCAGAAAACATAACCCTATAACACAAACACCAGTATTAAATCAGTTTAGATATTTAATGCAAATTAGAAGACAGGTGGTATTAAAGATACAAAAATTATCTGACTTTGTTCCTATTACTAGTTTGCTCAATACTACTCTGTTTCATAAATATTTGCATGTAAAACATATCACACCTTACTCTACTTAAGATACTACCTACTATTTCCAAATACTTTTATTAATAGTATAATTATTAACATATTAAAATGCCCGTTTTACTATGTTTATATGCCACTTGGAAAGTCCATTTAAATTTTTTATGAAATAGCAGTAATGCTTCTAATTTATACAAATCATAGATTGGAAGACTATGCTCTTCAAAACTGTACAGAAAATAAACTTTTATTTTTTCATTTGTGAAAAATAAGTCCAATTTCCTTATTCTTATGGATCAAAGCACCTTTGAATAAATTTGTTATCCTAGTCTACAGAAAATAGATATAAAAATATTTTTCTAAAGGGGGGAATGGGGAGAGAACCAGCATATTGGAATAAAAGTACTTCACATCTGACACTTGATACTTTGGCACCCTTTGAAATTACTTTTCTACTCCACCCAAATGCCACTGAAATAAATGAGCATTTCTAGGTAAAATTTTACCCATACTGAACATAAGAAAATACCAACAATTCCTAAAATGCCTCAAAAGTAAAAGGCACCCATAAAAACAAATGCCTGATACATTTAAAATTATTTCTGATTTTAAAATTAAACTTAGGGTCTAGGGATACAGCTCAGTGGTAGTGCTCGTGCTTATCATTTGAGGGCCCCTGGGTCAGAAAGACATTGAGAAATATTTCAAAAATAATAAAATGGCTGGAAAAAATAGTTATATTTAAAATTCTAAAGTTCATCTAGCTAAAAATCAAATGGTAAAAACATTAAATAATTTGCACATATATAAAATTTTCCAAATAATTATTAAATGAACGAACACAAGTCAATAAATTTTAGGTAGTTTTTAAGTTCACAACTCAGTTAATATTATTTACCCACATGACAAGATAAAAAAAAATAAAATGTTATGAGGCTAGACCAGTATTTACCCAACAGATTAATAATTCCTTCATTGTATGCTGCAAATAGTCTAATGGCATCTTTGAACAGGAGCATGAAGGCAGCATTTATTACCCCATTTGTAAGTTCATTGCTATTAACCTGGAGAAAAAAATGGAAAATTAAATTAGCTAATTGACTAAATGACAATAAAAAAAGACTTCCTTCACATTAAAATACAGTACATTCAAATATTTAAGCATACTAGAGAAAAATATACTTATTTTGTCTAACATACACTATATATGTTTCTAAATATATGAATTTTCTGATTTCTTGGAGTTGAAAGCCAAATACTGCTAAAAATCTTAAGAGTTCAGATTCATTTAAAAGCCATGAGCAAACATTTTAATTTTTGAAAATTAAATTTAGTTCAGAAATACATTATAAGGGGAAAAGTAATGTCTTCTTACTCTTGAAATTACTGAACTATATCTAATTCACTACAACACTAAATAATTCTAATAGTGTAATAAAGCCCACATCTAGCCAGAAATTCATTTTAACTCATGAAAGATTTACTGAATTATTTTTACATCAGTACTTTTTAAACATAAGCACAAATCTGGCAAACAACAAACTGGAACTGCAGAATATCTTATAGATTTCATTTCCATTTCTTAAGGAGAATCCAAATAACAAAGTAAATATAAGATAATTTATGAAACAAAAAAATATGGCTAACAGGTGAAAAGAAGTTCACTGTAAGGTACATTAAAACTAATAATCAAGTTATATTATGAAAGTATTCTTGGACTTCAGATTAATCATATAAAAATAACAAATATTACTCAATGCTGATAAGAAAAACAGGCATCTACTGACAAGTGCCTGGCTCAATATTTCTGGAGTCAAGCTGGCAACATTTATTTAAAAATAAAATGTTTAAATTCTTTGAACCAATAAATTATTTTTCTACATATTAACCCTATAGAAATATGTTTACAGCTAGGCATAATAGTACACGCCTGTAATCTCAGCACTCAGTAGGCTGAGGCAGAAGGATCATCACAAGTTTGAGGCCAGCCTGGGCTCCAAGGTGAATTCAAGGTTAGCCTAAACTACATAGCGAGATCCTGTCTCAATTTAAAAATTAAAAAAAAAGAAGTTTACAAATGAGTAGATACAACACAGAGTAGTTAGTGCAGCACTGTTCAGAATCCAAAATCTAAGAACACTAATACCAACCAATAGAAGGATCAGGTAAATTGTTATATACAAAGTATAATACAAATATTGGAAAGGATAATTTTATATAGATATCCAACAATCTAGTAAGTAAAAAAAAATTTATGATTGAACCCCGGAGTCTCTATACAAATGGTGGCAAACCTACAGCACGTGTTGCAACGGGCTGTTTGTTATCATTGAAAGCTCTGAAAGGTTTGCCATCACTGCTCGATAGAAACCAAACTAATGCTCTGTAATTATATATCAGTCTCCTATGTCTTCCAGAACAGGAATCAAAGTTGTTTTTTGTTTTGGAGGAGATAAAAGGACAAACGGTAAATATTTTAGATTTTGTGTGCCA
This sequence comes from Heterocephalus glaber, assembly GCF_000247695.1. The sequence continues at coordinate 3,942,940 of NW_004624845.1, read as the reverse complement.
TGTGATCTGTTTCAGCTATTCAACTCTACTGTTATGACACAAAAGCAATCACAGCACATAAGTCAATGAACTTGCACATGTTCTAGTAACACTATGGTAAACACTGAAATTTGAGTGTCATATAATTTTCACATGTTTCAAAACAGTCTTAAAATTTTTTCAGCCATGTGTGGAAAAACCACATCTTACCTAGCAAGCCACATAAAAACAAACAGGCAGTGAGTTACAGTTCGATTACCTTGTTCTAGACTACAAAACACTCACATGTTTCATTTAATTAACATTTACAGAACACATAGTATGTGCCAGACATCCCTGAGCAATGGGGATAGAGCAGAGAACAAGGCTCACGTGCTTTCTACTTGAAGATACTTAAAGACTAATAATGTAAGTTTAAAAAAAATCAATTTCATCACGAAATTGTCATAGTCCCATTTACTACCTTGCACTTAAGAAATGTCTGAGGGGAGAGAAGGGGAAAGGAGAGGAGAGGAGGGGAAGAGAAGAGAGGGAGGAAAAGATATTACAGTTCCAACTACTACTTGAAACACAGTACAAACATGACAATGCTGGTAAATAATGGTCATTATAACAAATATTCCAGAGAACACAATGCCCTTGGGTAATACGTAACAAACTATTACAAATGGTGGCCATTCACACAGAAAATTCTTAGACATTTTTAAATCTCAAAGTCATTTTAAATCTCAAGAAAGCACATTTTCAAATTGATTCCCTTCATCAATTTTCTTTACAGCTTATATATCCTAAAATTCTAAAACCAGAAAAGAAACACCTAAGAAATTAAGAGTAAATCTAAAACATAAGGATGAACGATAATGACTTAGGACCACATTTACAAAAAATCTTTAGTCAAACAGGATGGATATGATAGTGTGAAAAAGTCAAGTCTATGAATAGTTGAGAATAAAAATTAATCAGTTTATAATGATCTAATTTAAAAAAATCTTAAATCACTAAATTATAACCAACTTACATTAAAATCCAGAAGTGCATCCATTTGATTTTGAATAATTGGTACAGTTTTTAAGAGTTTTTCTGTGTTCATTGTTCTCATAACACCATCAGCCCTGTTATTAAAAATAAAAGAAACAAGTGAATTTGCTATTAAGTCTACATTTTAAATCCCTACCTGGTTCTCTACTTAAACAGAGAACAAAGTTGCTATGAAATGGCACATATTTTCAAGTTAGTTTTGAACCTGGAACCTCAAATTAGGATCATATACAAAAAAGCAAAAAACAAAACCAGACTTCTTATACGTTCAATTAAAACCAAAACAGAAGAAAACATACAGCATGAGATAAAAGAATAAAAGTTTAGATTATGCTAGCCAGATCAATAGTGTACTTTTCACGAGGAAACTATGATCCTCACAACCATTCATATGTAAAGGATAGGTTTTCTAGGTTTTTTTTTTTAATAATAAGAAAATTATATGCCTCAAGTTACTTAACAGCTAAACACTGTGGTGTCAGGAATGTAACTTAAGTGTTGGAACACTGCTTCATTTAAAGTATTTTATTCGTGATTAAAAAGCAATGGCTTGTAATACAAAAAAATTATAACCATTTTATTATGAAATAAAGGGCAAATTTTCAAAGTTACTCTAATCTACTTGTTAAACAAGTGACTAAGAGCACTGTTTAATAAAAGTCTGGCTGAGCGTGGTAGCGCACACCTGTGATCCCCATCCTGTGAGAGGCTGAGACAGGAAAATTCCAAGTTCAAGCCCAGCCTGAACAATTTAGCAACGTAGTGAAACTGTCTCAAAAAAAAAAAAAAAAGAAAAAAGAAAAAAAGGCCTGGGGATTTAGCTCAGTATGAAGGCCCTGGTTCAATCTCCAGTACTCTTCCTCTTCACACAGACATACACACATACACACACACAAAAATCTTTCCAAACAAATTTCTAAAGATAGAAACTAATTAGTAACAGCATCATTATGTAAATGTAGGTATACTGAAATCCAAAATAATGCTTTTTCTAAACTGTCAGTTAATAGGCATTTTAAAAAAAAACACCAAAAACAAAAAAAATGTAGGCTTTGCCTATTTTGCAAATGACCCATACTTATAAACAACTGCAATACCCTGTGCTACCCAATCAAGTACAACCCCCAGCTGCCAGGAAAACAACAAAGCTAGGAAAAGACAGTACTGGTGCTCTGTAGGACACAACAGGGTTTAATAATCACTGAATGGCTCAACCAGCTTTAGCCTAACTGGCCTAATAACGTGTTAACCTATCAACTGTTTAGAATTGTTTCAAGTACTAAACTACACTGGTATTAGCTGCTGAAATTTAGGATAAGAATACCAACCACTCTGTTTTTATAAATATCATATTTTCATGTTATCAGTCACTACTGATACCTTTTTTAACCCGCCCCCCTTTTTATTGCTGAAGTCATTTTTTCATCTTCTGGTCTATTACAGAAAACTTGAACATTGGCTCAATTGCTCTTTGTTAACATCTACCTGAACTAATCTTGATGTCAAAGTCCCTTAATAGCATCCCTTACTCCAGTGATGGTGAACCTTTTAGAACTTTCAATGCTAACAAACAGTCCACCTTGGCATGCCACCACTGCTAAAACTCCTAACCTTACTGCCCCCAGACACATTATCCCAATCTCAGCTTCTCAACAAAAGAAAGAAAATTTAGATACTTTAATCCACAGTTAACAATAACCTTTTAATGTTTCAGTGGCTTTGACCAAGAATCCCCTAAGAAAAACTATTTTTTTCTTAATCAAACCAAAACCTAAGGGCTGGGAATTTAGCTCAGTGGTGCCACGTCTGCCTGGCAAGTACAAGATCCTGAGTTCAATTCCTGGTACTGGAAAAAAACAAAGCCCAAAACCTAAATGTATCAGTTCTACCGCTACCTATATATCGATCCTTTCTCATTTTTAATTTCTTCAACTAGCTTAGAATTCTACAGATTATTGTTGTAAACGCTCCCTTGCAAATACTCTTAGTTTTCTTCTCTTCTCTTCCCTTGCAGTAATCTGGCAAAGTTGCAATTCTGGCTGAGCAGACACTTAAACTTTTCCATGCCTGTACACTTGAGTCCTAGGAAAAGAAAACTGGGCAAAATGGCAAAACTACAGTCATCATCAAAAACCTCAAATAGGTAATCGACATTGCTCACAATCCTCCTGCCTTCTCTGGTAAACTCTCAAACCTCCTGCTCCTACTTCTACATCCCTGCTTGCCCACACAAACTCTCTGGTTCTGACTTCCAAAAACTTCATTTGGAAACAGATAACAACAACAAAAATAAGATTGCCTGGTCTTCTTGAAACACAAACCCAAACTACATGTAAGGTGACTTTACATTCTTTTTTTTCAGTTCTTTCCAAGATGAGACCTGCTCCTACCACTCCAGTTAAACTTCTCTAGCTTAGGTCATATAAAATTCCACATTGCCTCTTCAATGGGTACTTTCTAACCTCATAACTAGGCTTCACAGAATCACTGGAAAGTTTCCTTTACTCTTTTCTTTTCCCCCAGTACATAATGGGGCTCAAACCCAGTGTGATTAGCTAGATGATTAAAGCTATACCTCTAGCCTTTTTTATTTTGACAAGGTCTTGCTAAATTGCCCAGGCTGGCCTCAAATTTGCAATCATCCTGCTTCAGCCTCCTGAGTAGCTGAGATTACAGTGATTGGGATCACAGGCATCTGCCACCCTGTCACCAGTTCATTCTTGAAATACCATTATCTACTACATACATACACACACACACCTTTGCCACCCATCATTTGTTTCAGTTTCATTTACTACCATCCTCTCTACCAATCCCTTAACAACAGTACATGTTGGAGTACCTCCAAAGTATTTCTAGACTCCCTCCCTCTCATAGTATACTACTTTCTCTCCAGGCTGTCAGTCCAAGGCAAAATTACCAGAATGCCACTGACGTATTCCCAGACCAGAACTCTTAAATTTCAAGTTAGTATGTCAAATAGCTTATTTTATATTTCAATCTGTTTAAATCACAGGCATCTTAAAACTAGTATTTCTAAATTAAATCCTTAATTTTTTATCACATCCTACAGTGCTCCCCAAAAATCTTCCCAGTAGAAGATGCCATCCTCACAGTGTCTTATCCCAGAAAGAGGACATTTTTTATTTCTTCCTATCTCACTAGTCTCTACATCACTCCTTTCTAGGAAACCTTCCGCAAGCAAGAAAGATTCTCAGTTACCATAACATATACTCATGTCAGACTTCAAAGGAACTGAAATATTTTACAAACTCAAATACTTGGATCTGACTGAAACCAAAAGCATGACAATTCATATTCCATGTACAATACAAGTTATATGATTTCATAAACAGACTGTAATTAAAATCAGATACTTGTCCAAATATAAGACAGCAGTGGATTACGAGTTTGCTTTCCTTATTTACAGATTATATCGTTCTTTTGCTTAAACAACAATGTCTTCATTTTGGACTTCAACTTACAAGACAAGATACTTTAATATGAGTTAATATTACAAAAAAATGGAATGTTACACAAAACTACTAAAAGAATAAATGTATTTTTCATAGAAAATTCCTAATTACTGTTTATAAAAGGTAAATCAGATTATTGACTAGGCTACAGCTATAAATACCTTTTTACTATACTTTCATCTTAATAAAAATGTGTTACTAGTTGTACATTTTATATTGGTTAATTAGTGATATTTAGTCTCTCCTTTCTCTTTTTTTACCACGCCATTCTTTGTTAAAACAAATAGCATGTTAAATGAAATAGCAGTATATGTAATGCTGCTTAGTACATTATACTCAGTAGGCTGAGGATTTAGCTCAGTGGTTCCACCACCTGCCTCACAAGCGCAAGGTCCTGAGTTCCATCTGTGGTACCAAAAAAAAAAAATACAAAAAAACCAAAAAACACATTATACTCAATAAATGAGCTTTTTGTGTATTAAGAAAATAAGCTGTCAGAGTTACAAGATTTTCCCCTATTTTTTAATGTTGTTAAAAGTTTTAAAATCTTGGGGGCTCAAAATTATCCTTTTTTTGTTTTTTGCCTTTTGTCTTTCAAACAAGCACAGAGCTCCCCCCCCACCATCAATTACTTCTCCTGTTTTCATCAAATACATTTCTAGAATCAATATTTATACTTAAATGATTAGTTCATTTTTATTAAACAGTGAAAAGCCAATGTGTTTTTAAAATAGACATATAGAATGTTCAAAAACTGAACTGAATTACCTAGATAATTGTTAATGACTTTTCACTCATGTCCTTCCTTTTTTCTATAAAGCTTTTCTGGAAAATTCTTAAACATTCTTTAGGAATTCATTCAAATATTTCTTTGAGAGAGCCTTGTTTCTATTTTTAGATTAGATGACATTACATATACTGCTATTTCATTTAATTTTCCTAATAGGTAAGTACCGTTAATTGCATCACCACTTTTACAGATGGAATGACTCAGAATTTAGGTCACAGCTTCCCCATCATACCACAATGTACTAGTACTATAGAAAAGGGTTATACATATGCCAAGAAATTGATCCTGTAACCTTTCAGCCTCAAAGAATCAGTATTCTATATAAATAGTACCAGCGTATGTGTCACTATGTAAAAAAAAAAATTCAAAAGCTGATGTTCTTAATGTTCTTAGGAAATGTGTACTGAAGTATATTAGCGGTATAAACAATAAGAGGGTATGAAATATGTAACCCAATCTACATAAATCAGAAAAACGTGCACGTACACACATACACATATCATTATATAAATATTGGAAAAATGTTAAAAATTAGTGATTCTAAATAAAGAACAGAGAAGTTCTCTGAATATTTTTCCAACATTTTCAGCAGTAAAATTATTTCAAAATAAAGTCATATATTTTAAGTCAACAAGCTAGTTGAAGTTTGAATGGAGTGAAGCTAGTTTTCAAACCCAGATTTATCTATCTGTAGAGCCATTATTCAATATAATGGAAAAGAATACAAATATTCAATAGAGAAATGGGCAAGGGACACCAAAATGCAATTAACAAAGAATGGTGTGGTAAAAAAAGAGAAAGTGGAGACTCAATATCACTAATTAACCAATATAAAATGTACAACTAGTAACACATTTTTATTGAGATGAAAGTATAGTAAAGAGGTATTTATAGCTGTAGCCTAGTCAATAATTTGACTTACCTTTTATAAACAGTAATTAGGAATTTTCTATGAAAATGTTTAATACATATCCTATGATCTGCTCATTCTAAGAATTTATTCTACAGGAAAATTACTTAAGAATTCAACTATATGTGAAAGAATGGTCAATCTATTGCTTTTACAGGACTAAAACAATAGGACTAAATCAAATGTACATCTAGAACATAATTCTACAGCCATTCCTAAAAGTGAGATAAATCTGTGTACAGACATTAAAAACAACTAAAAAACCACTGTGGGTATGCGTTTGTGTGAGAGAAGCAACCTTTAAAGAATATGACCTAACTTTTATGTAATTTTCTACATACCTTCATACACAAATTTATTTCTATTTACAGAAAAGATTAAATACACCAAAGGTAAGTTAGGCTGCTACACTGTCTGAATTTTTTTAAAGGTTTATGACTCTGGGCTAAGGATGTAGCTCAGTGGTATAGTGCTTGCAAGGTGTATACAAGCCTTGATCTTGAGCACTGTCAAAAAAAAGTTCATTACTTGCATTAACATAAAAAAATTATTTTAAATGGGGCACGATGGTACACGCTGGTAGACTCAGCTACTCAGGACATGAGGTAGGAGTATCATTTGAGCCCAGAAGTTCCAGGACAGGCCAGACAATATACTGAGGCCACATCTTAAAACAAAACAAAATTTAAAATCTTAATAAATGAAACTCTTTTACACAGAAATCCTCTCCAAAAGTTCTAGTCTACTGGTTTTTGCCATAATATAAAAAAATTTTAACTGCAGTCATACACTCAACTTATACCCTATATTCTTTACTTTTCTTTCTTATTTACATAAGCTGATATATGTACATATATATGCATTACATTTGTGTATAGTGTCACTGTTGTGCTACTACTTAGTTCGTACTCAATTATGGCTCCTCGTTTCAGTCAAATAAATACTAATTTTACGTGTATAATCAGAGGATAGTCTTACCCAATTAAAAAGTTTGCTTTAAAAAAATACAAAATCATCAACTATCCTTAGTCTCAAGGCTGGCATTAAAACTGGGGGGGGGGTTAGTATTTTTAAAATACATTAATCTGAAATCTACAAATATTTTGAAGATAAGCTAAAAACACTTTATAGTGAAGCATTAATAAAAACTCAATTGGAAAATAGCTTACTGGACAGGACATAGGGGTTAAGAACCAGACTGCCAATAGGAACCTCTCCGTTAAAATCTCCCAAAGTATCAAAAAATATAAAACAAAACAAGTAGAATTTAGTTTTGGTAAGTTCCAAAATACCTCCTTATTAATTTGGAATTTTAACACAGAACATTTGAGTTCAGCTTTAAATTCCTGTATAATTATGTGATTACTTCTACATTTTCATTAAAGTTTCCATTTCAGTTTAATAATTTAAAATTTCAAAAGAACAACTGTAAACAATATATCAATATATCAATTGCTTAGATCTCTGGGATGTATGATTAGCACAGGAGCTAAAAAAGGTATTCACCAATATATTTTTGCAGATGCCAGATTCCCCTCAGGCCAGGTCTTCAAAGCTAAAAGGATCATCATCATTGTCCTTCAAGAGTATCTTTAGATGGGGCTGGGGATTTAGCTCAGTGGTTCCGACGCCTGCCTTGAAAGAATATCTTTAGTTGCTTTTTCCTGAGGAATATCATATATTCCAGGAAAAAATGCTGCATATCAGGTATACAAGCACTAGTTCTATCATTCAGGTGACTACTTCATAAGCAAAGATGACTACTATCAGGATACATTAAAAAACTAAATTCATCTGCATTCAATATTTAAAGGAATCTTAAATTGAAAATGGCTCAAAAGAAAATCGAAGAATCTCACAGAAAAATATTCCATATTTATGTACTAGAAACTGAATGTATTAAAAATGGCAGTAATCCTTAAACTGATCTACAGATTTAAAGCAATCCTTGTAAAAAAAAAAAAAAAAATCCCAGACGTAAAAATTGACAAGGTGAACCTTGTAAGGTCCCCCAGAAGAGACAAAACAATCTTGGAAAAGAACACAGCTGGAAGACTCACACTTTTCAATTTCAAAACTCACTACCAATGCAACAGTAATCAAGTCGGTGTGGTACTGGCATAAGGAAAAAACAGACAGATCAATGTAACAGAACTGAAAATCCAAAAATAAGTCTTTACATTTATGGCCAATTCATTTTTTGTTTTGTTTTTTTGGTACCAGGGACCTTGCGCTCGTGGGGCAGGCAGTGGCATTACTGAGCTAAATCCCCAGCCCTCATTTTTAACAATGGTGGTAAGACCACTCAACGAGAAAAGAATTATCTTTTCATAAAATAGTTCTTGGACAACTGGATATACACATACAAAAGAATGAATTTGGACCCATGCCTCGTAGCATATACAGAAATTATTCCAAAACAGATTAAAAAAATCTACATATGGGCTAAAAAATATGACTTGTATTAAATACTTTTTTTAGACATGACAATAAAAGTATAAGCAACCAAAAGGAAAAACTGAAAATATGAACTTTATCAAATTTAAAAACTTTTGTTCTTCAAAGGATAAGAGAAAGTTAATGAAAAAAATTTCCAAGAGGGTGAAAGTATTTGTAAGTCACAACGTGATTAAGGAAGGGTGTCCAAAATACACAGTCCTCCTCTTACTCATGAAGAATAAGTCCCAAGAAGCCCAGTGGATGTTTAAAAACACACACAGTACTAAACCTGTAACTGACGAGCAGGTAGGTGACATATAACAACATAGATATGCTGAAAAATGAGATGATTCACACTCAGGACAGGGCAAGATAGAATGAGGGTTCATCCAGCAACTCAGAATAGTGCCCAATTTGAAACTTATGAATTCTTTGTTTTAGTAATTCTCCATTAATAATTTCAGACCATAGTTGCCCAAAGACAACTAAAACTACAGAAAGCAGTAAGGGGAGAATATATTAAAAACAAAACAGAAACAAAAACCTGCTTGTCAACAATGAAAAAAACCTAATTTTAAAATTAGCAAAGTATTTAAAGACACATTTTTTCAAAAAAGATATACAAATGGCAGATAAGCATATAAAAAGATGCTGTTATTAGCCATCAGGGGAAACGAGAACTAAAAACCACAAGACACTACCTCATACCCAGTAGGATAGTAACAAATAACAAAACTAACAAACAAAACCATACAATAACCACTTTTTTTTTTCTCGCAAGAACACAGAACTCACATACTGCTAATGGAAATATAAAATGGTTCAACTACTTTGAAAAACAGTTTGAGAGTTATTAAGAACACTGAAAGTAAGAGTTATGGCCCAACAATTCTACTCCAAGGTATACTCATACATGTGAGAGAGAGAGAGGATAAAAGTGAATTAATAAGAAAGTATTTTAAAATGTTAAAAAAAGATAATCCAGGGCTGGGGATTTAGCTCAGTGGTCTCGCTGCCTGCTGCACAAGCACAAGGACCCGAGTTCAATCCCCGGTATCAAAAAAAAAAAAAGATAATCTACATAAAATCTTATATACAAATATTCATAGGAACATTATTCCTAATAGCCAAAAAATGGAAACCATTCAAAAGAAATGAAGTCCTGATTTATGCCACAACTTACAAAACCAGGTATACACACTTCAGGAAAAAAATAGCATGATTTTTTTCAACAGATGGTATTACCCTCGTACAGGGGACCCTAGAGGATATCCTATATCACAGAAAACCCATTACATTGCCAGCCACTAGAGAAAAAAATGAAAATGCATATGCAGGAATCTCAATAGACTAAGGTTATCTAAGCAGCAATTCATTGCACTAATATTAATGTCTGGAAGCTAATGGTCACCACTTTGAGCACCTGTATTAATCTTAATAAATTTAATATTTAAATATTTATACAAGTTTTTCTTTTCCTAAAGTGTGTATACATTTTTTGGCAGACTCTGCATATACCACAGCTTAAATATGTTGTGCAAAATGAAAGAAGTCAAATGCAAATATCCATATAGTTCCAATAACATGAACTGTCCATAATAAGTAAAGTGACAGAGGCAGAAAGTAGATTAATGATTGTCAGGGTCTGGGGGAAAACGAGAATGGAAAATGACTACTAGCTATGAAATAATGAAAATATTCTGGTATTACATAATGGTAATAATGTTGCACAACTTCATAAATACACTAAAAACCACTGAACTGTAGACTTTGAAGGGGTGAATTTTATGTAAACTAAGCACAGCTGTTAGAAAAATTTAAAAATTTTCAAAAAAATTCTACTACAAAAAGATATCTGATACACATTAGATGTCAAAAAAAGAAAGTATAACTCACCCTCTCTTCACTTTCGTGAAATCAAATGCAACTTGTCTGTATGAAACTGCTTTTTCATTTAAATATCTACTATACCGCCTAATAAATGTAGACATGTCATATCCTATAAGAAAAGAAATATAAAGTTTTCATAAATGATTAAACTCTCCATTTACCCACAAAAAAAACCCTTACATTATTCAATGGCTATATTATCTTGATATCCCAATTCAATTTAGTGATGGAAAAGTAATATTATCTATCAAATTCTCTAAGGGTTCACATTTTTAAAGTCAAGTACACATCACTTACAGCTTTTTAAAAACCTTTTCCCTTAGAATTTCACTTAAACAAGTCAATTTTGCTTCTGATCCACATTCCTATTCATCAGAAATTAGAACATGTTCTCTTATGCAAGTTAATAACTTCAAAACTCAATTTTATCATCACGCAACTTTTAAAAATTTTATACATGTGAAATCATTAGATGTGCATTATTTAGAATGACCATAAGTAATATATGCCAACCTTATAAAAAGTCTTGCCCAGTAAAATGAAATGGCAATATGCAACGATAAGGTATAAATTCTATGGGCTTTTTAACTAAATGAATACATAAATCACTGTAACATTTTCTTTCCTAATCATAAATCTGAATACTTCATCAATATGAAACTGTATCAACATTATTTTTAAAAATACCAAAAACTCTGTATGTTACTGTCTGGCTCAAGAAGTCTATATATTTTAGCTCCTTACTGAAAAGCAGGTCCATTTTATTTTAAATCATTTTCATCCATCAAATTTAACCTTAACTGATCATCTCTGCTACTTTTAAATGACAGTATCAAAACAACCACATTACCTAATGTGACTAGACCAATTCACTTATTCAGAAAATAGTCACTGAATGCTTACTAAAAAAAAAAAAATCAGTGAACTGGTCACTACTGAAGAAAAATCAATAAACAAGATTTTTTTTTGATTGAACTCGGGTCCTTGCGCTTGCATAGCAGGTGGTGGAACCACTGAGCTAAATCCCCGGCCCAATAAACAAAATTTTTAAATCATGCTCTTAGCCTCAGGTTGTGTCCTATCTACTAGTACACTTTACACAGTATTACGTACTCACATTTCTCAGCTCTTTTGTTCATACTGTTCCCTCTAATCTATTCTACCTAATCTTCTAATAGGGGAAATACCACTCATCTTCCAAGAGTCAACTTCTCTGAAACATTCCCTTAATCCTTTGGGTTCCCAAAGTACAACTGGTAGCCGTAAGTCATATAACATGTTTCTCCTAGTGACTAGCCTAGAAGTTTCATGTCTGTACATCCACTATATATGTAATATGCCTTACCCCTCCATGAAATACAGCAACAATCAAAACACTTTTCAAAACCACCACTAAATTACATATTTTAACTATTGTTTAGTCTCATTTTTATAATCTTTTTAGAATATGAGCTTTTTTTAAAAAAAGGCTCTAAAATTATACAAAAATTATGGATAAAATTCTTAAAATTTACCACTAAAACTGCTTAATTTCCATCTTAAGGAAATGGGAACTTAGTAACTAATAAGATAACAAAACACTCACCTTAGCTAATTAAACATGTATTATTCCAAGTAGATCTCTTGGAATAAAATAATAAAATAATGTGATAATAACAATGAAAGTACATACTTACACAGTGTTTCCTGTGTGCCAGGCAGTGCTCTAAGTACTCTACATTAGTTATTAACTAGGTTAAGCCTCATGACAACCATACTGGGTAAGGACTGTCATTTTCCCTGATTTTACAAGTACGGAGAGGTAAAGTAACTTGCTCAAGTTCATACAGCTGGTACAGATGAGAAACAAACCCAGGCAATCCAGCTCAAGAATCCATGGTCTCAACTACCTGGTACTGTTTATAAGAGTGTTGAGGTAATTAAATCAATCTTAATCTTCAAATTAAAATATTTTTTCCCTACAACCTTCACTAAAACATGAAGTTTAAAACAGCATATATTCTAAAAGACAGAGCACAACTCTATAGTAATCATACGAGGTTACTCCTTTGATTTTCTATAATTAGTAAGTTGTCCTTACCTTGTAATCCACTTTTATCCAAAAAATTGCTTAAGTTAAACAATGTGTTTCTTGAAGCCAAATACTGAATAAAACGCTGGAGAGAAAAAATTATGTCAAATTAAGGTACTGCCATCTCACGAAGTCTAATTTGAAAATTAGCAGAAAAGGTTATAGTTAACAAATTCCATTAAGTTTAGCTAGTTTAAATTTCTCATTTCTATTAGTTATAAAACCTAAAAATGTAATACATGTTTTCACTAGAATATAGGAATTCATTAAAGCCTAATGCCTGAAGCTATTAAAAATATTAGTCAAATTAATAAAATAGGCAGTTTTAAACTAGAACCAGTAATTTTGGTTTTAAAACAGCAGTGGTGATGAACCTATGGTATGCATGCCACAGCTAGCTGTTTATTATCACTGAAAGCTCTAAATGGTTTACCATCACTGCTGTAGAGTATCAGTACCACAGCTAACAATATTCAGATCTCATCTGCACTGTTGTTTTGTTTGTTTGATATAGGGTCTCGCTATGTTGCCCAGACTTCCTCAAACTCCTGGGCTCAAATGTTTCTCCTACCTTAGCCTCCCGAGTAGGTGGTACTATAGGTACTACCTAGTGTGCCAAATTTTTATGACTTTAAAAAAAACCCCACAAAATATTCCTAATCATAAAAAGGAACTATACTATAAAGATACTCTTACTCACTGCCCAGATTAAACACAATTAACATATTCACTTCAGATCTTATTATAGAATCAAAATGTTGTATCATTACATATGTCATTGAATACAACCTTCAGTCTTATTCCCTTTCTTTCCTCTTCAGCACCGATTACTTTTCTCAAGTCCACACTTTTTCACAATTTTACTAGTTTTGTTTTGTGGTTTAAATATCATACCGTACTTACTCTTTTGCAATATACTTTTAACTCAACTTTCACCCAAGAATTATCCATTTAGTGTATGTAGATCTAGTTCATTCATTTTAAGTGATATTCTAGTATTCTAGTGAACATCATTATGTTTCCATTTCTTTATTTAGGGATTTTTAAGTTGTTTTCAGTTTTCATGGTTATTAACAAACATTGCAATGACATCTTTTAACTTGGTCTTCATGTACAAATACAGGATGTATATACTTAGGGCTGAACTAGGTCAGCATGTATGTATAAGTTCATCTTTTCAAAATACTGTCAAAATACTCTTACCATAGTGCTTATCATAGTACATTACCTTAACTTTCCTTTATATACAACCTCTGAAACAGACAGATAAATAACTGCCTCTCAAATTCATTTCTCCTTAGGACTCCCTTTCTTTTTTAAAAAAAAATTCATGCAGAGGTTTATCATCAACTAAGATGTATACCACCACCCACAAATTAGATCTTGTTCACTTGAGATCACCCCAAATTAATAAAACTAGGACTTTGAAAACAAATTTGTAAACCGAAGATCATGTTTCACCATTATCCTAAAACAATCTCTTTCAAAAATCATTAAAATATCCTAAGGCACTACCAGTACAATTTCTTTTGTAGACTGATAATATTCTTCTTAACCTTTGCATTTTATAAGTGAACATGTTTTACGCTATCAGGCCATTTCATTTATGTCTTTAGGGATAACAGACTTAAATTTTCTTTGTCCCTTCTATATTTAATGTAGTATTTAGCTGCAAAGACATGGTTTTAATCACGTTTTGATTACGTTTCTAATAACATCCTTGTGATACTCAAAATGGTACAGTATTAAACACCATGCCACCAATCTGGCGAATGGTTCACAGGTTCAATTTTGCATTACATGAGATAATGTGGAATGTATCACCGTAAAAGTCACTTATACAATGGTAAAATACTTTTTTTCTTCCCATAGTTTTTCTTTAACATTTTATAGGAGGAGAAAGTTAAGAGGATTAAGTTTAAAAAACTTGCAATAATGAATGCATACAGCAAGACACAAATAGACTTGGAATGGTCTTGCTGCCCCAGAATGGCAAAATACTGATAAATGTTTTGTTTTTTTTTTTGGTACCAGGGATTGAACTCGGGTCCTTGCGCTTGCACAGCAGGCAGAGAAACCACTGAGCTAAATCCCCAGCCCAGAATACTGATAAATGTTGAAGCTAGACAACAGGTACATAAGCGTTTACTTCACTATTCTATAGCATATGTTTGAAATTTTTCATAATAAAATATTTAATGGCTCTATACTTCTCTTTCTGAAATTTCATCTATAAATTTTTCTACATTTCCATTTACTACTCATGTACAACTTATGCTGTAACAGGTGCCTTGGTCAACTCTATTTCTCATTAACGTATGATCATGATAATGATGAGAAACCTAATGCTCACAGAAGTGTCTTGTCCAAGTCATCCAGTTAGTTAAGTGGAAAAACAGGGTAAGAGTACTTAGCCGCCTGATGTCAGGCTCCTTGACACAAAGACCATTCAGTCTTAACTTTTTGAGATTTTTCTCTGTGGTCATGTTTCTCAACCTTAGCACACTACTAGTATGTACCATAGGAAGGAAATTCTTTATTGCTGAAGACTGTCCAGTGGATTCTAAGATGTTTAGCAATAATCTTGGCCCTTACCTATCAGATACCAATCCCATCTGGTTGTGACAAATACTGGGTAAAGAGGAAAAAAATTACTTCTCTTCTTCATGCAGTTTGAGACTAGTGTCCTACAGCATAGCTGAAACCTCATGCATACACTCTCACAAGCTAATCACATCTGCTGATGGCAAAATTTAAAAGTTGTACAAATTAGCATAAAAAATAAGCAGAGCAAGCTTATTGGTGTGATGACTTATGTTTCAACTTGTTTCACTGAAACTTGAATGCTAACTTCAGCAAATGAATAATGTAGGTATTATACATAAAATTATCTAAATAAGATAATAAGGCAAATTATACATGAAATTATCTACAAAACACACTGAAATGTTCTCTCTCTCCTGTACGGCAACTATATGGAATGGCATTCAACTATGTTTTACCTTTATCAACATATTGTCTCTAGCACTATCACCTTACTTACAACTTCTGAAAGCCAATACTGAATACTTTTTATCTAGCACTATAGTTGGTTATATTTGTGGATTTTTTTCTTTTTAAAGAATAAATTGTACCCCTCCAAAGAAAAACACATATAAGTCTGAAATTCTTCAGAATAAATGATCACAATCCTAAGTAAACACATTCTTCATAAAAACAGAAACTATCATCTTAGTTAAGGCCAAATGTTTTAAGTTATATTTAAGCTACTAGATCCAAACATTTCTACTGGCTCTGTAAATTAATTATAATGAATTAGAAAGCTATTGAGTAACACATACCCTGAAAATAGGTGTGTCTGTTGACTTAGTAATCACATCTCGGGTAACACTCCTGGAAGTCATTTTAATAATTAAAAAGTACTAGTAAAATCGCTCTATGTGGTACTACAATAATGAACAATTAACAAACTATATTTCCAGCACATAATTAAGAAAATTATGGAACACAAAATTATGTAAAGATAATAGAACAAATATAAAATATGGGTATGCTTATTTATATGATTATATATATATATGCTAATATAATGTTTTATCTCAGTTGTGGTTATAGTTATTAAAAATACAAACACTTTTGGACAGTGACCACAAGGAACACCAAAATGTATCAACAGTAATATCTGCTTGAATGATAAAGTAGTTGTGGGTAAATTCCTGCTTTAATTCTAAAAATTAATAATGCTGCATTGGTATTTGTCAAAGAGTCGTGTCTCATGATTGAAAAGCTCAAAGTAACAAGTAAAGGGATGGATGTCAGAAAAGTAAAAGTACTCAGCAATCTAACACCAACAACTAATGTCCCTAGTTTCTATGTCAGCCATTGTGGACTACATTTTCCTAAGGCACATAGCAGTATGGATTTAGCTAGTTTGATTCCAATGTTCTTGGGACGTTCCTTTCAATACAGTTTTACAAGTAAGTACACTGGGCAGGAAAAAAACCATTCCAGATTGAGAACCAAAACATTAGCTACCATACTATCAATGAAAATAAGATGATTCTCTCCAAACAGAAAACTGCAAACGCTTAGCTTATTTTTTACCATGTTGAGCAAGAAAGACTTTAGACACATCTATGATAAAGAAGGAATTCTTCAACCAGTCTCAGCTAACTGCCATTTTAATTTTCGATCTCCAAAACTTGAACTAGGTGAAGTATTTCCACAGACAACCATACGAAATCAGACAGAAATCTGCACTACAATTAAAAAAGTGATATAGACAAAATAGGTAGTATATAACTGAAGACTGCAAAATCAGTGCTGCTTTTAGAAACCATTTCTTGAAATTATCTTTGCTTTCTAATCTCATTATTGAAAGCTTCTTTGCTCTGACCCACTTTCTGTTTTTAGTTTATGGGCCATCTTTCCTCAAATGGCAGGGCCTACAAGTGTATTTCTAGCTAAGCACCTTGCTCTTTTTAACTACATTATTCATTTGCTGAAGTTAACATTCAAGTTTCAGTGAGAGAATCAAGTTGAATCATCAGTAATCACACCAATATACTTGTTAATCAAAAATTCTTACCTCATTTCCATACACCATCAAATGATGAGTTGTAATGAGAGATTTGAAGACCACCACCCAACTACTGTTTGTAGTTCGTTCAAATAAACTGTCTGCCAACTGTGGGATGTTCACATTCATCTCATTTGTGCACTGAATTAAGTCTGTAACAAAAAATTTTAAGATTAATTTACTCTCTGGTTTTAATTTATTGTTAATGCCATATTTGCACACTAACATGAAAAACCTAACAAAGTGGAGCAAAAACAGCCAGTTTGGAGAATTTGTTAAAAATATTTTAGAAGAGCAATTGAGATTACCAAGAAGTAGGTATTGATTAGGACTCATAAATGATCAATAATACCAGAAAGTAAATCAAACTCCCTTATGGTGTAATTCGCCGTCAAGCGCGTCATTCATTTCAAAAAGTGCTTCAAGGCCTTGAGGAACTTTCAGTTCTCTTACTACTCATGGACTTGTATAGTTACAATACTGGTATTGTTCATCCTTTTAAAATTAAATTTTTTATTTAAAAATTTTCTTTTAATACTTTTGAAGATATCATTCATATAGAAGCATGAGCAAGCTAAAGGTCAATACCTTTATTAATACCTACCTAGAGGGCTATGTTTGCACTAATTGAAAGATAAAAGCAGAAATTTGGTCTGTGATTGGGTTAGGATTGGTTGCTTAGATAAAATATTATTTCTCAGTCTTTTCAGTTTGGCTGAGTCAGCTTAGGTATCAGTTGATATTAACTAGCTAATGCTAATACAACTGAAAATGGGGATGTTTCTTACTGCATGAATTTCAAAATCAAAAATAACTCAGAAACTACTATTTAGTATTACTTTGACAATGTTAAAGCAACAGAAGTTCTAATTTTATATTTCAAACTCAAAAGCATTACTATAATGTAGTACACTACTGTTTTAGTGCCAAAACTAATTTTTAAAAGTTCTTAACAGACCTCAGAGTATTACATATAATCTGCTTAAAAGATATCACTGGCAAATTCAATACAGGAAATACAAAATGTAATCCAATTTAGAAAACCAGAGGGAAAGCCTAGGAAATGAACTGCTTTACTTTTAAAATACATGTGAAATATAGTGTCTCAGATAACTACCATAAAGAGAAAAAATTTTAAGATTTTCATGACAGTTAAGTAATTTGTTCATTTTTAATATTTAGTTCATAATGATTAAATATGAATTCAAATGAGCTAACTTGATCTTGAAACGACAATGTAACTAAGAACATTTTTCTGCTTACAATCCTCCAAACTGTTTGGTTTGGTAGGTCTGATTATACCAAGTAACATTTGCTAAACAAATGCATTTAAATAAGCAGGTACCTTGGCCAACAGGGCTTAAAAAACAAAGCACACAATAGTCAGAGCGCCCAGAGAACAGAAGAATGATAAAAGGCTTTCACAATTACAGACTACTTACAACAAAAATGAAATAGTAAATTCAAGTTGGATGTGCATGGGTCAGCTTCTGAGTAAAAACTGGAATTTGATCTGCTTTCTGAATCTTCATATTATTTTATACCCAACCTAAGGCTCTGAATGTATTGCATTTGCCTTATTTTAAATATAATCTATTAAGGGCAAAGTCCTCTTGCTTTATTTTTTAATCTTTTAAAATTTCAAGCACTGAAGTCAAAATTCTGCCTTGATGTTTCCTAATTACAAGAAGCTATATTTCTAACTTCTCTCTTCCCCCCATATTTAGCTTTATGTACCTAGATTTTTCTTCTACATTATTCCACAAACTATTTTGGTGAACATGGCATTAACAGTAATTTTATTCCTCAGAATCTTGTGTTTTGGGTTTACAAAATTGAACTTGTTATAAAATTTGTCACAATACAGCCCAAAGGAGCTCCTATCTCTGTATATGCTGATATTTATGCAACCCCAAGATCCCATCAGTAAACAAGTCCTTCTGATTCTACTTCCTAAACCTCCAGAAAACCCACTTTCTCCTCTTCATTCCACCACCAGTACCAAACCCATAATTCAGATCTTATTTAACTAGGGAATATGTACCAACTATTCTGGAGGCATTAGGAAATTTGGGAGGGGGAATTATCACATTATCTGAAGAAAGAGATTAATTATCCTGCAATCCACAACCATTACTCCACAATTAAGACTTCCCTCAATGAAAAACGTTGATCTGACTGGCTTCCATACTTCTGGGTAACACCTGATTTGGGGTCTTGCCCATCCCACATCTCCAATCTTTCTCAAAACTGGCCAGCGAGTGACCTACAACACAACACTGTCACTGCCCTAAACCTAAATGATGTCCCTACCATCTACAGGGACAACACCTTCTGTCACTGTCAATACTTTTCTTCTTCCATCTTAGTCTTCTATACATGTAGAACCAGTTTCCAATGTTCTGTCATGTACATTATTTCATTCCATGTAGTTGACTTATAATCTTTCCATTTCTGTTCATTCTTCAAAAAGGTAATTCCTCATTGCTTTCTTTCCCTCCACAGACTGAGGAACCTCCCAAAGTTACTAAAACTGGCACATAATTCTAACTACAGAATTATTCTTCTACACTTATTATTTACTTCCAAATCATTCTCTTCTGCCACAGACCTTAAAAAGTTTGCAATAAATTTTTATTCCTTATCACAGTTAGGATTAGAGCCTGATTTTAAACAAGGAATATAGATCTGTTTTAATTAGTGTGTATATATTTATATATATGGAGTGTATACAATATGATATACTATGTGGTATATAGTATATATACTATATTATCAACTACAGTATGCTTAGAAATGACCACTTAAAAACTAAAGGATACTGGCCAGAGTGGTAGCTCAGTGGTAGAGTATTTGCCCAGCATGTGCAAGGCTCTAGATTCAATCCCCCGTACCACTAAAACAAAATAAAATCTGAAGAATAACTCCCACAGCTAAAAAATAATACTTCACATATAGCAACATAAGAAAATGAAGAATTCATGCTTAGATTATGAATCTGAGTAAATCAAATGCAAAAGCAAAGTTATACAAGTATTATGGGGGGCTACTAAAGTTATACAACCTGAAGTACAGACTCCAAATAGTATCTTTTTTTAAAAAAGTACCAATATATTTTGTTTTAAAAACTATTCTTCAAAATTGTCCCATGTAATTTCCTAGGTGTCATTATAGAGGTTTAACATGCTTTTCTCAGGGGAAGCATTTCCATTTTACATGCCTGTTGGAAATAGAAAACAATGCACTTGAAACCAATTATAAATCAATAATAAATTGTTGGTAAGATAAGGCTGCAAAGGATATTCACACCCCCTCCATTTCCCTCAGTACTGGGGACAACCTAGAGCCTTCTCACGAAGCAACATTTCAAACCTTTTTTGAAACTTTATTTTGTTCATTTTCACCCTATCACCCTTTGCCTGACTACCCACTAGTTTAACACTGGGAGAGGGGTTAATGTGCCTATGTTGCTCATATCCACCCCTGCCCCTGCCAGAGTATCTTTTTTTATTAGGAGTACATGTGTGCAGCACATGTTTACATTCCACTGTGGGAAGTTGGTACACGTACGTTAACAATTCTTTTCCATTCCCTTTCCTTTTCTTCCCTCCCCATACATCCACCTCTTGATCCTTTCGTGTATGCGTGTGTGCATGTGTACATGTTTTCAGTACACGTTTCCATTCCTTGTGTGGAGTTGGTACATGTAATCCCAATTCCTTCTTTATCCCCTACCCTTTTTCTCCCTTTTCCCTCCCTCCATCACATCTCCTTCCCCTCTGAGAAAGATCTATCTTAATTCAGCAAGTCATTTTCTCTATGTATTAATTTTTCTTCTGTACAATGTTTCTTCTACAGTAACTAAAAAATCTTTACAAGTTGGAGCTCCAACAACTCAGAAGGAAAATGTTTTCCCCATCTGACCAACCAAAAGCAACTTGCTCCAAATAAGTCATACACGTCATGGGAATCTCAATATGCACTTATGTCCCATGCTCAATCCAAAAGATACTATTTCTTAAAAAAGCAAAAACTAAGTAACAATTTTCCTAATCAAAAAGATCCCAAAATGACACATCTTCTATTTTCTTGGATTACTTTGAGAATATAAAAACTTCACTACTTTCTTGAATATTTCATTAACAATTCCCAAACCCCAAACTCAAAAAGATAAGTACCACACACATGTAGGTTCAAATAATGAGATTTTCTAGTATTAAACAGCATGAAGAAAACAGGCCTACCACAACAATGAAAAGCACTTTTCTGACAGAAAATTAAGGGACCAAATCCTACCACACAAAATGGTCTCACTTTTATTATTTAACATGTTCTTTTAAAAATGTCTGAGGTGGAGAAAGCAGATATTATTTGTACTTACACAGGAAAGGCCCTGAATATTTATGACTATACAGGTAATTAAATTTTTGTAAAGGATCAGGATACTTACATACACAGCGAGTAAATGCCCAACTACCCAATGTAAAGCAAATTTTGAGCTAATTAAAAACAGTAAGAAAAATAGTGGAAACACACAATAGTGTTTTTGTACTAAAGGAAAAATTTTCAACAAAGTACAAAATAGACCGCTTACCAGATGACTTTGTTAGCCTTATAACCATATTCCTAGTGCAGGCTGCCAACCTGTATAGACTTCCCTAGACAAAGTTCATCAACTTCAGAAACCTCAATTAGGACACTGAGGGGTTTACTTCTACACCAAGTCAGGCAACGCAGTTAGTGGCAAGCACCAAACAAAATTCTAGAGTTTTTAAATCTCCAGGAAAACAGGCATTCACTACACTATATCAAAACCATGAAGTCAGACTTTCTAATATATGAGCATAGGTAAAAAAGTGTTATTAATTTTTTTGAACACCAATATCTCATAATCATTTAGCCAAATGTGATTATTTTTTTCAAAAAGGTTTTTCTGAGAAATTACCTTCCTGTTTTCCTTTTTAAAAATTTGTTTGTTGTTTACTGGTGCTAGGAATCAAATCCACAGCCTCACATAGGCCAAGCAATTACTCTTAAAACTGAGCTACATCCCCATACTCAAAAGTTAACCCATTTGTAATTGCCTTTACAAGGTATATCCTAAACCCTTAAAAAAATGACCGTTTTGTAACGACTTTCACACCTCAGTAACACAAGACTATTTTCTTCAATCATTCAGAAAATTGGAGATACTCTGTATTTGGAAGGCAAATTAAGTGCTTAACCAAATATCACTGATGAAATCTGAAATTTTTCCTGGGTAGGAATACAAAGAAAAAGAGGAAATATTCACCAAGAAATAGTAACTGTAGGATACAAAAACAGTTTCTGAGATTTTGACAAAAACTATCACATTTTTTTCATATAGCAAAATGTGAAAGTACTTAGAAAATAGCCAAGTTGAATTGAGACTGAAGTCAAAACATATTACACACACAAAGGCACATTTACCCTGGTCCTAAGTATCAAATGTCTGAGAAATGCAATGAACATTTTCATTGCACTCCACAAAGTATGGCACAAATTAAGATGCACTCTTCATATGTTATCTTTAAAGTTTGTGGAGTTCCCTATGAGAATATAGTGCTATAATTTTATAGTTTCCATTAGAATTAACTCAGTATCTTCTTCAGATTGATTTATACCTTGAGAAATAAATCTAAACAGCATACTGATTCGATTTTAGGTAATAACTTGTAACAGTGCTTAAAGATTGACTATAAAATAAATGCTCCAGAGAAGTGACAGGGAGACAGAAAACTGGCAGACATAAATGAAGAGGGCATTCAGAATATTAAAAAGATAAGATATCTGGATGGATTTCAAAAAAAGTACTATGGAGCTAAGTCACAACTGAGAATATACTGCAAACGAATAAATCCATTAATGGAGAATCTTAAATGGCAGTTATCTAATTATGAAATACTACAAGGCGAACTAATACATGGAAAATGTTTACCATATATTAATTCAAAAACCACAGTGAACAAAAATAGTTAAGATTTGATTTTTTAAAATAACACATTCTATATTTGACCAAAAATAGTGATACAAAGAGAAAACTTCCCAAACTACTCAGCAAGTATACTGTATATGAAGTTAGTTAAAACCAATTTCTAAAGAAACTATATCCTTATTTCTGTAATGTTATGAATCTGTTTGCACCTCCACTGTCATATAGCACATATCAGGTTTGTACTATAATTCATCCCACACCCTTTGGAGCATATCACGATTAATGGCAGAAAGGACAAGCATGACACATTCCTTTATTTCTTCAAGAATGTAAGAGATGGGACAAGAACATAAAGTACACAGTTTCAACAGCAGAGAATTTGGCAGACACTACTTTAGAAGTTTATTAGCATTTTGAACAAATGCCTAATTTCTCAGCATGATAAATGAATCTTAAAGAATCTCCAGAACCCACAATGAATGCATAAGGCAAAGTCCTATCTTACTAAGAAAACTGCAGGTATAGGGGGGAAAAAAAAATCAGCCTTTTAGCACAACTAAGTATGTCATTTTTGTCACTGTTTTCTGCAAAATACTGACTCACGTATAATAATTAAGAAAGGTAAACATCATTCTATAGTTTGGTAGCCCTATGTTGTATTTACCCTAGTCATTAAGCAATAAGCTTTTCATTCATTAACTGATCAATCTTTTTAATTGCTATGTAAGAAGAGAGAAGTTTCCTTCCTAAAAACTAATAGAAAAACTGCTGTGAAGTCTTCAAATACTCATTATCTGGTTATTTTAAACAAAGTTCTTTTGAAAAAAGAAACAACAACCGAAAATGACTTCCATCAATATTAGCTTCAAGTGCTTATGAGGGCCCCCTAAAAGAAATCAACTTTAAAAAAAATAAAAAATTTAACACAGATACAGTATTTTTGAGGATATACCACAGAGTTACAAATACTGGGTACCTTCAGAACAAAGAATATACATAATGACTGAAAGAAAACAGTGGTACAAGAATGGATGGCTTATGCCTGGGAAAAACCTTCGAAAATAAGTGGGAAAATGTTGCACCTGAAAGAACTTACACAGATGTTATGCAACTAAAACTGAAGATCTAGATGACCAAAAAAATACTATTTTAAGATGTTTTTGGTAGAGTATGAATCAAATATTTTTGTGAGATATATATGAGTGGGAGGAAAAAGACAATTTGAAAATAGCATTATAATCTTTAATGTGTATTCTAACTAATGAATTTCAATACTCAGACTGTTTCATCTATATCCCTAGCATTTGTATGTCTGAATAGGTAAAGGAAAATAAAACTTAAGTGAAAGCTTGCTTTGTATGTGGAGTTGCCTCATATTTGGGTATATAAAATATATGCCCAGACAAGTGTATATTCATTCCAAAATGCTTTCAGTGAGACAAAGGATGAGCCACACACCTTCAGATCTCAATTGTATTTATGTCATTCCCATTTCTGGAAATGCAGGCAATTTAAATCGACAACTGTTTGATTCACCTATTGACAAATATGTACATATACAAAGCTGAGAACTCAGAATTTCTTCCTACTAAAATCAACAAATGCTTGATTCATTTACTGATGGTAAATACCTAGATATAAACAGAACTGCAACTAAATTGAGCTCTTTAAAGGTAAAGATAAACACAGCTTTACAACTGTGCAGGGACTATAATCTGTATGCATGGTTTTCCAAGGTGGCACCAAGGACAGATTACTCTTTAAGGAACAAGCAAAATTTTCCTAACTCCAGCTTCATACTCCCTTAACTCAGCTAACTCATTTTATCACAATTAGAGCACTTACTACACTTAATTACACTTGCTGGCTTATGTACCAGTTTCTCCCATGAGTCTCAGCTTATCGAAAACAGCATTATGTCTTCCTCATAGTTCTACTGTTGACATTTAGCACAGGAGGCTCAAAATATTAAATCAAATTAATAAATGATAGCTGGGGATTGTGGCTCAGTGGTAAAGCACTTGCCTCCTAGCAAGGGTAAGGCCCAGGGTTCAACCCTCCTCCATCATCATCATTATAACTGTTGAAATATAACACAGATGTATATAAAAGTAACAGTTTTTAGTCTAAGCTTTGGTGCAGTGATAATTTGGAAGAACTGTGTCAGCAACTGAGATAGCAACTGCTTTTTCATATTCTTGATTCATCACTAGTGTGAGATATTGTAAAATGTCCTAAAATAAAGCCTCTACTTCAAGGACAGAACATAAGAAGAATATATATTTTTCTAAATCTGGCAGAGAAAGGACTGATACCTTTTTTATATGTAGTAGAGGAAAGGAGAGCTGAAAGGAAAATCTAAAGAATTCAAATGGAGTGAGGTACACAAAGCCAGCCCCTAAACACATAAACATCTGGCTGAAATTGAGCCTCTTAACTCATAGATCTTTATTAAGCCAAATATAGTGAACTGTCCAAACTTCAATTTTAAACTGCAAAATATGTAGTATTAGTTAATAGAGTTGTTATGAAATCGTGTTTAAATTTTCATCACCAACATATCTTTTGCAAATGAGCCTAACCTATCAAAATTATCTATCACTGGGCCAGGGATTTAGCTCAGTGGCACCATGCCTGCATTGCAAGCACAAGGTCCTAAGTTCGATCCCCGGTACCACCAAAAAAAAAAAAATCTATGATTTCTTCAATGATTTTTTCACCCACTAATCTGTCATATAAAAAAAAATTACAACAAAGTTTAAGTCATGAAAATGTTCTATAGTAAAACATTTTGGCATCATCCGAAAATCCACTGCCACTGACTTACATGTTCAAATGAGTCAGCCCTCCTCCATTATCAAGCTGTTTTAGCTTACAAGGTAAGTACAGTAAGTATGAAAACCTACAACTGATGAGTGTGCTTGTGTTCTCTGAATTCCTACCACAAGATGGCAGGCAGAACAGGGAAAATAAGAGGAGCCTGGCCAAAAAAAAAACCTAGTTCAGGTTCATTTACAAAATACTTCCTAATTTTGAGATTACATTCTAGTACTATACTCCAAAGTGGTTATCATGTACAAGTACAAATTCCCAATGATGAATGTGATCATAATGCATACCTAAAATGTACCAATAAAATGTTTTAAAAAGTGGTGATTTCCAAACCTAGATACCCTCTTCTCACCCCAGCTTACAAATAAAGATCTGAACTACCTCAAAGATTACTTACTTCTATGTTAATTTTTAATTTAGCAGAAAATACAAGATAACATAAAACTCAGAAACACATCACTCAATATAAGAATTTTAAAATATTTATTTAAGCTGGAAGAGAAAAACAATGAAAGCATTATAGTGCTCTAACATTTACATATATTATATACACACACACACACACACAAACACACACAGTATGTATCCATAGTAAACTCAAGATGGAGTCCTCTTCTTTGAAGATCTGAAGTTTCAGAAATACAATCTCACCTATAGTAAAGAAAACATACTAAGTATTAAAAAAATTCAAGAGCAAATTCTGTATGTAGAAAAAATTTTGTTTTATATACTAAGAATTTACTATAGTTCAATAGCTTTACTAAGGAGATATTACCAGGACACTAAAAAACAATCTGGTATTGAATCAGAAACATACAAAACCTGACTTCCTAGGCAAAAAAAAAAAAAAAAAGTGAATAATGTACTTACCTCCACAACAGGTGTAAAGAGCAGTCCAAAGGGGAGTAGGTGAAATCAAAATACTGTAATCCTTTAAAAAGGAACCAACGTTTGAAAGACTCTGTAAGGGATGTCAAAGGAATTGGGACTAAGTCTGAAGAGAGAATGTTATTAGTTGGTCAAGATGAAGTTCACACCTATTGTCCCTAACCCTTAAAAGTAACCCAATCTGGACAATAAATGTCACCTTATGTTATAAGTGGTCTGACAAAAAGTTTACATGTAGCTAAGGAATTAATAGTAATATTAATTAATATTAATATACTACCATTCCTGGTGTATATACATTATTCTATGAGTTCTATCTTCTAGTTCTTCCCCAGCCTTCCTAAAGCGCAAACATGCTTCTATTCTAATCTACTTTGTCCTCTTATCTACCTCCCCATCAATGAGCAATATTTAACCTTCATCTCTGGTCCTCTTTTTGCACCAGGAAAATCATCTAGTCTCTTAACTTCAAAGAAAACCTCTATGTAAATGATGTACCAATTTCTTCTGAGAAAAATCACTAAGGTCTTCTAGAGAGTTGAAGATACTAGATTTTCACACAACTATGTCCAAAAATATCTCACAATTAAAAAATAAGGGGCCGGGGATTTAGCTCAGTGGATCTGCCGCCTGGTTCACAAGTGCAAGGACTCGAGTTGGGTCACAGGCACCAAAACACACACAAAAAAAGATAATATGCTGATAAATAATACAAGCTGCCCCAGGCCTCATAGGATAAAAAAAAAAAAAAAAAAAAATATGGACAGCCGGGGATTTAGCTCAGTGGTGCCTGGTACCAAAAAAAGAAAAAAAGGACAAGGTCTCAACTGTAACCAGACAGTTCTATTTCTGTTTCAATCAACAGGACTCATTTTCTACTTTATTAAAATAAATTCTCCGTAATGTGTGTAATGATGGTATAAATTTTTGTGGATTCACAGGTGAAACAAAAAAGCCACTTGTAAAATCCAATTGGGAAAAGGGAGTAACAGGCAAAAATTGCTCCCTATAGCCAGGGTAACATTACTCTCCAACAACCAAGCCCATGACTTAAAGCCTATGACCCAAAGAATTTTCATGTCTTCGCTTAACTATTTATTTGTTTGCTTTTCTTTTTTTCTTTTATCTTTTCAGACAAGGTTTCTCACTGCCCTTGAACTCACTATATAGCCCATGCTGGCCTCGAACTTGCAGAGATCCTCCTGCTTTGGCATCATAAGTGTTGGGATTATAGGGATATGCCACCTCCCCTGGCTTCTCTTAACAATTTAAATTCTGCCTAGTAGGGGGAATAATGGATTATAGTTAGCTTCTGTCAGTCTCGATCACTCAGATAACACAAATTCTGTTTCATGTCCTCAACGCAATCAGAACAATGAGAATCTTTATATTCCATCTTCCTGAAGCTTTCCAAACCTCAGTAAGAACAAACAAATCCCATTTATTCTAAAAATATTCACTGCATAGCATAGTATGTCTCATAGTTAGGAACATACAACCATGGACAAAGCTCCTGCTTTAGTGGAGTTTATATACTACGTGGAGAAGCCAATCACTAAATAGAGAAATATATGCCAGATAGCAGGAAGGGTTCCTTAGCACTTATGAGAGGTGGGAGGTATGTGTTTGAGAGAGGTTGATATTTATACATGATAATCAGAGAAGGAGTCCCAGATAAAGAGGCTTTTAAGAATTATGGCAACATTCAGTGGCACTGCACCTGCCTGCCAAGTACAAGATCCCTAGTCCGATATCTGGTACCAAAAAAAAAAAATTATGGCAACAGTAGCAGTATGTCATCAGTGGCCTGGAGGCCTATGGAACTGACCTCCAAGATATCACTTTCCACATAGCAGGAAAGTGTAGTGCACCTCACTCATTCTATACCTCACATGTCTGCTTTATCCTTGCCAAACCTGTCACATTAAGGGGCATCTTCTCTGACTGATTTTGCAAAGCCTGTGGTTTCATGCAGACAGTTAAGTCAAGACAGTGGAAATCTAAATTGTTCATTACACAATTCACATTAAAACAATCTGTTTGCCTTAAGCGAGTTAAAATTAACACCAGTCACTAACTACACTAGATTGGCTGTTCTATCTGTGGCAAGCGGGCATCAAGTTCATGTAGTAAGTGAAAGCCATTTAAGAAAAATCTTTTTTAGTTCATAACTCAAGATTGTGGTCATTAAGTTAAACTAAAATTCCGGTTGTAATCCAAGTTGTTTGTATCTCAGGCCAGTTGTAACTCAAGAGTCCACTGTAATTCAACATGAAGGAAAACAAGTCTGAGTGCTTACCCTTTCTTCCAATGTAAGCTCCTACCTAGCCTTCTTCTCATGACTGCACAACCCTCCCACCACAGTACTTCATCTATATAGCACCAGGGTTAGCTCCACAAGACTGGCTTATGCATAGTAAGCCCCTACATCCCATTTCACATATCCTGTCTGCTACTCATTATTCCCTTACAGGTTTGCACAACCTTATACTGAACATTTATACTCATTGTAATTGAGCTTGGGAAATGCAGATATCCAAAATCAACTATATGTACACAATTCTATTTTATTGCACAGGTCAACATATAGCAGGTGATTACATAACCAACCATAAGTGAAGCCGAATCATGACTATTTAGACAAAAAAGCCAAAATGTATCCCCAACCACAAGTGAAACAAGTAAGACACAAAGTTACAATATAAAGGCTGTTGGTTTGTGGTGCAGTCCTCAGGGATCATTATCACTCAAAAAGTGTATTAAAACATCATTCATGACAATTCTGGTGGCATCAGCATAGGACATAAGACCTGGCCCTGTGCTCATGAGCTGTAAACTGCTGGAAATAGTCATGACAGCTGTAGTGAAAATAGTAAGCAATAATAATAACCTATTGACAAGATTTTTTTTTAATAATGCTATTTAAATGCAAAGTATGGGCAATTTTAATATATTACTAAAATAACTATAAAATAAAGCCAAAGTATTTTCCCTTCTGCCAGAAATAATCACTATCATTAGTCTACAAGTGGGAATAATCAAATAATACAAAAACTTCATTCTAGCATATTTTCATAACTACATAGCTGTTTCTTTAAGATTTTATCTGACCCGTATTCAACTATTTTTCAGCATAAAAACTGATAATTTACTCTCCTGACAAATACTATTTTTTTGTACCAGGATCGAACTCAGGACATTGTGCTTGCCAGGCAGGTGCAACATCACTGAGCTACATCCCCACCCGACAAATACCTTTCTTAAGAGTCATCATGAAATATCTTCTGAGATAAAAATCTCTTATGTGATAGAGTGAAGATGTTACTTTTTTAAACTTAGTTCTATGTAATTATACTTCAATAATATGAATTAAAAAGGAAATATATCCATCTGAATCTAAAATTGCAAGCTTCGGTCACCATAAGAAAAAATAATGTATGTTTGTCTGGAAAAGAACTATTTCAGAATATAAATAAACACAGAGAATTCAGTACATCCTATTTAAACTCCCAAACTGAAAATAAAGCGCTACTATTTGATTCATTCTATTCGAAAGCCATCAACCTAATAATATATTACAGCAAAATGTAAGGACTTGGGATTTTAAAAAATATTTATAAAGAAACAGTATTTTACCTTTACCCCTTCTATTACAAGTTAGAAATAATCACAGTATACTGTTTTTGTTTCAGTTTTAAGACAAGGACTTACTATGTAGTCCAGGCTAGCCTTGAACTTTAAAATTGCTAAGTAAGTAGCCCAGGCCAACCTCAAACTCAGGGTCCTATGTCAGCGTCCCAAGTACTGGGATTATAGGCATGAGCCACCATGCCAGGCTTGTACACTGTTACTAGTACAGTAATTCTGAACTTACTTTTCCTAAATATAAGCTTTAAGTATCTCTCAATGAAAGGCATTTGAGAAACTGACCTCTGCTCCTCAAAATATTTAGGAGACTTCATATATGTTTATACATAATATTCATTGCGTTTTTATTTAGTTCTGCTTCTATATACCACCCATAATAACAAGTGCAGTAATGACAATAGTAAAAGACCTTAAAAATAAAAGTTGACTCTTCCATGCAAGTACCTATCTATATTTAGATGGATAATATCACATACTAACTTTCAAAAACCAAATTCTATTGTTAGAAAGAGACCTGAAGAATCCCCTGAATTTCTGAAAGAATGTTTTTTCTTGGCTTGGTATAAAAGAATAATATAAATTTTCAGTGGTCTAGTCAAGGGGCAAGGAAAATTTAACCTCTACCATCATGCTAACATACCAATCTTTCACCAACTTCCCTTTCTGCCATAATGTCAAAAGATCCACAAATAAATCTACACAATTAAAATGCTACTTCTGTGAATATTACATTTCAAGTTAATCCCTCTCAAAACTTGAGAAAAACTTGAGAACATTAGCTTTTTCTTACTGCTGTTATCAGACATCTTTTAGAATGGATGTGACTGGCAGATGAGAGAAAGGGTACCTGTTTTTAGTTGTAAGAGATATTCCTGGAAGTTCATTTCTCCCTATAAGAAATCTTTTGACTCACTGATAATCTGTCCTATGTGTTATTCATTTCTAATCTGTTTCAACAGCAATGACAGTGATAATTTTACAACACTGATGTTGTCCTCTAGCCTCTCATCACTTCCATGCATGGCCCTATTTCCATGTAGTAGGCTTATACTATAACAAAATTAGTGACACATCAAAATGAGCAAAAAAAATCTAGAATTCAATTCCAGATTTAGTATTCACATTTCAAGCATGTTAATTAGCCATCGAGTTTCAATTTCTCACTTAAATGTCGGATTTTCACAACACTCCTTGTTTGAGTAATAGATAGTACTTTATAAGCTTTAAAGCACTGTTACATAGAATATTGTTATTTTTCACTCAGCATCCTATTTTATTTATAAATTTTCCCTTGTTTTGAAAGACCATTCCTGCATCAGTTTTCCTATCATATCAAACTCAATGATTTCTGCAAAACCTCTAAAGTCCATTTTCTTTATCAGTTGAAATTGTTACCATTTTTCATACTTGCACTTGATCTTAAGAGTAGCAATATATTTATGTATATATCTCTCTATATATTACAAAGTTCTTTCATATCTTTAGTCTTCTGATTATCACAATAGCCTTGAGACAAGAAGGGATACTGTTAAATCCATTGTAGAGATTTAAATCCATGCCTAATAAAAGTAGCATGAACTAGTGGTTGTGCTGGAAATAGACTCTTCAAACAGTAATCTTTCCACTAAAGGAATACATACACATTAATATTCATATTCACTCTCTCTACTCTCTTTTCCAAGTGGTATGAGTCTTGTCATCTTCTCCACACATTCTGTTTACTTTTCACAAATCTAATTCCTAGGGCCTCTAATTGCCTTCAGTAACCACCTCCTTTGGCTTAGTTTATCTTGCACATTGACATCATCATCTTCATCCTGTTTACAAAGAACTAAAAGTTGACAAAATATAAGGAAGGCAACATACTATTCAAGTTCACAAGGATAAAAAGTTTTATTTAAAACGTTCTGGATATTCTCCACCTCCAAATAACTTAGAAACTAAAGTCCTTAATGTAGAAACAAGTTTAAAGAAGCCAGAATTGTCACAGAACAAACCAAGTAACTCACCAGATTATTAGGTAAACAAGCTTTATGTGATTTTTACATGAGACAAAAATACAGAGCAGTTTTCCAGTCATCTTCTGTCCCAGAGATATAAACATTCCCAATTCTTGGCAAGAGCAAAAGAAGGTTCAAAATACAATGAATTCTTGGTCACTAGGTTAAGAAAATATAACTCCTTCTGAAGAAAATCAAGCTCAAGGATAGAAAGAGGCTTAACCTTTTCTCTTAAAAGGTTTCCAATCTGCTGACAGAAAAAAACTGGTCCTCTCCTTGCACAGCACCTTTACCCAATCAGTCAAGTAGTATCTTAGCCTCCTGGGCTGATCTATAAGCAGCTATCTTACTTAGCTACCAGTTGAAACTCCCTAACTAATTTTTAAATCAGAACCTAACCTTCATTGCCATTCAGGTGTACTGTGTAATGTTTCCTAGGATGGGCCACAGAAACTACCTGAAGATAATGTCTTGGTCCACTACAGGTCAACAACCCGAACAGTATTTTGCAAAAACATGAAGGACAAAAATAAATGAGGGACTATACAAAGCCTAAAACCTTGTACTCAATTAATATCCACCACAAATTCCAAACCTGATAACTAGCAGACAATTACATAGTTTGGCAAAAAGTTACAAAAGCTAATGTCTAGAAAAGAAAAATATACAAGGAAATACTGCTGCCTAAACCTTTTCGGTCATTAAACAGCTAGTTTTACTTCTACAAGGAAATATATAAATGGAAATAAGGACAATGTGGATATACCTTCCAATTCTGAAAACAAATCGAAGTGACATGTAAGGAACAACCAGAAATTAAGCCTGTCAACCCAGTACTCTGGGAAGCTAAGGCAGAAGGACTGCAAATTCCAGCCTTGCCTGGGCAATTTTGCAACTTAGTGAGACCCATCTCCAAATAAAAAAGACTGCAGATTCAGCTCAGCTTATAGGCCCTGGCTTCAATTCCTAACACTGGAAGGGGAAAAAAAAAAAAAAAATCAAAATTTTCCTCTAGTTCCCTACCAAAAAAACAAATGTAATTATCTTTTAACTTATTTGCTGTTGGATACACAAAATTTAACAATGAACGTTCACACTGACCTTACAAATCAACACTATAAATACCCACGATGAGAAAATTAAAGTGCAACTGATGAAATCCGTTTTCTTTACTCACCTAAGAGAAATGCTACCTTTCTAAATTTCTTCCCTTCCCTTCCCTTTCCAAAGATGCAACCTGATGATGAACTTAGAAGCTAAAAAAAGTACCAACAACTATTAAAACAAGCCTTCTAAAAATAACCACAAATTGAATACAATTGAACATTATTTCTAACTATACCACTAAGTTGCTTTTTAAATTTGAAGTCACCTAAGGAAACAAACAAACAAACAAACAAACAAAATGGCCAAAGAGAAAGCTAATTTTGACAAGCCAACTAAAAGCTAGCTCTATGGATACTGTTAGTAAAAGTAAACTTTTTTTTTTTTGGCTCTTCTGTTAAAGGTTGTCATAGGTCTACAAAGGGCTGCAGTCCAAATATGTGCAAGCAATTAAAGGCAGATAAAATAACACAGCCTTGTCTTATTATGTATTAATAAGTAGATGTATCCAATTCTTCAGTTCACAATGCATACAACACAGAATAGATGTACTTCAAAAAAAAAAAGTCCTTCTAATAAGCAAACTAAATCAAGGATATTTAACAACAATGCTTCTACTCCTGTAATACTATGAAATAAAAAATAAGGGAAAAAATAAGGTTTGAGGCAACAAACTAACTTCATTGTTTAACCAAATACTTTTAAGATGATGTTTCTCTGGTAGAGTACACGGTGATGGATTAATGATGTTTCTTCAACTGATTCCCCACTATGACAAACAGCCAACAAATGAAGGACAACTACTTAACCATTGTAGATCACTGAGTCTGTGACAGTAAAGAGACCACTACTACCACCCTTTTTCAGGTTATCAATTCATAACTCTGGTATGAATGATCTGCACTGATTAAATGAACCAATTAGTTAAAGATCAAGATTATACTCAATTATTTTCAATATAAAGACTAACTGCAGCCAAGAACAATCTTACATTTAAAAATAAAACAACAAAAAGCTGTCAACATTTTAAAACGAAACAACAAAAAGCTGCTGACTAAATAGCTTACTAGTCTGGTATATAAAGGCCATTATCTTTACCAAAGATTTATTAAATATTTTATGTTTAGGCACTAGGTAGTATTGAGTTGGGGGAGGAGGATACCAAAATGAATAAAAGACTCCCTGTTCTCAAGAAAGATAAATATGTATCAGCTGCTATGACAGTAAAAAGGGGGGAAAAAAGAAAATACTTCTTCAGACGAATGAGAAAGAAATGCGATTACAAGTGCTACCCAAGGGTTGTCAAAAATGGTCCATTTGTTCAAGTAAGAGCTAGAGGTGCCAGGGATTTAGCTTAGTGGTGCCGCCACCTGCCTCACAAGGGCAGGGTCCCAAGTTCAATCCCCGGTACCAAAAAAAACCAACAAAAAACAAAAAACAAGTAAGAGCTGGAAAGCCAAGCACGGTGGCATACGCCTGTAATCCCAGCACTCAGGAGGCCAAGGGAAGAGGATCGCTGAGAGTTTGAGGCCAGCCTAGGCTACATGGTGAGTTCAATGCCAGCTTGAACTGCATAGCAAGACCTTGTATCCCCCAAAACAGAAAAGAAGCAAAGAATGGGGGAAAGAGTCCTATTCAAACAAGGGCATCCAACCTAGCCATATAGAATAAAGAAACCTGAAAGAAGGTTAAATATCTTTTGGTCAACCTAGTGATTAAAGTGAAAGATTTTTTTTTTAAGCGAATTTATGAGACATGGTTGAAAAGACTGGTAGGAAATATTTTATCAAGAAGTATTTTCATATTTCATTCTATTCAGGTGTTTCTGATAAAGGTAGAGCCAGGCATGGTGGCACACACCTGTAATGCCAGTACTCAGGAGGCTGAGGCAAGAAGATCGCAGCAAGTCTGAGGCCAGCCCAGGCAACACAATTATGAGTTCAAGGCCAGCCTGAACTACATAGCAAGATGCTGTCTCAAAAAAAAAAAAAAAAAAGGTAATTATAATGAAAAAATTCACATTTTATTAGCCACTTCCTACTAAAACAAAAATTACATGAAACAGTGCCATCTCCCCTTTCTAACGGCAGTAAGATATGCAAGTTAAACTGTTTTCAAATGATTGTATGTTAGTAAGTGGAATAGAACAATGATGGAGAATGAAGCAAAAGCTTACAGAGGCTGGGGATTTAGCTCAGTGGTGCTTATGCCTGCCTTGCAAGTGCAAAGTTTGATCCCCAGTACCAAAAACAAAAACAAAAAAAAAACTCAGAAAAATTATCCCTGATCTTAGCTGCCAAAGCCAAGAAGAAAAGAGCTAAAAGAGAACAAATATAGCATCCACAGAATAGCAGAGGAAGGAGGCAATTTGGAAAATAAGCAACTGAAGTGAGTGCTGGATTTTCTTAAGGTTATGTGGAGCTAGAACCAGCCATCCTGCATTCCAGTTCAGGGCTTGTTCCTCTTGAAGCATTATTAACAGTTTATTCAAGAAGTATAGGAAGTTGCCACTTCCAAATGTGTTCTTACATATTAACAGAAGTTACATTTCATAAAGAAAGGCTTTCTCCTAACTATATCCTGTTCTCTAAAAGTTTTCTGTAAGCTAGGAAGCTCCTTTGGACTGGCTGCCTTGCAGACAAGATTCTTCACTGTCATCTAAATGTTACATGTATTCTTTAAAAAAAAAAAAAAAAAAAGGTAAATTAGGTCTGAGGATGTAGATCAGTGATAAGTGTGCTTATCTACCAATGCACAAGGCTCTGGGTTCAATACCAACACCACAAAATAAAGTAAATAAATGGAAATGTATTCTATTTCCTCTTACTAGCAGTGTCTAAGTTTTAAGTATCTATAAATTAAAGCTAATAGGCTTTTGTAAGTAGTATTGTTAATGTGTGTCAACTGCCCAAGACATAGTAAAAATTCTTTAAATCTTAACTATTCTCCCCGTTATGTTTTATCCTAAAATGATTTTATCTAACTATGTAACACTGAAAATTTCTATAAAATCTCTACCTTCAGGCCACAGTTAGATATATTTTGTTTTGAAGACTTTTTTCACCATTCCTCTGCAATTTAAAAGTCCAGCAATTCCCCAAATCTCAGTAACTGCCACTATATATTTAGTCTATAAGAAGTTAATATAAAAAAGCTTGAAGCAGCAAAATCTCATTCTCAGCTTCAAGACCAGCAGAACTCCTTGCTTTCACTATTTTCACTGGCAGCAGAAGAAAACAAAGATACTGTTCAGCGTAATTTTAAAAAATCAGATCTAACTAACCAGCTCTAACTATGGCCCAACTTTAAGTATAGGGACCAAATGCTACCAGGCAATAAGTTATATTAAAGGCTATATTAAAATTCATACTAGCTCCACAATCTGGCCTCAGACAATGGCTTCAACTATATTTCCCATTATATTCAAACTGTTCTCATAGTTCAAAGAACCCTGCTTACAGACTCATTTGTTCCCCAAACATAATTCCAGCCTTCCTGCCCACTCGTTTGCACATGCTTTTTTCTCCAAATGAAATACCTCATTACTTTAAGTCCAGTTCTCACCCTGCTCTTTCCAGTATCACTCTCCTCTGATTTTTAAGGTCATTTGATCAGTACTTATCTCACATATCCTGGTAATACAGTTATATGTGTATGTCATCTTCCCTACTAGACTGAAGGTATGATAAGCAATTTCACTTTTAGATTTCCCAAAAATCTCAACACAGGAACCTGGACATACAGTAGACATTCAGTATGTAATTGCTAGTGAATGCATTAATTCCACCGGACTATCAAGAGTCTTATGTTGAAGAGATCCAGCTTTAAGGCATCATTTACAGACAAACAGATCTCAATAGTTAAATTATATAAATCAGCAACAAAATGTTTACTCAATTTAGTTTATCAAACTTTTTTTATTCATACTGAACAACACCTGATGGTAAGTTTGTTGTGTTCATTTAAAGATTTGGAACTCACAGAAAGCCTAATTTCCAGACAATTATCAAAACTGAGATCACAATATGCTTGTTATTTATTTAAACACAAACAAGTAAGCATAGCAATATTCAGAGGTCTAATTTCAGGTGCTAAAGCACATCTGGATCCCTGAACACCTGACAAGAACCTGTGTTTCTTCCTTCCTATCCCTCTCAACAACACTATCACAAACTATCTGGAAAAAGAAAAAGGTATCCCCATAGTTTCATGGTGCTGGCATCCAAACCCAGGAAAGCACCTAATAAAGGAGAAAGGGAGGACTCTAAAATGAAGATTTGGGGAAGAGGTGAAGTCACCAAAGACTATCAAGATAATTCCTGCCGCTAACAAGACCTTTTTGGACTCCCTATCTATTCAGCCTCATCTCCCTCACTTTCATTAGCAGTCATATTCCATAACACAGAACTATTTAACATTTTCTCCAAACACCCTATAAAGCTCTTTCTTGCCTCCATATTATGGCATATGCTAATTGAGAAGGAATCCCTTTATCCATCTGCAAATCATTCTCTGTATAATCAGCTTTCCTGTCCCTGAGACACAATATCAGACATCACAACTTTAAGGAGAAAAGGTTTTATTTAGCACACATTATGAGAGAATCCATCCACAGTCAGTTAGCACCAAGGCTAGAACATCATGGTAGAAGTGTGCTACACAGCAAAGCTGTTTACTTCTTGGTGGTAGCCAGGAAGCAGAGCTGTACCGGAGGAATGGGAGAGGGACCATATATAGTAACCAAGGCCATGCCTCCATGACCCACTCAGAAATACCCAAGAGCTTGCTTTATTAATCTGCTAGGCGTTTCTTAATCCAGTGAAACTGACATGTAAGGATTAATGGTCCATAACACTATCTACCCTTAAAATTCATTACCTTCTCTGAAGATAATAACCTTTGTACTTTTTATAAGTGCTATACATTATTCTACATATATTTCACTTATTTGGTTACATATGTTGCATTATTATTTTGTACTCATGCTCCTTTTAAGGTAAGGATCAAGTATCATCTTTATATTCTTTTTTCTTTTACCTTGATCACTTTCCCTTAGCACCTCGCCTACTGCTTCTGATCAGGATTTGCATAAGTCTTGCTCAACATTAGCCAGAATTCAATTTCAGAACTTTTGCTATATACTTTTACTCATACATAAAGCAAAAGATTTTTAACAAAGTTGCCTAGAAAATCTGACAAAAATACCATGAAAAAAAAAGATTCTCAGTTTTCCACTTCAGACCTTCTCCAAGAAAAACAGTCACAAAATGATGAACCTGGTGAGTCTTAGTAGGGCTAAGAACTGCAAGGAGACAAGAAGGAAAAAGGTGCAACTGACAAAGGTAGTAGGAAGATACTCCCCATCATTCAATACAGTTTATTAAAGGCATAAACTTTGTTAGCTATTTTTACTTGCAATGTAAATGCTTTCCCATCATTCTACATCAAAACACATAAACACTTAGCAATCAAGGCCTTCTAGCATCCTGCTATAATATGTGGACTACTGCAGATAACAAAAAGTCTAAAACCAAGAATTGTTTAGAATCAATTTTTTAACTATCACACATAACCAAACTAATGATGATAAAATAAAAGCCCAAGATTTTACAAACATTAAACTATGTTTGAAATTAAACATATCAACAATAGGCAGGCCTTGGAATAATTATTTTAGTGTCAAATTGCCCTAACTCTAAGTTTATCCCCCAACTTTCACCATTCTTTACATTTTCAACCAATACAGAATAAAAATTTACTTGATCATGAAAACAAAAAAGTTTAAACAAATCACTCTCATAGCACTAGTTATTACTCCTATGGCAATCTTCCTTTTATTTTATGTAAAAAAAAAGAAATCTTAAAAGCACCATTTGATAACACACAAAAAAAGCCTCCATAAGAAATACATACCTCTTTAATTCTTTCAAATCATTCAATTTGATTCATTATTGCATTTATATGCGGTATTTAGCATAGTAAAAGAAGACACAGCAGCCCTGTATCTAAACAATTACAATCACAGAAGCTATAAAGAATTCCAATATGTGAAAAGTATCATTATGAGGAAGTACAAAACACTGTGAAACATACAATGATACTTTTTTGGGTGAACAAAAACACTGCTTATTATTACTTATGCAACTATGTGTTATCTCTATACATTTAAAAGACTACATACATTGAAGAACTAAAAAATGGACAATGGGTTGGGTTAGGTGGTTGATCTAGCTGAGAGAATATCTGACCCAAATAATTCCACTCAGTTTTCAATAAACTATACCTAAGACTGAAGACTGTGTATCAAAGAAATTTTTTCTCCTCCCACAATTTTCTATTTCCACATTACACAGAGGTAGTAAAGATGGACTTTAAGTCAACTTCTAAAGAAGGAAAAAGTATTTAAATATCCTTAGCTTCTCGTAAAATAACCTAGCTTCTTACTGTGGTCTGAATATCCCTTTCAAAACTCATGTAGATATTTAATTGATATTGTAATTGTATTAAGAGAGAGGCCCTTAAGAAATGATTAGGCCATAAGGACTCCACCTTCATGAAAAGATTAATACCGCTATAGGAGCAGGCTAGTTAAAAAAGGAAGTGCTCACCATTGGTCTCTCACCATGTGTGCCCCGCACATTAATAACAAACTTTACAGCCTCCACAACTGTGAGAAATAACAGTATTTCCTTTATGAATTTACTCAGTCTGTAGAATTCTGTGAAAGCAATAGAACAGTGACTATGCCACCTCCTCACAGTATATATATAAATCAAAATTGATCAAACCTAAATGTAACAGCTAAAGCTATATAATTCTTAGAAATAGGTATAAACCTGCTTTTGAAATAAGTATAAATTTGCTCGATATCAAAGCAAAAACTAAAGGAAAATAAAATAGACCTCATCAAAATTAAATATTTTGTGCATCAAAGGACATTATCGATAAAGTACAAAGACAAAAGAAAGCAAATCATATTAAGAATCTAGTATTGGGCTGGGGATTTAGCTCAGTGGGACTGCGCCTGCCTCACAAGTGTAAGGTCCCGAGTTTGCTCCCCAGTAACCTCCCCCTAAAAGGATCTAGTATTCAAAATGTGTGAAGTTCAGTACTCTTCTAGTATCCATAATATATTAAAAACAAGTGTAAGGATATGAATAGACATAATTCTAAAGAAGATATATAACTGCTCAATAAGAACATAGAGGCTAACATCATTAATCATTGGGCAAATTCAAACCAAAATCACAGTGAAATACCATTCACAGCCATGGTGACTATTTAAAAAACAAAAAGCAAAACAAAACAGTGAAAATAACAAGTACTGATAAAGATATAGAGAAATTGAAGCCTTCATACACTGCTGACAAGAATGTTAAAATAGCGTAGCTATTGTGGAAAAGTCTAATAGTTCTTTGAAAAGTTAAACACAAGGCTGGCAGAGTAGCACAATAATAGAG
This sequence comes from Heterocephalus glaber, assembly GCF_000247695.1. Next base: position 3,901,880 of record NW_004624845.1, on the reverse strand, counting down.
TACTTGCCTACATGCACGAGGCCCTGGGTTCCATCCCCACATAACCGCAGCAACAAAAAAAGTTAAACATAATTACCATATGATCTAGCAATATTATTCCTGGTTATATACATAAAGGAACTGAACATGTTCACAAACTCGTATATAAATATGCACAACAGTATTATTCTTAATAGCCAAAAAGGGTAAATAAGCCTCATGTCCACCAACTGATGAATATATAAACAAAATGTGACACATCTATGCAAGGAAATGTTATTCAACTACAAAAAGGAATGAAATACTGTTACATGCTACAAGGATGAACCTTGAAATTTTATGCAAAGTAAAAAGCCAGACACAAAAGGCCATATATTAAGTGATTCTATTTATATGAAATGTTCAAAATAGGAAAATCCATAGACAGAAAGTAGATCAGTGGCCGGGGGATAAGAGGAAGGAGGAAATTGGGAATGATTGTTGACAGACACAAGATTTCTCTTTTAGAAGACAGAAAAATGTTCTAAAAGTAGGTAGGTAGTGGTGATGGTTACATGTAGCATTATGAAAATATTAGATATCACTGAACTGTATTATGTGAATATCTCACATTTATAAAAGAAAAATCATTTAGCGCTTTGCGTATTAGCTTTAAACACTAATATTTCAAAATATTCAATACAAAGTATGAAACAAATTTCTGCAAACAACTGTAGTACATCAAAAGGGCTTGCCAATTCTCCCTAGGTTAGACACCACCATCTATTTTTTGTATATACCTACATTAATATTTCATGTTAGCTGTATTTAGAATATGGTATATTTGTATTTCTTAATTGCACACATAAACACATGCACACATGCACACACACAAACACCCCTTGTTCTCAGAGCTTACAGTCAAGAGACCTATAATCAGCAAAACATGAAATAAAATACAATGACTGACTACATACTGTGAAGTCACCTGCAGAGGACACTTTCAATCTTCAGTAAGGTTACCAGCTTACAAACCATGCCTAGCTTCCTCAACCACTGCATGAAAGAAGTAACCCTTGAATAAAATTTGGGTCCTAGGTACCTTTCAAACGATAATATAAAGCCATAAATATCTAGCACATTCCTGGAATTTCAAGTATTTAGAGAAAACTTTTAATAGTTCCCATCAGTGTCTAGTATCAACCTATAGTTCAGATTTAGTGATCTTACCACCATCATTACTACCACTTATAGGTCTCATATTTCATTAAGGTGTCCTTCTACGTAGGTCCTATCTTTTTTTTTTTACATTTTGACATTATTCATCAAGTGTACTTTATGCCTCCTTATAACATGAACCTGCCATAACCATGTGCGGTGGTGCATGCCTGTAATCTCAGCACTATGGGAGGCTCAGGAAAGTGGATCACAAGTTTGAACCCAGCCTGGGCTTTTTAGCAATTCAGTGAGTATGAAGGCCTTGGGTTCAATCCCCAGTAAAACAAACAAACACACACACACACACACACACACACGCTCACAAACCTGCCACCATAGTTACATAAGGCATCCTTCATAAGAGGCCAGTGTGACTGGTATCTCCTTAGAGTGGTGCAAGGAAGCAGCTCTGATTAACATTTCACATCTATTTCTGGTGCCCTGCTTAATTCTTAAAATTACATTTCTACTTTTAAGAACATGCTCTCAAAAATGTGGGTTTTAATATAGTGCTCAAATTGCACAGCCATACTCAAAACTTTTGCTCTAACAGTATTTTGGAAAACACCTCCCACTAAATCTCTGAAAGCCTCATGAGTTCTATGAAACACATAGCAATCTGTTATAATGTTTTACCAATGTTACTAATTCATTTACATACAAATTTGAAACCAGGTAATTATGATTCACAACAGCTAAGATAATTGCTGTAAAGGATATTCTTAAGTATCTGCTAGAATCGATCTTTACACTATGTCCATAAATTGCTCACAGAACAGTCTGAGCTATAAAAGGAGATTATAAACGAGGCATAGTGGTACACACCTGTAATCCCAGCACTCAGGAGGCTAAGGCAGGAGGACTGCTGTGAATTCAAGTCCAGCCTGAACTACACAGCAAGACTGTCTCAAAAAAACAAAAAGCAAACCAAAAATAAATAAATAAATAAATAAAGGCAGATTATCTATCATCATTCAGTGTTTACTGAGTACTCAAAGAGTTGCCAACTAGGTACTTTTGGGAGATATATAACAGAACAGGAAAAAAAACCCAGTTCCTAATCTACAAAGAAAACACACATAAACCATGAGTATGATATTAACAAAATTATAAACTATAAATGGTGGGGATATTGGATTGACAGAACCAGTGATGTTTTTCTCTAAGAGGTTACTTTAAATGTGAGTGTTAATGACAGCAAGGTTAAAGAAGGTTTAAAAGGAAGATGACTGTAAAATGTTTGCCTAACATGTAAAAAGCCCTAGGTTAGAACTCCCAACACTGGGGAAGAAAAAAAAAAGGATCTCTTGACAGAGACGAAGACATTTTGTTTCCTAAGAATGGTGTGTACAAAGACTAATAGCTATCTGTCAAAACCTTATTTTGACATAATTGGTACCTAATCTGCCTGGTTTTCAGAACAAGGGAGAGCTTTGGAAGGAAGAGAAGGAGAAAAAAGACAAACAGATCAAGAGTTCCAATTTAATAATGGGCTTTATTAAGATTCTTGAGCAAAAGATTTAGACATCATTATTAGACTCTGTTTACCCCTAGCAGTCACCTTTCCAAGTTAACTCTGCAAAATTTTCTAATCTACTTAACAGTATTACGCAATAAAAAGATTATGCCACATCTCTTGCTCAGAGTCTTCAATGGATAGGTCACTATTAGCTACCAAATCCAATCCAAAATTACTGTACTTTGAGAGTTCAAAAAATTTCTTTAAGTTCTTCAGAATACCTTTCTTTTTCCTCTAAAATATATTCTTTTCTAGAGGTGTACTTTTTAGTCTCAGAATCTCCACCCCCCCGCCTCACCTCAGTACCGGAGATCAAATTCAGGACCTTGCGCTTGCTAGGCAGATGTGGCACCACTGAGGTAAATCCCCAGCCCTAGTCTCAGAATCTTTACACTCTTAAACACTGAGGAGGCCAAAGAGCTTTTATGGGAATTTTTTTCTTATCAATATTTACTATTAGAAGTTTAAAATTTAAAATTCATTTTTTAAAAAATTCATTTTAACCCAGACACGGTGGCATGCTTCTGTAATTCCAGCACTCCGTAGGCTGAGCCAGGAGGATTGCTGAGAATTCAAGGACAGCCTGTGTGCTACATTGCGAGTTCAAGACTAGCCTGAATTACATTGTGAGACCCTGTCTCAAAACAAACAAAAAATTCATTTTAAAATAGTAAAATCCATTTTATATTAACATGTTACATGAAAAAGAACTGTATTTTCCAAAGCAAAATTTTAGAAGAGTGGCATTATTTTACATTTTCACAAAACTAATACTTGGCTTAACAGACAGTAGCTGAATTCTCACTATTTACTAATACTCAATCTGTTGCAATATTACATGCATACAGCCTCTGGGAAACTCCACTGTACAATGGTGAAAGAATTAAAACGGAAAATGCAAACAGAATATAGTTTTGACCTCACAAACTTGTTTAAAGGGTCTTGGAGACTTCCAGGAGACTGGACCACATTTTAAAAACCACTATCTCAGATATTGCATGTTTTTTTTCCCATATGTGGAACCTTAAAAAAAAAGATGACAGTAAAGTAGAAGAGAGACTTAGAGGAGACAAAGGGAGTCAGGGGAGGAAGGAGGAAGGAACAAGGGAATAATGGGAATAAAAATAAAGTATGTCATATATACGTACGTATGTATATACCAAAAGAAAATCTATTTTTCTGTATAACTATTATGTACTATTTTTTAAAAAGTACCACTGCCAGCAGGAATGATGGCAAACATCTGTATTCCCAGCTACTCAGAAAGTTGCAAAGTTGAGACAGGGGGATGGATCACTTGATTCCACAAGTTCAATCAACCAAGGGAACACCTTGACCCCCACCAATGCCATAAAGGCAATACAGTGGACCAAATCTGGTCCTCTATTTTTATTACAGGAACAACTGGACATCTACATGTTTCTTTTTTTAAAGGAATCTAGACATGTACCTTTCATAAAAATTAACTAAAAATGCATCACAGAACTTAATGTAAAATACAAAACAATAAAGCTCCTAGAAGGTAACATAGGAGAAAATCTAGATGACCCTGGTAATGACTTTTTAGATACAATGTTGAAAGCATGATCTATGAACTTCAATGAAATTAAAAATTTCTGCTTTAAAAGACATTGTCAAAAAATAAATAAAAACACAAGTCATAGATTGAGAGAAAATAATTGCAAAAGGTACTATCTGGTAATAGACTGCTATCCAAAATATACAAAGAACTCTTAAAACTCAACAGTAAGAAAACAACTTGATTAGAAAGGGCCAAATATCTTAACAGAAATCTCACCAAAGAGATAAGCTAATGAAAAGATGCTCTAGACCAGTGATGGGTGAACCTTTTAGAGCTTTCAATATAACAGCCAGCTGCGGCATGCATGCCCCAGGTTGGCCACCACTGTATCAAATGTAAATAACAGGATATCTCGTACATTACCGGTAGGAATGCAAAATATTGCAGCAACTCTGGAAGACACTAACAGTTTCTTGCAAAAAAATGAACATACTCTTTTAACACACAAACACCAACAGCAGCTTAATTCCTAACTGCCAAAACTTGGGAGTAACAAATATGCCCTTTAATAAGTGAAAGAATAAACTGTGGTATGTCCCAACAATGAAATATTATTTAGTGCTAAAAAAGAAATGAGCTCTTAGCCATAAAAAGACATGGAGGAATCTCAAAACATACACAGTAATACCAAGTGAAAGAACCCAGTCTGAAACGTGTACATACTGTATGATTCCAACTATATATGGTATTCTGACAAAGGAAAAACTACAGCAACAGTAAGAGTTTGCAGGAAGAGAGGTGAACAGGAGAAATAGTATTGTTACAACAGTCTGCCATACCTTTGTCCAAATCCATAGAATGTACAAACACCAAGACTGAATCCTAATCTAAAACTATGGACTTTGGAATGGTAATATATCAATATAAATTCATCAATTATAAAAAAAACTTTAGTGAGGGATGCTGACAATAGGGGAGACTATGAATGTGTGAGCACAGAATATACAGGAAATCTCTATACCTTCTCAGAAGCTCAATTTTGCTGTGAACCTAATTCTGCTCTAAAAAACAGTCACTTTCTTGCTGGGCATGGTGGTACCCACATATAACCCTACACTCAGCAGGCAGAGGGAGGAGGACTGCCATGAGTTTGAGGCCAGCCTGGGCTATATGGTGAGTTGAAGACTAGTCTGGACTACCTAGTCTCAAAAAAAAAAGTAAAAATAAAATAAAACAAATAAAATTTTTAAATTATTCATTTTCTGGAATAAAAAAGTATTATGTAAAAAGGGGATAACAGAGCTTCTCAAATGCTGTTAAATGGAATAAAGTAATTAACAAATGTAAAGTGGGCTCTGTAAGGTATCCAGTGCAAAATAAGCATAAATACGCATTTGCTTAAAATATAAGCTGGAGTTATAGCTCACTTTAATAGCATTTGTCAAGCAAGCCAGAGACCCTGGGTTCAATCCCTAGCACTGAAAAGAAAGAAAGAAAAAAAAACTAGGCATAAGTACAAAGAAAATGCCCACTACTATCTACATACTAATATAACTTGATAAACCCTTAATATTTTTGATAATCTTGCAAATCACCACTCTGAATATAATTTTTAAAACTACAAAGGTTAGCTTCATCAAGACTCTTTTAACAGAGATAAGAAGACCACAACTTCAAGTCCAGCCTGGGGAACTTAACAAGACACTATTTCAAAAAAATTTATTGTGAGGGTGGGGGGAGCATGCTGGAGTGGCAGAGCACTCCTCAGTTCTACTGCCGGTACTGGGGGGGGGGCGGGGGGCGGGGGCGGCAGCACCTCCCTTTTAAATGACTGATCATTAGTCAAATCAAACTGCCCAGAATAATTCTCCATGAAAAGAACAATATACACAACGAACATACAAAATTCCAAAAGGTCAAATCCAAATTTTGATTCTCTAGAGAAACCTATAAAGCAGTTCAACTGGGAACATACTGAGACAGAACACAAAGTAACGGAAATGCCACTTTAGCCACCAAAAGAACAGGAATAGCAAATACTAAGCCTTTAAAACTCTTAATGCTACTTCTTAGTAGAGCTCTAACCTCTTGGCAAAAATCCTTTAAATTTATTTTTCTTAATACTTTCATTTTGAGAAATGGTGAAATTCAGCTTTTTGTAACTGAAGAAAATAAACAGACAACTTTCTATATATTATGGTGAACTTTCACATTAAATATTCTAAGTGATGATCAAGATCAAAATAAATTTTATTTAAAGCAATTCTGATGATTCAAATGATTTAATTAGTGAATATAAGACATCAAATGTTTCATACAAATGCTTCACAAATCATATGATAGGAAGTAGCTAAGTCACTGTGAAGTATTTCTCACCTGCCACTAAATTCAAAGACACCTGAAATTTATCCAGATATAAAATACATAGTAAAAATAAAAAGCATAGATGCTATGTTTAACATTAAACATTTCTTAAATAAGCCCACCAATGAAGTGTAATTACAAAGATGTTTTAGAATGCATTTGCTAATTACAAATAATAGGATAGACACAAAAATGGGTGAACGAGTTCTCTTTAGAATTTCTCTTTTACAATACATATTACAGTTGGCCCTGTTTCTGAGTTCCACATCTTTGAATTCAACCAACCTCAGATCAAAATATTTAGGAATAACTGTGTCTATAATGTACATGTATGAAATTTCTCTTGTGATTATTCCCTAAATACAATTATTTAGATAGCATTTATATTTTATTAGGTATAAGCAATCTAGAGTTGATTTAAAATATACAGGAGGAAGTAAGTTAAGGCAAATACTATGCATTTTAAATAAGGGACTTGAGCATCAATATATTTTATTACCTGTAGGAAGGATACCATGCCTGAAAAATTGAAGTCCTTCACATATAAGTGCTATTTTTGTACCTTAATTATGGATGGCTATTAGAGGCCTGAAATTAAACAGAAATCATGTTTATTTTTATACTGTTTCAAGTTTAACAACTCTTTTCAATAGGGATACGTGTTAATGCTTTATCCACTAACTGTAACAAGCAAACAAAAAGGACCTTTCTTCAACATATATAATGCATAAATTAAGCCATAATTCACTTCCTAATATGGAAAGACCTTGTTAAGGAAGTGCATAGAAACTACCTCTGCAGTCTAAGAGACTACAGGGAAAACAGTAATTGTAAGAACGTTTTTTGCTAAACACATATTTTTAAATTGAAATTTTGTTTTTTCATTTGGATAAAGAGAACTAAGCTTTCACTGTTAAGCAAAATACTTCAAAGAGAAAAAAAAATTTTAAATAAAAAAATTACTTGAAATGACATACTTCTGTAATTAAAGCTTAAAGGTAAAGATGTCAACACCAGAAACTATCCGTGGAAGTCTTTACAATTTTCTCAAAGCATGCTAAGGTGTGTGGGTCACTCACTGGTGAGATTTTAAATTTCTTTCTTTAGTGAGAACTAGTTTCAAGGAAATTTTAAACAACAAAGGAAACTGTATTTTAAAATATCACTGAAAAGAAATGGAGGCATCTTATTTATACAGGTTTCAAAAATCAAACATTACCAGTACATCCAAGCTCTAAAAATACGAGTTTTTGTAATATATACAGCAGTGATAAAGAAAAAGACCTACAAATGTGAGAATATCCTCAAAATCTAATCCCAGTTAGCATCTGCAGTAACAGCTATTATAAGAGAAAAAGCCATTAACATTTATAAAGCCACAACCAAATACTACCCTTCTAACTTTAACCAACCTATTTTCTACCCTTTGTAGGAATCTGTCAAAAGACTCACTGCTACATTTGAACATACAACCTTTATAAAAACTTTTAAAAGCTGTATCAATTGTTATAATTCATCACTGTGAGTGGAGAAGAGGAAAATAGTTCACAAAGACACAAGTAATTTTTCTTCCCCTTCCATATCAAAATAAACAAAAAAGAAAGACAGTGTCCTGGCAAACTAAAATTTAGTAGGGCAAACCAAGTAGTCTTTTGAAGGGATGTCAACAGTTAAAACGTCTACTCTAAATACTAGATAATTTAAAAATCATTTATAGCTTCACGATGCATTTTAAAGAATTTTCTGTTCGTAAGAGTGTCACTATTTAAATATATTCACCATACTCTAAACAGGCAAAGACAACGTTAAAAGGCAGCTTGTTTGACTATCATAGAGAACCAAACAGTAATGGTTTTTATAAAACTATTCCACAGCAAAGGAAATCACAATGAATAAGGGGTTTGTCTGTAGCAATAATTTATTCTAACAACATTTCATGAGTAAATATCTTGCAAGCATTTATTTTGTACACTGTTTGTAAGTGCAAACCTTACAAAGTCCAGTGAGAAATCAAAACAGGACTCCTGACAGTGAATTCCCTTTCAGAACACGCTCACTCTTGCTTCACAGTAAAGCCAAATAACTTTCTTGTATGATGAAAGTCAGTTGGGCTAATGTGTCCAGTGGTCGGTTAAAAAGGGAACTTAGAACTGTGCCTATCTCCCTACTTCTCCCTGAAAAGTTTCAGGTCAAAGCTCTACTGACTCAAGGTTTGAGTGAACCACTGAGCTTTGCACCCTGAGGTAAAGGAGCTTAAAAAAAAAAGGGGTGGCTTCCAGGTTTGAAAAAAATTGGGAGGAGTTCTATTAATTGTATCTAAGCCAATGGAGTAACACTATGTCCAATAAGAAAAGTTAGTTCCCCAAAAGATAATCAGCATAAATTGATACATATCCAAACTAAAGCATCAATCATCTTAGTAATGTTTTTTAACAGATCTATATTATGTATAGGTAAGTTTATTAATGCATTTTGAATCCCAACACTACAGGTCTCACATACAAGCTTCTAAGTTCAAACTGTCAAGGTTAACATTCCAGGAACTGGTACAGTACCAGTATCAGCAGTCTTTTTTTCCACATCCGTACTTAAATTTTTAAAAAGGCGAGAGGGGATCTGACATTCACAACTCACTCCGATCAGAGGCGTGGGCAATACAATGATTAAATTCCACCAAGAGCAAATTAAAAACATCAAACTTTCAGAAAGCTTTCCTTACACCAACCTGAATCCGTTTACTTTTTTACTCCCCACGAAGAAGATAATACAGACAAAAGTCGGGTGAATGAGTATGATAGTAAAAAGAAAATGAGTTGAAATAACTGAAACTACAAAAGCAAAGAAAGGTAGCCCCAAAAGGAGGAGGAAAGATGGAAGAGAAAACCGATACGGATAGGGAGAAGCCTAGCAGAGCAAAAGAAGTGGGATCCACTTGAAAGCCTGCGGAGTAAGAAGGACCTGGCTCCACAGAATTCGGCGTCCACCGAAACCCGAAGAGGGCTGATGGAGAAACAATGGGGCGATGGGTCCAGGAGACGCTCAGGCGAGGGCAACGAAAGGCACGGGGCAAGAAGGATGGAAGGAAGAACAGAGGCTGCAGTAGACAGGCTAGAGAGGCAGGGGGTGAGGAGCTAGGCGGGGGCGAGGGGGCAGGTTGGCCGGGTTTGATGGAGTACGGTGGTGCATCGGCTGGGGAGGCAAGGGTCCCCTAGGATTCGGGAGAAGAGTGGCTGGCTTGCCACAGATTTTTAGACAGGGGACTGAGAAACGGAGGCAGTGAAGGCAGGTGTGATGAAAGCAAAAAAGAACAGCCCGAGGAGCACAGGACCCGCCGTGCCAGACAACACGCAGGGAGGGAACAGGCAGCTGGAAACGGAGAAAAGGACGCGGGCTGCGCGGGCGAGGACGGGGCCGAGCGGGCTTCACTCACAGTCCAGGTGCTTTTTCTTGGGGCCCATGATCTCGTGGGTCGTGGCCTTGCATACTGTCTTGGATACCGCGGAGCCGGTGACACTGTGCTGGGCAGCGGTGATTCGGTCCGTCAGGCTCTGGCCAGACATTGCTGCGTCTCCTCCGCCACCCACCCGCTCAGCAGCCGGCGGGGACCAGGAGCCCCAGGCGCCCGAGGGTCCCCACCCCCCACCGCACCCCCTACCCCCACCGGCTCTCGCCCGCCTGCCGGCCTGGGGCGGGGCTCAGGGCCTCGTGCTGCCACCCAGCCCAGGTAGAACTGGCTCGTGTCCCCCCCACGGGGTATGACACGACGTCGGGCACTCCCTTGCCCCCGCCTCAGCTCAGCCCACCCCTTCCCTGGTCAGCTGGAGCCGGGCAGGGCAAGAGGGACAGGAAGCTGCAGGAAAATGGCGGCGCCAGGCTCCTCCTCGGAGCTTTCCGGGCTGCCCCCGGGTCACGTGACGCTGGCGCCGTCCCTCCTCCCTTCTCCCACCCCTTTTCCCTTCCCTTTCCTCTTCGATGCCCGCCCTCCCCTCGCTCAGCAAGGGAAGAGCGGGGCGGCGCCCGCGCTTTACGTGATGGAACCCGCCGGGCGGGCGCAACAGGAGGCTGCCTGCCGGGAATGCTCGGCTGGCCGCGTCACGTGACCTCGGCTGCCAACAGGTCGCCTACGGCAGGGTTCGGGGGTCACAGTAGGGGAGGGGGCGTGGCGACGAGCGAGACGTGCGCCTCAGGGGAGGGGAGGCTGTGCCCAGTTTTCACCCTACTTTAAGGGTGTTCTCGTGCCTTGGGACTTGACAAAGAGGAGCTGCAGCTGTCTGCAGAGCTGCTGAGGAAGGGGGGGGGTGTCAGGACACCGGCTCCCTGGGTTTTGCTAGTAGTCAAGAATGTTTGGAGACGCCCCCAAAGCCGTCCTCCTAGCTTTAACCATAGAATCCAGTCAGCCTATTTTCTGAACCTGCCAACAAGCCTCTCTCTACTGTGAAACTTGAAAAGCTCTCCTGTTTATTTATCTCAGAGAGGTTCTTTTCCCCCTTTTCTTTGAGAGGCTTGGAAGTGTCACCTGGTTTTGTTTATCTCTGAAAACTCGATTTGTCGCTGCCAGCCTAAATTTAGATACTAACCAACCAGTGTTCATTCTCTAGGGTGTCAAATAGGACAGGAAACGCATAGCTTCACTGGAATTTGAAAAGGGAAGTAGTAGGATGATGTCAACACGATTAGCTTGACCCTACATGGCTGACTGCTGTGGTGATTAAAGATCCAGACCATAGAAGGAAGTGAGAGGGGTGGTAAATAGAGAAGTCCCATTCAAAGATTCAGACATCAGTACCTGCCATCTCCACTGGTTTAGCCTTTCTTCCCTCTGGCCTCTTTTTTCTCACTGGCCAAGCCAGATTTCCATGGAAAGATATTGACATTGCCCTGTGGCATTTTAGAGAACTGTATCCTGAGAATGTGTTCTATGAGAACCAGAGGATCTATTAACAAAGACTTTTAAAATGTTATTAGTGTCCTACATTTAACCCAGAATTAGGCATAAATTTAAAATTCTCTGAATGTTAAGTTACCATCATAATCACTTGCTAGTTTCAAGTGAAATACTAACATACTCAGAAAATCTGTGTACACCATCTGCCAACAAAATCCAAAATACTGTGCTGCAATCTGGTGACTTTCAAAAGATGAAAGCTATTAGGTATTTAACATTTTACCTGACATATCAGGAATTTTACGGTCTCCTTTCATTGCCTTTCTCACACACCCATACCTCTTTTACTATGGCTGGTGAAATTCTGCAGCACCATAGGATAGTCTAGCAATCAATAGCTAAATATTTTATACTTAAGAACAATGTAAAAATTATTCCTAAGCATATAGCAGGAAGCACACTTTTGGTAATACTATGGAATTTTGGCAATACTATTCTAGGAAATTATTTCAGTGTTTCAAAGAACTTTCATATCTTTATGTAAATAATTGTGAACATGTTTATCTTTTTAACAAACTTGCTTCTGTTAGAAATATCACCGTACTTTTTTCAAGGATACATTTTAGAAGCATCTAACACGTAAACATTTAGCAATCATTGTAGAGGTTTATGTATAATTATGAAACTGAAAAATATGGAGAAATTTAGGTGGAAAATTATTCTAAAGATAGGAATTATTAGTCTACCTTATTTTATTTGCTTAAGTCTACTCTGTATTCCGGTGTCCTTGGTGTAGTCAAAAATATCTATACCTGAAATCTCACAGATTCTCCAGAAATTCACTATAGCCAAGAAAATTTTTTGTCCTTGCCTACTAACACACATCCTTAATCATCATATGGATCCTCTCTTTTGTTTCTTGTTTCTATTAAAGGTCTTACTACCTGCAGAAATGCCCAAGTCAAAAACAAACAAACAAAAGCAAAACTGTGATTAATTCTGAGCTTTCCTTCTCATTTACCTCATCTAGCTCAATCTACTAAAATCCGGTAAAGCCCTCCTCTTTTAACACCACTTTTATGCCTTATTTTCAGCCTTTAGGATTTTTTTTTTAATACCTAAACTATTCTAGTAATTTCTTAGCTGGTTTCTGTCTCTCATATCTCAATCCTCTAATCCAGAGCTTTCTAAAACTAAAATAAGATTATCATTTCTTTACACTAAATCTTCCAATGCTCTATATGGCTTGCATGTGTCCCAAGATGTGATTCCCCTCCTTTGCCCCCGTTAATATGTTAGAAACTTAATCCCCGGTATAACAGTGTTGGTCAGTGGGACCTCACAGGAGATTTTTGGATCATAAAGATGACTCCTTTATATGGATCAATGCTGATTATAAAAGGGCTTGAGGCTTCACAGTCACACCTGCTTATAACAGTCTGCCCTAGACTAACACAGCAAGAAGGTCCTCACCAGGAACCAGGCATTCGATGTTGGACTTCCCAACCTCTAAAACTGAGCCAATAAATTTATGCTTATTGTAAAGTATTCAGTCCGTGGTGGTCTCCTATAACAGCAGACTAAGACAAGCACCACTGTCATCATGCTAGGGGATAAAATTCAGGATTCTCAGCCTGGGATATAGGGCTCTTGAAGTTCATCTCTCCTCATTCCCTACATGCACTCCAGCCAATATCCTACTACTTACCATACCTGGAAATACCATGCTGTTTCTCACCCCATTAGGCAGGCAGTGATCTCCTTTTGCTACTCTTATAATATCTGTACAACTTTCTGTGATCAATTTATTTTACTAGCATGAGAGATAACCCTAAGCAAAGTAGCATTTATCCCTAAGCTAATATTGTGACTGATGCATAGTAGACACAATGTTATAATGAATTAATGAAAATATTTAAAATACCCATTTGGATACACCATCACACTAAATCTTTCATTTGATAAAATCTGCCTGCTTTTTCACAAATATTAAAGACCATCCTATAATTACTTGTTTAGAACATTACCTAAATCAGTACTTTGTTAATTTACTCTTTCAAAAAATATGTATTGAACACCTACTTTGTATAGGTGCCGAATACTTTTCTAACAGTGAATCCATGAGTCCTTTGGGAACCTGTCAATTTTCTACTTTGATAATGAAGGCATCTTTGCTTTTACTTTGCAAATGAACAGTCCAAAAATAGAAGGAAACAACATGAATAGCACATATTATTTCCTACTCTCTCACAACTAAAAGTTACATTATGTAGAGAACCATAGGACCTAGGGGAAGTGGCAGGTTTTTTAATGTGTCCTACATGCTAAGAATACAACATCATTTTTAAAATTTAATTTTCATTACAATAACTCCACAAATTATCATGGCTATCTAATACAGGGAAACAAACAAGCCTTAGAAGAACTTCCCATATCCCAAAGATTGTAAGTGGCAGAAGCAAGAGTTAAAAACTCAGGCCAGGGATTTAGCTCAGTGGTGCTGCTGCCTGCCTCTCAAGCGCCAGGTCCTGAGTTTGGTCCCTGGTACCAAAAAAACCCCAAACAAACAAAAAAAAGAATTAAGAACTCATTCTCTTTCTTTTACTTTATTCTGATCCTTTAGCCAATTCTTGAAGCAATTGCTAGTATCGATTAAATCCATTCAACAAATAGTTCTTGCCTGTGTATAATGTGCTAGGCTTTGCAAGATGTGAAGACATAATAGAGTACAAGAGAATCATAGTCTCTGTTCTTAGACATTTAAAAAATCTTTAAGTAGCAACAGAGGAGAAAATAAGTGGGAAGAAAAAGGTGTGCGGCACCTGAGGAACCCTGGAGCCTGACTTAAAAGTAGGAAAGTGGGAGAGAAAAAAAGGAACAGAAAATTGACCAGAATTTTTACACTTAAGCCCATTCCCAAATCCAGAGTCTATTAGTTCTTAGACATTCGGCTTATCTAGATTGTACTCTTTTGAACTTCTGTTAACTAAGCATATATGAACATCTACATGCAGTATCTCTTCCCCCTAGAATAGCTTCATGACCTTAAGGGGCAGAGACAGCTTGTGTTCACTGAACTTTCCTTTTCCTCCTGAACACACAGACTGTACTTTCCAGCCACCCTTATGATTAGTTGGGATCATGTAACTGATTTCTGTCCAAAAGAATGTGTACAGAAATGATGAAAGCCATTAAAGTCTTGGCCCAAAACACCTTGAAGACCTCCCACACATGTTCCACATTCTCTTTCTTTCCCTACTTAGCAGCTGAATAAGGATGTTAAAGAATCTAGAGGGGATTGAAACCACAAAATGGAAGAAGCCTGGGATCACAAATGAACCCTTGGAGAAACACTGCCCAGGAGAGCTCCATGACTAAGAACACTTGTAGTAGATTTTATTTGCTTTAGTAAATTATGGCTCTGAAATTTTAATGTTGTTACAGTAATTAGCTAACCTGCTTAATACATTTCGTTTTTCCTCATTTTACTGATAAAGAAATTGAAGTTTAGGAAAAGTTAAGTAACTGGCTTATGTTTGCTTGGTTGTTAGGTAAGGAAGCCAGGGTTAGATCTCAGGTCTCTCTGACTAGAGCTTGGGTTGTCACTCCTTGAGGTCCTCATGAAACTATTTCATGTACTTCTGAAATTTTTATAGAAGTTCCATTTGTCCTTTCATACATACTACTTTGTCTAACATGGCTTCAGAGACAATCAGAACAACTTCTGTTTGTCTCGCTTTAACTCCTTCCAGGCTTTCCTTTCAGGTATATTAATTTTATAATTTCAATTTGATTTACAATGTATTTGGACCTTTTATAGCTGTTCAGAGATGATATGTAGACTGGTTATTAAATACAATTCTTCCTTTAAAATGGAACATTAATCAAACCTTGACCTCAAATCATCACAAAGTTTCTAGTTAAAAAGCAAAGTTTAAATAAAATGCTAAGATATCTGAGATGTGTTTTTCTCTACAACTGTAGGCTGAATCAAATAAAAATGAATTCAGTGGTCTGGGATTTAGCTCAGTGGTTCTGACAAGCACAAGGTCCCGAGTTTGACCCCGGTACCAAAAAAAAAGAATTCAGTAACGCAACACTGAACTAAAAAAAGTTCAAAGGTTTAAGGTTAATGTTGAAATTAGGATATTATGACCAAAAGGTATCAGTAAAGTGAAGGAGATTTATTAATTCATTTGAGACAATGGGAGAAGTACTGGATATAGAGTTATAGGTCTGAATTCAGGTTCAAAACTGGGAATTTATTCAGTTCCCTCATACATAATACAAGGATAATAGTATATATCTTGCAGGTTTCCTGTCAGGGTTAAAATAATATATACAAAAACTAGTACAATGCTTGACACATGATAATTACTCAGTAAATAAGTCAACAAACAATCACTCAGAATATACTATGAACAAAACACTTTGCTAAAGAAATCAATTAGATAAAATATTAATACAATTTATTAAATAATGTGAAAGAGGTATTTTATTGAGTATTATAAGAATAAAGGAAAGAGACACCTAATTCTGCTTGGATAGATCAATGAAGGTTTCCCAGAGGCACAGACACTAAGCTGACTCTTGCTTTCTGTTTTGAGAAGAGGTCTCGCTATGTTGCCCGGGCTAATCTTCAACTCACAAGTTCAAGTGATCTTCCCATCTCAAGCCTCCAAAGCATGCACCACCATACTCACGTTTAAACTGAATTTCGAAGGATGATCAGGAATTATGAGGGAATTAAGAGAAGCTATTGAAAGTAGAAGAAATCATGCGTTCAAAAAAAAAAGCCATTTGAGAACTGACTATAGTTGCATATGGCTGGAATATAGTGTTTTTTATATATGTGTTTTTTATTCATTCACTCAGCAAGTAATGTAGTTATTGAGTACCTATATATGCTTGATAGTGTTCTAGTCCCTGAAAGCTTATCAGTGAACAAAATAGAAGCTTTCTGTTTTCATGGCATTTACTTTCAAGTATGGCATATAACAGAAGAAATGAATATGAAATAATTGCAAATAATAAAGATTGCTATGAAGAAAAAATAAGCAGTGTAAAAGAATCAATAGTAGGGGAAGAGGACTTTAAACTATGTGATAAGAAAAGGCCTTTGCAAGGCATTGATATTTGATTTAAGTGGATAGTGGGAATCAGCAATCCAAATACTGGGAGGAAGATCATTTCACATAATGGAAACAGTGAGTATTACTCTTAGGAACAAGATTAGCTGGTTTGCAGAGCACAAGAAGGACAATGTGGCCACAGAAAAAGTGAAGAAGAAATAGAGGTTTAGGAGGTGACCCTGGAGATCATAATGGGTTTTATAAGATATAATAAGAACTCTACATGATATCCAGAGGAAGATATCCTATGACAATAGACATTTGACTGAAGAGCCTTGGAACAAGAAAATAATGGCATGAAGTAGGCTGTTTCCACCCAAGGCCATTGGAAGAAAACCCCAGTGTTTGTGATGTTCTTTCCATTCATATCCTTTTGACTTTATGTATTTATCCTTATGGCTATTCAATTCTCTTTATCTGGATTAATGTCCCTAATTGTTAATGGCTTCCTTTGCTTATGGTATCCCCAAGACCTACATCCTTGATAATTATCAGATACAGGACTAATTCAACATACCCTGGTAGGCCTGAACAAACCTACCCAAATTAAAGGGGGAAAAGGATACTTGATTCTGTAAGGAAAACCTGAATAGATTATGGTATATACTTTTGCTGTCTGATTTTGAAAATCTAGGAATATAGTTTTTATTCCTTTCAAATTCTTAATAATTTTTGTTTTAGTATCTGTCTGCATTGCTGTTACCAGTTAAAAGATCTTCAGAATCTTAAATGCACAACCACTATTACATAAGATGATTTACAAATACTCATCAACAAAAAGAACAAGAACTTATAGAGGTCAAAATGACTACCATGAAAAACTTAATATACAATTGTGACATTAAACAGCAATGCAGATCTACATTGATCATATCCCATAAAATAACACTATTCCTCGAGGTTGGGCTGAAGCTTGACCAAAAGGAGGAGGACTGAGAAATGAAGCAAACACTAATAATTTGCAAAATGAATCAGTAGTATCATTCTATAATATGCAACTGAAGCTCTTATTATTTTAATACCAACTTGTTTAGACTCATATGCTACAAGATAAATCACAGATAAAATTATTTATTTATAACTTTGCACAAACTTACACACTCTAGCAATTCACCTAATATACAAATTCTAACCAATTACTGCCCAAACTACTAACATCAACCATAAAGCTACTCTCTGATTAACACCCTTTCTAAATCCTGTATTTTTCCTTAAGCCCCTCCTTTTGAGACATTATTAAGACTTGGTTCAAGTAGTGTTCTCTCTCATCGGGAACTTTAACAAACTCAGATTTTCATGATCATGTTTTTTATGATTTTTATATGAAATGTGGCCAAATAAATCATGCCTCCTCCCCATTTAAAGATGTCCATGTCCTAATCCACAGAAACTCTGAACTTGTTATTTTACATGATAAAAAGATGTTCCCATCATGATGATGTTCCTGGAGTGACTAAAGATGGAGAGATTATCTGAATCAAACTGATGTAATCACAGGATCCTTACAAGAAGACAGGTGGTCAGAGGGAGGACAAGGTCATGTGATAACAAAAGCAGAGATAGCAGTGATGTGGCCATAACCCAAGGACAGCCTGTTACCTTTAAAAGCTGGAAGAAGCAAAGAATGCATTCCCCTCTGGGACCTTCAGAGGAAGGAGCTCAACTGACACCTTGTTTTTAGTCTGATTGTAGACTTTCAGCCTCCAGAAGTTACTGTACTTCTATTGGGTTAGAAGTAAAAAATTACACAGTAGAATATGTTTCTATTAAGTAATCATATTTGTGGCAATTTTGTTACACCAGAAATAGGTAACTAATATAGAAAGATTTGGGAAAGTATACTCTTACTCTGTGGAGAATGAAATGTAAAGCAAGCTCAGAAAGAGGGAAAACAGGAAGGAATTGCTATAGACTAGAAGAGTAGTGATAGTGATGTGAAAGAGAATCTTGGAGGAAGGGGAAGTAGAAAAAATGGCAAGGAAAAAATGTATACAACTTGTACATATTTGTTTGAATAATAAACTTGGCTTTTTAGAACACTTTTAGCAAATACAGTCAGTTCCCACATGTCTTCCATCTCCACATACAGCCTCTCTCACTATGGACATCATGTGCTACAATAATGCATTTGTTACAATCAATAACACATTACTGACACATCATTATTATCTAAAGTCCATAGTTTATATTAGGATCCACTCTTGGCATTCTATGGGTTTTAACAAATACAAGGCATGTAACTCCTGTCATAGTATACAGAATAGTTTCATTGCCATAAAAATTCTCTGCCCTCTGGCTATTCATCTCTCACTTCCCCTAACCCTTGGCCACCACAGATTTTATATTGTCTTCATAGTTTTGTCTTTCCCAGAATATAAATTCATAGGATTATATAATATACAGCCTCTTCAAATTGACTTCTTTTACTTCATAATATGCATTTAAGATTCTTTCAGGTCTTTGCGTGGCTTAATAGCTCATTTCTTTTTAGCACTGAATAATATTCTTTTGTATGGATGTATTATACTTTATTTGCCTATTCACCTACTTAAGGACATCTTGGTTGTTCCCAAGTTTTGGCAATATGAATAAAGGTGCTATAAACTAATTCCTGGGTGTATATAAGGTTTTAATAATTTATTAAATATTGAAGACCACAATTGCTAGATCATATAGTAAGAATATGTTTAGTGGGAAATTGCCAGTCTATCTTCCAAAGTGAATATGTCACTTAATCTTAATTATCATGACTGAAGAAGAGTCTTCTGAAGAGGTGTTCATGGGGGTGCTATACTCATCAGTGGATTAATCCACTTGTGTTCATACTTGAATGTGTTGTTAGAAGGTGGGGCCCAGTTGAAGCAGGTGGATTACTGGGGCATGCCTTTGGAAGATATATTTCTCATTGGTGCTCTTGTGCTCTGCTTCCAGCATGATGTTCCTACCTTGGAGCCACCCAATCACGGACTAAAACCTCTGAAACCATGAACAAAAATAAACCCTTCTCCTTTAAATTATATGTGTCAGGTATTTGGTCCCAGTGACAAAAAGCTAACTAATCCAAGGGCTGACTCATTTTGCATTCCTGCCAACAAAGAATGAGAATTTCTGTTGTTCTGCATCCTTTCCAGTTCTTTGGTGTTATCAATGCTTTGGATATTGGCCATTTTAATAGGTGTATTAGAGTTCTGTAGATTTGTAAGATAGAATTTGTTCATATTTTATTAGACTGATACTTAAGAATTTCATTTTATAAATGTAAATGGTAATGTACTTTAACTTCAAATTCTATTTGTTTATTGCCAGTATATAGTAAAGTGACTGGCTTTTGTATATTAACATTTTATCCTGCAACCTTACTATATTAGTTGTAGGGGTTTTTTGTTTTGTTTTGTTTTGTTTGCTTCTTTTGAACTTTCTTCATAGACCATTGTTATGATTTGGATCATAAATATCCACCAAAGATTTCTGTGTTTAAGGCTTGGTCCCTAGTTGATGACATTGTTGGGATATGGTGGAACCTTTAGGAGGTAGGTTCTAGTAGAAATAAATTAGGTCATTGAAGGCATACCCTTGAAGGAGATATTGGGACCCCAACTTCTTTCTTCCTCTCTCTTCCTTCTCTCTCCCTCTTCCTCTCCCTCTCCCTGTCCCCCTCCCCCCTCCCTCTTTCTGTCCACTATGAGGTAAGGTCAGCAGCCTCCTTGACTGCATGTTTCCACTGCCATGGCGTACTGTCTCAACACAAGCCAAAAATGAGAGGGCCAAGTGACCATGGACAGAAACATCTGAAACCATGAGGCAAAATAAATCTTTCCTTCCTTGAGGTTGTTGTGACAGTTAATCTTGATTGTCAACTTGACTGTACTGAAAGACTCTTGGAGAGGTAATTGAATTGTGAGGGTGATCACCTCATTACTGGGTTAACCCTTTGATGAATTTATAGTTGACTGAACTATTTGGAGATGGGGCTTAGTTGGGAGAAGTCAGTCATGGGGGCATGACCTTAAGGACTGTATCTGATCCCTTCTTCCTTCCTCTCTGGCTCTTCCCCTGTGCTCTGCCTCCCCAGTTCCATGAGTTGAATAGCTTTTCTCTACCATGCCGTTTTTCCATGATATTTCTGGTTTGTACACAGCTGACCATGTACTGAAACCTCTGATACCAAGAGCCAAACAACCAAAGTTGTGGGTGTCAGATATTTTGACCAACCAACAGGAAGCTGACCAATACAATTGCTTATCTCAAGTATTTTGTTACTGCAACAGAAAGCTGACAAACATAACAATCATATCATCTATAAATAAAGCTAGTTTGATTTCTTTCTTAATTTATGTATCATTTCTTTTCTTATTGATTTAGCTAGGACTTTCAATATGATGGTTGAAAAGCAGTAATAACAGAACATCCTTGCCTTGTTCCTGATCCTACTGGGAAAGCTTTGAATTTCTTATCACTACCTATATTAACTGTAGGAGTTTTGCAGATGTTCCCTACCACACTGAGGAAATCCCCCATTATTCCAAGTTTCCTGAGAATTTCTTGCAAGGCAGATCTCCAGCAACAAAATCTTTCAATTATTGTTTGTCTAAAAAAGTATTTTCCCTTCATTTTTGAAGGCTAATTTTATCAAGTACATACTTCTATGTTGGTAGTTTGAGATTTGGGGGCTTTGTTTTATTTTTGCATTTTAAATGATTCTTGCTACTCTCCGTTGCATAGCTTTTGTGGTGAAGTCAGATATAATTCATAGCTATGTTTCTCTACAGGTAAGGTACTTACTTCCTCTGGCTTCTTTCAAGATATTTTTCCTTATTTTTAATTTTCTGAAGTTTTAATATGATAAGACTGCATGTTGTTTTGGGCAGGTATTTGTCCTGCTTGTTGTTCTCTGAGTTTCCTGGATCTATAGTTTTACATCCCAAATTAATTTGGAGAAATTCTTATTATTGCTTGAAATGTTGCTTTAGTTCCTCTCAGTTTCTTCTTCTGGTGTTCCATTACATATATGTACTTTTGTAGTTGTCCCACAGTTCTTGAATATTCTGTCCCTTTTTTAAATCCTCTAGCACAGAAATCTCTGAGTTGAGTCTGATCTACTAATGAGCCTATCAAAGGCAGTCTCTACTTGTGATATTATCTATAGCATATTTTTCTTATTCTTTCTTAGAATTTCCATCTCTCTGCTTATATTTTTGGCCTGTTCTCGAATGTTGTCTTTTTTTTTACATGAGAGCCCTTAGTACATTGTTCATATTGTTTTAATTTCCAGATTTTTAAAATAAGTATTTTTATTTTTAATTGACACATAGTAATTGTGTTATACTAAATAGTAAGACATAGTAATGTTTATAGGTGATATTTTTGTAGGAGAACAGAATGTATAAGTGATTAAATCAGGATAACTGGCATATCTATCACCTCAGAAGTATATCATGTCTTTGTGTTGGGAAAAAATCAAAATCTTACTACTACTTACTATTTTGAAATATTGTCATCAACCATACGCATCTTTGTATGCTACAGAGCATTAGTATCTATTCTTCCCATCTAATTGCACTCCTGTTTCCACTGTCCTGTAGAAGTTTCTGACTTTGGGTTTCTGTTTGAGCACGTTTTGATTCTTTGTCTCTGCCTTTTCAATTTTGGGGCAGTGGTTTGCCCTGTGACCTCAGTTTTTGACTGGTCTGAGTGATGGTTTTGGTTTGGTTTGGTTTTGCCCAGATTTTTTGGTTTTTGTTTGGTTTGAGTTTTGTTTTGTTTTGGCTAATCCTAGGGATAGAACCTAGGGTCTTTTCAGTGAGCTAAATTCCCACCACTGTTCCTTTTTTTTTTTTTTTTTTTGAGACAGGATCTTGCTATACCACTAAATTGCCCACTGGTTTGGAACTGGAGATCCTCCTGTTTCAGCCTCCTAGAGTGCTAGGATTACAGGTGTGCACCACCATCTCCTGCTGAGGTGGTGACTTTTAAGCTACTTTTATGCTGGAATTGAAATTAGAAGTCCCAGACATATTGATTTTGAGTTGCTCATGAGACACTCACATGGAGCTAAGATACCAAAGGATGTAAATGTAAATTGGAGATACAGATCCAAACAATATGAATATGCATATGTTCATGAAGTCATAGAATGTATGAAGGTAATCTGGAAGCCAGCTAAATACACACCTGGGGAATTCCAGCATTAAAGAGACAGCATACAATTTTGAACAAGCACTGATAAGACAGTCACTTTCTGATAAATTAAGTTTTTCCTGCTACCTGGTTATTGCTCATATAAATTTATCAAAGTTCATTACCTTTTACTCTTTCACACCTACACCTCCCACACCCCAATTAAATAAAGCAATTATATTACATAATCTGCTCCTTCTGGGACAATTTTTAAAATGTAGACATTTTAACAGTAGAATAAGATATTTCAAACTACCTTTTAAATAAAGTGCTATAGATTGATTAATAAATCATTTGTTTAAACATATCACTTTAAAACAAAGATATTTTATTTTGGTTGACTATCTAGAGGAAAATTGAGTGCCAAATTCTAAACTTCCAAAGACAGGATTAAAAATTTAGATGCTGGAAGACTGCAGGAAACAGTAACATTTTTACATGCTACTGTAAAGGCAAGAAAGATACATCTGCCGAAGTTTATATTATAATTAAATCACTTTGTACTGACATAGCTTTACTTTAGAGAATGTTTGTGGGGATTTTTTAATCAGATAAAAATAGGCCTGCTGTTTTCTCTATACCAATTAACATAGTTGACATTTAGCCAGCTCTGCACTGGACACAGCAGGATATGTACAGTTTGTCCTGATTCTGTGGGAAACGAAAAATGCAAGACTTGCCACAAGAAAAAATAATGTGAACCCAAAAATCATGGTCCAATATAGCAAGTCAAATTAATTAAATTGATTTACTAAAGGTCAGTCTATGCTTTCCAGAGAACCAACCAGGAAAGAAGATAGTCTGGAGTACTAATAAACATTAGAGACTCTAAGTTTAACTATTAATACTATGTGTTATTAAATAAACATATTTAGTTGAAGACATTTCATTAGAGTTTGATTAGATTTTCAAATTTTCATTCTGTGAGTTTGATAAAAGAACTGGTAGTGGCTTGTACACAGCATGTAAAAACATGTTAAAAAATTTTTCATACAGAAGAACTACTTAGATATCTCTAGTCTACTTCTTACATTTACAGATGAGAAAAGTTGCTCCTGGAAATGTTGAAGTCACACCTTTATCAAGTTACACAGATACATTGCCCTCTCAGAACTTCTGCCACATGGCCTTTGGCTCATGGACTCAAAACTTGAAAGGTATATCAAAACTATTATAACATTTCAAATAACTAGAGTATTAAAAAATAGTTCATTCTGGTTCACTTAAAATTCTGCATAACTAATATTTTGAAAGAAAAGTACTTTTATAATTATAACTTCACTTTTAATATATAGATTCTTAAATATTTATCTAAAATATCTTAGCTCATAGTCCCACCTTTGTAAGTAGTAGGTTGAGAACATGAAATTGCTGATAGCAGATAATATTTTTAATGACAAAAATATTTCATATGTTTCAACTGAAAGTATGAGAGCAAACCAAATTGAATATTTGAGTAACATGTAGTAATATAAGTTCATTATTCCAATGAGTATTTTATATTGTTTGATATGATAGCTCTACATATAGATGGTTCTGATGACTATGAAGAAAATAGTCTGGCTCCAGAAATATCCTGAAAAATTCAAGACTTGTCCTAGCCAATCTCCAAGATAGGCCTTGGTGATTCACCTCCTAGAATTTATGCCTTTGTAGGCATCAGGGTGATATATACAACCAATAGAGTGAGGAATTGTATGTAGCATGAGGGTGGTATGTGAGTTCTGAGGCTAAGGTCATAAATGATATTGCAGCTTCCACTTTGCTCTTTCTTGGCTTATTCACTCTGGCAGAAATAAGCCACCATGTTATGACAATACTCAAACAAGCCTCTGGAAAGGTCCACATGTCAAAGAATGCAGACCTCTTGCCAAGATCCTGCACTAACTTGCTAGCCTTGTGAATGAGCCGTCTTGGAAGCATATTGTCCAACACCATAGTCGACCTTGCAGAAGACCTGACCAACAGCTTGCTTGCAACCTCATGAGAGACCAGAACCACCCAAAGCTGTTCCAAAATTCCCAGCCTACAAAAAGTGTGGGGTATATTGCTGTTTTAAGCCACTAATTTTGGGGATAATAAGTTACTATTACAGAGCTTTAAAAAAAAGAAAAAATAAATGTAAAATGTTCCTTGGATTGTGGCTGCATAACTTTATTCTCTGCCTCTGTTTTCAAGTGGTTTTCTCTACCTGGATAATCTAGGATAATCTCATATCTAGATCCATAATTTTAAGTTTTTAATTTCTTGTCATGCTAGGGATTGAACCCCAATCCTCCTGCATGTGCACTGTACCACTGAACTACACCTCTAGCCCTTGATCTTTAATTTAATCTCATCTGAAAAGACTCTTTTTCCAAAAGGATACATTTAGAGGTTGTATGGTGTGGACTTATCTTTTCAGCCCACTCCTTGCTCTTTAGTTGTGTAACTTCCCTCCTTTACTCCTTCATACACACACACACACACACATCATCATCATCATCATCATCATCATCATCATCATCATCATCATCACAGTTCCCTCATGGATTAAAAAAAAAGACTAGAAAATAATAATACTATGGGGAAGGAAAGAAACAAAAAGATGGCATTTGTTTCAAAATGTAGTTTATAGCTCATGTGTTTTTTATGGACCTGTAAGGCCTTTTTTACTCCATTCCAAGGATTATTATTGGCCTCACTCCTGTGTTGCTCCATGAAGTCCTCTTTGTGGAATGATCCAAGGCCATACCAATATTTCTCTACTTTGATACTCAATAATACCTGTTCAAAATTCTTTTAGTATCTATTCTCTAATTATTTCAAGTATGCATTGCATATCTATTCAATTAGATTGTAAAGTCCCTGCTGGCAAGACCACATCTTTTCCTCATTCTGAATCCCTTCCCTTGAACATTGTCTGGTGGAGCACATTACATGAATATCAATATGCATTTACTGATTGGCCAAATTAGTGGAAACATTTTAAATGTACTTTTCTTTTTTCTTCCTTGAAGATCATTTTGTCCTAGAAACCATTCCTTATATCAGAACATAGTACAGAGATTTCCCACATGGACTCTGTTAGGGTTTTAATTTAAAGCAGCCCCCAAAGGATCATGTGTTGAGGGTTTGGTACCCAAGGCAACAGTGTCTGGAAGTAGGGCTTTTTGAAGGTGGTTGGATCAGGACAGCTCTACCTACATCAGTAGATTATGATGGATTCATAATTTATGCATAGACTGTACCTGAAAACCCCACCCCTAACGTGATGGTGAACCAAACAATCCATACAGGTCCATATATCCTATGTCTAAATATTTAAAAGTCATATATTAAACCACCAAACTGGGCCAGGGATTTACCTCAGTGGTGCCACCCACCACTGCCTCGCAAGTGCAAGGTCCTGAGTTTGATCCTCCGGTACCAGAAAACCCCCCAAAAACCCACCAAACTTTTAGAAAGAAATGTCCTACCTTTTATCCTGATAAATTTCCTTTCAGCTTTTTCTTTTCCGAATTTCTTTCATATTTTCCATCTTCATTCTATCTTTGTGTTATATTATACTCATTCTCAATGCGCTAAAAAATTAAAACACAGAATGTAATGTATTCAGTGTTCAAATATATTTTCCATCCAAATAGTAAAGTAAATGTAAAAGAATGGAAAAATTAAAATTCTTTGCTTGAAAATTATTCTTATAGAGTACTCAGAATTCTCTTTTAAAATTAAAAAGGGAAAATAATTATTGAATATCAAATTTTTAAATCAAAATGATTGAAAGAAAATTTATCTGTATATATTAAGTATTTTAATAAAAAATAAAACTATTCTGTTTGCACATCTGTTGCCCATTCAGTGGCCAATGTGAAGAATTGATATCATACTTCATACATGTTATGTATTGCCTATATATTCACACATTGAAGAATAATATGAATTACTTTATGTTACACAATTTTCCTCAGCCACCATGTTCAATAAAATACTTACTAGTTCATGAGTACTCTCTGGAAACACAAATTGAAATGTGAAGAAAATCCTGAAAATGGATGCTTTGTATACTGGAAAATGATACTGCCTTATGCAAAAATCTTTTGCACTCACGCTGAAAGATAGGATCTGAAAAATTAGTCTTTTCTTCTACCTAGATACCTCTGTTATTCAAATGCACCCAAATTGCTGGGATTGATCAATAAATTTGGTAGTGGTACAATCCGCAAGACTTCTCAGCATTTAGATACAATTTCTTTCATTTAAGGACACAGGACAAGAGATGTAAAGAAGTAGTTCCCTGGCTCCTGAATGTGGTTAAGCACAAGAGTGGATGCTTAGGAACATATGATACTATGTCAGTGCTGAAAGCCAGATCTCAAGTGCCAGTGGTGCAAATTTATGTTTTGTGTTGTGATATACAGGGCCTGCTAAAGCTGGGTGACCTTGCTCAGGTAACAGGGCTGTGCTCTTACACCAAAATCTAGCAATGAAAGTCAGAAATTTCTTTACATGGTCATATATGATTCATAGACCTAAAAAATGAAGTTATCTGTACTGATACAGTATATTAGGGAGAGTTTAGACTCTAGAAAATGGTACTTGGGCAAGTTACTCCACTTACTTTTTGTCTCAATTTCTGTACATATAACCTTGAAGGCTAGTTGCAAGGCTTAAACCCACCTGTCTAACCAAGTAATGAACAGTATATGGATCATAGCAAGCACTATATGTGTATTACTTTTACATACATTTGCCAAGCACTGTGTTAAACCTAATCCACTCTTGGAAATAACACAATAATTAGTAATTATAATAATTACAATCATCTTTAAAATATCTTCATTATGTAGTAAGTACAGTGTTTATATTATCTCATTTCATCCTTAGAACAGCCCCAAGAGGTAGGCACCACTCTCAATTTCCAGAGGAAGAAACTTAAATTTAAAAAGTTTAAGTAATCTGGTCAACGGCACAGATAATGACAAGAGCTGAGCTTTGAATAGAAATTTTCTGAATTCTAAGCCTATAATCTTTTCACTTTGTTCTTGGTGGACCAACCATGTCTGCTAATCACAAATTCCTAGTTCTGAAATCACTGAGTACAATAGTACTGTTATTTGTTAGTATTAAAATTATCAGTAAATTGTAATCACCAAACTCATCTCCTTGAGGGCAGAGATAGTTTGATTCATTTCTTCACACAATGCCTAGAACACAGTAAATAATAAATATTTGTCCAACTAATGATGATTAATCTGGAGCCAGTGAACAAACGTATTTTGTGAATTGGTGCTCTAAAATAGATTCACTAAGACAGCCATAATATTTCCTCTCCTTTAACAAATTTTATATGATAATAACAATTACTTAAATTCAGTCAAACATACCCCTTTTGTTCTTGCTTTAACATTTTTAGCGATACCCTATAGACTTTGACTCTCCCATAAATTTTTCTCAAGACTCAAATTTATTCATATTTCTTTTGGCTTAAACTATTATTCTCATGGTCTTTGTTAGATAGCAAATTACAGGACGTTTAGAGATGTTTCCTTGTTTAGATCTGAACTGCTTGGGCAATTGTTTTCCTCAAAAATACTCATAGTACACCCAGATTCATACCAGAATATGGAATATGGTTATTCAGACTATCTCTCATTTTAAATAACATTTAAATTTAGATTTATGTATTAAGCAAAATAGTGGAGATGCATAGTTTTATTCTGAGAGTTTCAGTTCTTCAGTTCCACAAGGAACAAACTGCATGTAGTAACATCTTTAAGATGGCATTTGACAGCCAGCTTTAGGGAGAAAAAATTGACCCCCCAAGTTCATTTCTTCTCCACTGAACCAAAGTAATAGCTATATATTTACATTTGAGTTTAGATTGGGGAAAAGGGAGCGGTTCAAGTAAAATCATGAAATTAATCAAAATGGTAATGGAAAAAGGCTGCCAGGATGTAGCTCAGTGGTGCAGTCCCTGCCTGGCAAGCATAAGGCCCTGAGTTTGATTCCCAGTACCAAACAAAGAGAAAAAAAAAAAGGCTGACAGATAAAATTATCTGACATCCACTCCCCAATCTTCCTTAACAATGAGACCTTGATTCTAGTTGTCCTTATAGCTACTCAAAAAGAAAAAAGTGGGAAAAAATGTTCCTTTACAGTCACATATATAGGTAGGTAGGTATGTGACTACATTCTAATTAATGACATTGTAGCAAAATTGTCCTTTGGGATTTCCTGGAAGACTTCCTTAAGGGCGTTCATTCAGCTTTCTTTGTCTCTGTCTCCTTCATTTGGAGTGGAAAGAGCCCAGTCCTGCTGAGTTGCTGAATTGGGCTTTAGCTGATGGCTGAAACAGGTGCAAGGATTTTGGAAAGTTAGGTAGAAGCCATGTACTCAAGATGGCAGAGCAACGGTAGAGTTTGTATCCTTGATTGTAGAACAATTATACCAAGACTGTACTGCTTATTTCCAAACTCCATTTATATAAAAGAAATGAACTTATATCTTGTTTAAGGCATGATTATTTGTGCTTTTCTGTCTTTCTGATTTCTACCCAAGAGACAGACAAATCCAATAGAATTTTCATATAGTATTGTTCTCTTGGGCAAAGTAAAGAAAAGGATCCGAACTGATCATCTCCTTTTTCTACTCACCCCAAATGTCTTAATTCCATCTGGTTTAAAGAAACTGAATACATCTAGACAGCTTCTTCAAAGTTGGGGAACTTGTCAATTAATCCTAGTTTATGAATACAGTAGCAATTTCTCAAACGATATGCTTATATTCTCCCAAGATGACCTAGTTAGGGATTCTGGATTTTGTTCCATGAAAACAGCTTAAATGATTTCTCTGTTTACATGGTTTATTAATTACATACCTTTATAGAGCCATGGGCTTTTTCTTAGCACACCAAGAAAGATAAGCAAGCAAAATGTAACTTTCAATCTCAAATTTTAAACTGGTTTATTCATCATAGTGAAAAGTGTCACCCAACTGTTCCCTCAGAAAGCCTAGTTTTTCTTTTCAAAAGTTTTCTCATTTCACAATCTAATCTCTAAAATATTTCAATCTGCTATTACATATAGAATCCTATGTTGTAAGGTTATACATTTTTATATTTGATTTTTACTCTTGAAAATATATTTTACATTTCTAATGATGAATAATAGTGAGGTAGATAAGAGTTGAAGATAGGAGAGGAAAAATGAAAGAAAAAATAGACTGTAAGACAGGTCAAAATATATCTTCAAACTATCTTACACATTAAATGTTTTGGCTAGATAAATTCTTACAAGGAATACCAAAAGATTTTTAACCAGGAGGAACAAAACCCCAACAAAACCAAAAGGCAGATTTTCTTATGATCTAATAAGATAATTTTATCTTCACAATTAGCAAATAATTGATGTTGCTAAAATAGCACATGAGAGAGAATGCTTAAATATTCCCTCAATGGGAACAATACATGATTCAGACTATGAGCAATGGCATCCATCACAGGATGACTTTGGGGGAAAAGTACACAATTGCCAAATCCTGTCCCTGGGTGCCAGAATGTGTGACTCTTCTACCCACTCTAAACTCATGTCTCCAAGATACGTTGACACATTTATTTGTCATGTCTTCAGTCTGCAGTGTGTCATAATACAAAAGGTCCTGGGTACAAGGTCAAAAGGTTTGAGTTCTAGTCTAGGCTGTAACAACTGTAGCCTTGCATCTGCCAGTTGATCTTTCCCAGAGTCAGTTCCCTCACTGCTTGTTCCCCCAATATGTTGTAAAGACAAAATGATATATATGTACTAGTGCTCTGTAAACTTACAAATTTAAGCATTATGTTACTGCATGTTTTCCCACCTATGCCTTCAGCTCTACTTGAAAATCTTCATGAAAATCTTATTTTCTTCCCATTAAGTTTACTGGTACATTTTAGGTATAAAATACAGTGGCATTCATCATTGGGATCTTGTACCATTACATGAGTATCTCGGTTCTTATTTTTTTCCCTATCTTTGCCCTCCTTTCACCCCCTCCACCCTTCCCTATTTGCAAAGACCTTGTTTCCATTTTTTTCCTTTTCTCATATTTTTTCTTTTCCCTTTTTTCCTTTCCCCTATCCCTCCCACTTCCCCTGCTCCTTTAGAGCTTTT
>NW_004624845.1:3836425-3868340 GCF_000247695.1 Heterocephalus glaber | reverse complement strand
TGCTGTTATCTGAGAAATTATTTCTGATTTCATTTTTCCCAGATCCTCTTTTGTTGCCAGTTCAGAGAGTCCAGGTGGTTGAATATCAGATTGTTCCATCTCGTTTCCCTTTGGGTTTGCTGTAGGTGATCTGGAAGTGTGTTTCTGAGGCTTGTTTACATGTCTTCTCATTTCCACGGGGTGGGGGTGGGGTGGTGCTTCTGGCACCCATGTGGCTCACCTTCTCTGCCCTAGGAGCTTGGGATGGTGGTGGGGGAGCTTCCTTCTGGGTGCTGGGACCCAAAAATCTTATTTTTGATAGAAGCCAGTCTGAGAGATCTTTGTTACCTCTTTCAAGAGCAAATTATTTAATCTCTTGAACCTCTTTATTTATATAAAGGAGTTGGACTAGACTGATAGGTCACAATTTTATTTAGAAGCAGAACGTTTTTTATAAAGTTAAAAAGATCAGCATATAAAGTGAACAAAAGCAGATTTGCTCTTGGTTGAAATGGTTGAAGCTAGAAGGAGGAGAACTGATTATAATTATATTTCTTTCCCTATTGTACCCATTTCAAGAAGCCACTGAGGCCCCTCACAATAAACCTTAGATCTTTTGTATTCTAACTTTTTACAGTTGATGCCATTATTCTAGCCCAAATGTTTCTATCATTTTCCAAACAAAACTGTCTCTACCTTAAAGGGATAAAGAAAAGCTATAGAATTGTTATAGATTAACAGATGTCCTGGGCTCCCCAATGACTTTAATTAACAGGTAATCCATCAGTCCATCATCTCAGTCATTCTGAACTCTTGTTATCTGATAAATAAATGTGTTGAACTCTGTACAAGTCAATATAATCAGATAGTCGCCAAATTCCTTCATATGGAAGATGCCCTTAAGTAGCTACATGAAGGCCCAGGGATTTAGCTCAGTGACACCATGCGTGCATCACAAGAGCAAAGTCCTGTGTTCAATCCCCAGTACCAAAAAAAAAAAAAAAACCAAAACAAAGAAAGAAGCTACCTGAAACATCTTAGCCCTCCTATAGTAGAGAATTCTGCATGAAAGTCTAAAAATAAATATTGAATGGACATTTCTCCAAATTGTTCTTCATTAAATATACAGAAATATTTCAGGCTCTTTGAAATTGTTTTCAGTAAGAATGACTCAGACATGAAGAAGTCACTTGTAATAAAGCAAGCAATGCTATGCCATTTCTTAATGGCCCAAAAAAGAGATTGCTTAGGGAAGTTGGCAATCTTCTGTTGGATACACAGGTCATATAATCACAGAGTGTCAAAGCTGGAAATGATGAACCAAAGCTGCAAATAAACAACCAGTTTATTTTACAAGTAAAAAAATAAAGTTCAGAAAGATTGTGGACTTCAAATTGGGAATTAATTCAAGCTTCATTAAATAAACATTAGCTAAGTGCTAACTAAATGGCTGGTGGTAGGCATAGGAAGAGAAATAAACCCATGATCCTCATCCAAGTAATGGGAGAAGAAAAATAAGTCAATAACTGCAGTTAGATTGTTACAGAACCAGTACTCAAACATTGTGTCCAAGTTCTTAAGGCAGTGTGTGTCCCACCACCTCATATTGCCTCTCAAATTTAAGGTTAAGAAATTACTAGTGGAAAACCATGGTGTCCTAGTCACTTTCTTATCACTGAAACACAATACCTGATACCCAAAACTCTAAGGAAGAAAGGTTTATTTTGGCTCATAGTTTGTAGAGGTTTCAGTCTATAGTCGACTGGTCCAAGGCAGGGCAGCATTGTAGAGGAGCATCACAGAGGAGAAACAGTTCATGGCACAGCAGCGGGAAGCAGAGAGAGAGAGATCAAGGGAGCATGGAGAGAAATAGAGAAGGAAGGATGGAGGAAAATAGACCCTTCCAGTTTATGCCCTCAGTGACCCACCTCTTCTGACCAGGCTTTATCTCCCAACTTCTCACCCAGCTATCAACTCATTAGTGCAATAATCCACTGATAAGTACCACACTCCCATGATCTAATCACCCATCCCCAAGCCCCACCTATAAGCACATGAGGCTTTGGGGGAATATCTATATGAAGTATTACACATGGTCAATATATCCAAAGATACATTAATGTCAATGAAACCTAGGGGTGCATAGGTACTTCAGTATATTTCTTAAGTACTTATGAATATAAAAAAATTTTTTAGACCAGTTGGTGCTATGTTGTCCAACCTTGGTTTGAACTCAACTCTTAGCCTCCTATGAGTAGCTGGGATTATAGATACATGCCACCACACTAGGCTTTTAGGCCTCTATTCTTATAAGAAAGGAAATTCTTATGAAGATTTTCCACCAATACTTATAAAAACTTCTTAGAACACTGAAGAAGTCATAAATGGAAAAGTTCTACAAAGAAAATAAATCATAGCATGGTCTTTGCTCTAACTTTTGAAGAAGCCACCACCAAGGTCAAAGCTATGAAAAATCCCATAATCTACTAGCATTATCTAGTTTTCAAACTACTTATGTTAAAAAAATGTAATTAACTGCCTGATTTTTTCCTTAGTATATACAATACTGAAGAAGTACACAAACATTTCAAAGATTTGTATCATCATTTAGAAAGAAAAAATAAACACAAAAGCCAAAAAAAATCCTATGGCCATACCTATAAAAATCTCATTTCTTTGTTATTGGCAAGATTCAACCATAAATTTTTTTCTTACCAATTCCTACCTATTATATCCTTTCCAATCTACACTGTGTTTACAACAGTAATGAAATAAAACTAGAACATACATGGGAACATTAGGGACCTAATATCCCTACATTAACTTGACAAAAGTCTAGCATTAGTAGACCTATGTTCAGGTTATATATTAGCCAGCTTTCCCATCACTAGAACAAAATACCTGACACTTGCAACTTAAAGGAAGAGAGGTTTATTACTGGCTCACAGTTTCAGAAATTTCAGGTTAGCTGGTTCCACTGATGTGGGTCTGTGATGAGGCAGACAATCATGGTAGAATGATGTGGTAGAGCAAAGCTACTTACTTCAAGGACACCAAGAAGCAAAGCACGGGGAAAGAAGGCCAGCAAGAAATAATATCCTCCAAAGGAATGCTGCAGTGACCCACCTCCAACTGGGCCCCACCTTCTAACAGCACATTTAGCTAGCACCTGCATGATCCAGTCACCTCTCCAGAAGTCTTTTAATCCAGTCATGTTGACAATTGAGATTAACTGGCACAGGCTACTTTACAAGGAATTCATCATTTATCCATTCACCTATCAAGTAAGATTTATTTAGTGTCTTCTACATGAATACCATGATACTAGGAGCGATGAAGAATACTAAAGACATAGAATAGAATCCTTCTCAAACTGTAGTTTGAAGACACACCTACATCAGAATTATCTGGAGAACTCGTTTTTTAGGGGTTTTTTTGGTACCAGGGATCGAACTCAGGACCTTGCACTTGTGAGGCAGGTGGCGGGACCACTGAGCTAAATCCCCCATCCTGAGAACTCATTTTTTAAAATGTGTGTTCCAAAGAATCAACAACTGGGATCTCATCTTATTAAAAAGCTTCTGCCCTGCAAGAGAAACCCCAACAAAGCTAAGAGACAACCCACAATGTGAGAAACAAATTTAGCAGCTGTACCTGAGACAAAGGACTACTATCTACAATATATAAAGAACTTAAAAAAATCAGACCCCCCAAATTTAAAGATCCAATTCAAAAATAGGCATCTGAAATGAACAGACATTTCTCAGACAAAGAAGTAAAAGCAGCAAATAAGCATATGAAAAAATGTTCAGCATCACTGGTCATTCGAGAGATGCAGATGAAAACAACACTGAGATTCCACCTCACCCCAGAAAGAATGGCTGCTATCAAGAAATCCACCAATAACAAATGCTGGCAGGGGTGTGGGGAGAAAGGAACTCTTCTCCACTGTTGGTGGGAGTGCAGAGTGGTACAACCACTGTGGAAATCAGTGTGGAGATACCTCAAAGAACTAGGGCTAGAGGTCCCATTGACCCAGCTATTCCCCTGCTGGGAATCTTCCCAAAAGAATTAAAAGAATCATACCACAGTGACATATGTGCACCCATGTTTATAGTGGCACAGTTCATGATAGCTAAAGCTTGGAAACAGCCCAAGTGCCCATCAACTGGAAACTGGATAAAGAAGATGTGTTTTTTTTTTATAAAATGGAGTACTACTCAGCCATAAAGAACAAGAAACCAGAGACATTTATAGCTAAATGGATGCATATTGAGGGCATCCTCTTAAGTGAAA
Source organism: Heterocephalus glaber (assembly GCF_000247695.1). The sequence continues at coordinate 3,864,065 of NW_004624845.1, read as the reverse complement.
TAAATAGGACACACATGTATAAATGCCGAATAGTTTCTCTGGTACAAGAAACTGAAAGTGTAAATAAGGATTAAAATGATTAAAATGAATAATTAATAATTTGAAATAGGAAGAAAAGGTCCAAAGGGGTAGGGGAAGTGGGAGGGGAAGGGGAAAGGAAAGAAGGGAAAGGAAAAATTATGAGAAAAGAAAAAAATGGAAACAAAGTCTATGTAAATAGGGAAGGGTGGAGGGGGTGAAGGTCGCACAGGTAATGGGGAAAAAAATAAGAACCAAGATACATCATGTACAGGTACAAGCACCCAATAACAAATGTAACCATAAAATGCACCAATGAAAGAATTTAAGCAATAATGTACCAATAAAAGAATTTAAGAAAAATAAAATAAAATAAAATAAAATGTGTGTTCCTAAACCCTAATATAGGTCCACTATATTGATTATAGTTCTGGGTTACAAACAACAGAATCCAATTTGGGCTACCTTAGGAAAAGAAAGAATGCACTACAGGGACATTAGAGGTTTATAGAATTCACTGGAGAGACTGGGCCAGAAAAGTTTAGGTAACCACAACAAAAATCGTATTTCAGGGATGATGTGGTCTGCATGCTGGCAATGCTAATATCTTGAGTTACAACCTTGTCACATCACTACTGTAGACTGAAAGTTCTGAAAAAAAGCTTCCAAATCATGGAATCCAAGGCCAAGCCTAGGTGACTTTTCCTATAACTGTACACAAAGGAAGAGTCCTCAAAAGTGAGATTAGGATACGCATGAGAATGCAGATTGCTCAAAAGTTGCAAATATCTGGTTACCTAGTAAATCAAAATCTCTGAGGTTTAGGGTGGTGATTTTTCACATTTTTAAACAAACTTCTAAGATTAGAATTCTAGAGTCTGAAAAAAAGCTGATACAAAAGATATTATCTGTACCCTAGAAGAGACTTAAATCAAAATGGAAAGTAGTATTAGCTTATTCATAAAAATAAAGAATAATTCTAAACTCCAGATCAAATGTAGTTTCCCCTTAAACACTGCCCTGTGTCTACCCCTTGCTCTCATCAGCCACCCATTCCCTCAAAAGTCAGCATCTTTAGGACTGGGGATTTAGCTCAGTGGTGCTGCCACCTGTCTCGCCGGTGCAAGGTCCCGAGTTTGATCCCTGATACCAAACAAAACAAAAATAAACCTTTCCCTTAAAAAAAAAAAAAAAAAACCAACAAAAAAAGTCAGCATCTTTACAAAAGATATTAGACTTAAGAAGTAAATTACAAGAGAATATAAACTTTCATTCACCTTTCATGCATAAAAGCAAGTTTGGAAGACTGTACACCAAAATGTTAACAATGAAAAAGTAAAAAGAATTCCAAAGAAAATGTAAACAAATGCATGACAGTTATATAGAATATACACACAATACAGTTCAAAGTGACTAGTTTTTAAAATTTCAAACTCTTGTATACTGGAAGAGAATAATTTTTCTGGAATGAGAATAAAAGAAATCTAATTAATTGGGAATACAGTTGATCATTATTAGTGACCATATTTAGATTTCACATGGCTGGTAGTTTCAGATCTTCCAAAAAAATACTACATACCAAAATTTTAAGTTATAGAAATTTTCATGAATATCATTTGTAGAATGTGAAATGAAGTGGTCGCTAAGAAGTCCTATAGTGCAATTAATCAAGTAGTATGCATTTATTCATAAAATCAAAATTTGAATAACTCTTTGTGTATAGTTTTGTCCTAGGCATTATGTTATGGGGAAAAAATTGAGAAAGGTCCTAACTAAAGAAAAATATAATTTTAATAGGAAACAAAAAATAATATAAAATCCATGTGTGATGGCACATGCCTGTAATTCCAGTGCTCTGGGAGGCTGATGCAGAAAGATCTCAAATTTGAGTCCAGACTAGACAACCTGGCAAGACCTTGTTTTGAAAAATTTTAAAAGGAGTACTGATACAGCTCAGTGTCAAGGTCCTAGGTTCAATCCCCAGTAACACACAACAAATGAATGTATATATAAAATATAAAACATAATATGAAACATGTGGCATAATCTAGATTCCAGATAGTATCTAATGTCTGCTTTAACAGCTCTAAAGCATTCATCTTAAATTAACTCTAATGGACGACAGCAACACAGTTTTCTGTGTTGCATTGACATGAGATAGGCATAAAATTAAAATAGAAGACTCATACTCAGTACTGAAACAGAGCATCAACCACCCTGTGGTGTTTGGGCCCAGGGAAACCGATAGCTGCTTGGCTCTTTTTAACTGAAAAGTATCTACTTGTCACTAACAATTGTCATGCTCCTAGCTGATCACAGGGCTCAAAGACAAAACAGAAAACAAGTGAAGCAACAGAAGTTAGCAATGTTCAGGCCATTAGAACAGTAGCTTCCTCCTAGTAGAGGCTCAGTAAATGTCCCTAGTTGAATTGTCATTCACATAAAAAAACTTGCTGGTGGTTACGCTGATCTATCCACTCCTTCTCCTACCCTTTCCTCTTCATTTTCTCACTCTTCTGGGTCCCTGCCACATGTAACACGCAAAGAGAAGAATCACCATCGACAATGCCTCTTTAAATGAAACATAAAATGAATATCTGGATGCCAAACAGTTAAAATGCTAAGGTATGTAAACATATTGCAAAACAAAGCCTAAAATGTGCATTAAGTTAAAGGTCTATCTGAGAAAAAAAGAATTAAAGACACTTCGGACACAAGCAAGAAGGGATTTTTGTGCTGTGCTTATACATAATATTTCAAGTTTTGTCTCCATGAAGCTTAGAGAAATTTGCTAACCACATATTAAAATGCAGCTAGCCGGTTAACTCACAAGTCAAGTCTTGTAGGTATAGGTCATTATTATTATAATTATTACAGTTAATAATTATAATAAACATTTATGTAGCACTATATATTACCAAAGTACTTTACAGTATTCTTGGCTATTACTCTGCTGATATTGTCAGTTAAAGCCAAAAATAGTTCTTTCCTATTCACTAATGAGAATGAAGTTCAACTATTTTGTGAAACCTATGGGAAAAAAAAGACAGATGCACTAAATTTTTAAATATTTGGTATAAATGTCATTAAAATACTCAACTGGATAATTTGACTAAGAGCATAATGAAGCTGTATATATTAAAGATTAAATTATTAAAATAATGTCATTTTATTTTGCATTTTACTTATAGAATATAACAGACACTGATTGTCTATATCAATATTTTCACAACTTTTCTGATGATGTGAATCACAAAGAATATTGTTAAAAATATAGTTCCTTAGCTTCCAAGACTTGGACTTTCTGATTCATGAGGACTAGGATAAGACCAGAGAAATCATATTTTTAACTAATACCATAATAAATTCTTCTTATTAAGAATATATGGAAAAGGGCTGGGGATGTAGCTCAGCAGCACAGTGCCTGCCTGGCAAGCGTGAGGTCCTGAGATCAATCCTTGGTACAAAAAAAAAAAAAAAAGAAAGTAGTTTCTAACTCCCATATACTAAAAACTAGATACATATATATATTTTACTTGCATAATCAAGTTGTTATCCACTGGGCTCAAGACATTTGCCATCTCTTTTGTTCTTCCTAACAGTCCATAGCATTCCAAGATAGTGTTACTACCTTTAAGAATCAAAATTTGAAAGGTCAAATAACTAGACTAGCAGAAAAGTTGAATAACTAGATCAAGATCACAAAGTCAGGGCTACTTAATTTTAAAAAATTTATTACAGTCAAAAATTTATTACACTGCCATTAATCCTCCCAAAACTCTCTGCCTTACTTCAAACACACTTGTCTCATTATTCTTGTCACTTTCTGAAGCAGTTCTAAAAGCCTTCTTTTATGAGTCTTTAGATGCACTGTTATGGGTGCTTCAATACTTGATTAGATTCAAATGTTTACTTTTCATGATCATTTTGACTTTGAGGAAGAGCTAGAAGTCATGCCATATCCAGTGAATAAGATAGATGAGAACACACTGTACTGATTTTATTTGACAGAAATTGCCAAAGATGCTTGATCAACACAGAATGATCATAAAATATGATGAATGTTTAAATTAAAATTTTTATTGCAGTAAAAGATATATTGCCATTAATCTCTCTCAAAATACTCTCTTGCTTCAAACACACTTATTCCTTTGTTCTTGACAATGTATATTTACTGTAGTAAGTTTTTAAAAAAAATTTAAACATTTACCATATTTTTCAATCACCCCTAGCACTGTCTATATTTTCTCATGTATATTGCCAAATCTTGAATGTCAGAAAGGAAGAGAGGAGAGAAAGGAGCAAAAAAATCTCAATAGTGCATTCCAGCTTTTCAAACTGCAATAGATGTAATAAGTAAAAATGATAAATCTACCTTAAAATTCTCCATTTGAAATGTAAAACTGTTAAAAAGAATCATGTAGAAGTCCTAGGGGAAAACAAGGGAAAGTCTATGATCAAAAAATAGATGGAATATTATAGTTAATTTCTCTGTTGGTGTTGAGGTAGATGTTATTTTGTAAGGAAGAGCCCATTTTGGTTGAGTAAATAGAGAAAAGAGTAAATACGTCATTTAAAAAATTTTTATTTTTAAATACATGTTTGCAATACATAATTATATTCATCATGGGGAATTGCTACATTGTACATAACACATTTTAATTCTTTTCTCATCCTCTTCTCCTTTCCTCCCTCCTCCTCCCACCATCTCTCTGTTATCTTCCCTTTCACAAAAGATATGTTTACCTCTTTCCTATTACCTGTATTTATTTTGTTCTTTAGTTTATTTATACATTGGGACTGTCATATAAGAGAAATTGTATGATATTTAAGCTTGTTTGTCTGATTTATTTCACTTAACATTAATGGTCTCAAGGTGCCTCCATTTTCCTACAAATGAAATGATCATTGTTATACTTTAGATCTAAAATGTCCCCCAAGAGCATCATTTGTTCAGAGGTGGGGCTTTTGAAAAGTGATGGGATCGTGGAAGGTGTCATACTCATGGGTGGATTCATCCACTGATGATTTCATAGCTGGCTTGCCTGGTCAGAAGAGGTGGGTCTCTAAAGGTGTGGCCTGGAAGTGCGCATCTCCCTCCCCAGCTCCTCCTTTCACTCTGCTTCCTGACCACCATGAAGTGGGCAGCTTTCTTTTGCCATATCCTTCCCATATGCCTTTCCTGCCTTGGAATCAGGTGACTATGGACTGAATCCTCTGAAAATCATGAGCCAAAATAAACCTCTCCTCCTTTAAATTGTGGGGTGTCAGAAAACTAAGACAGTCACAATACTTGAGACCCCGTGTATTATTTCTCTGAAGTTGGCAATTCAAACTATAAGGACATTATTCTTTTCTGGTGAATAGAATTCTTAATTTTGACTGACAGACACCAAGACAAAAGTCAATATATATATTCTCCAGCCTCTTGTTCGAGCTGAAAAGAAAGATTTTTCACAATCTCTTGATATGCAAACCTAATTGTAAGAATCAAGTTGTCTGTACAAACATAATACATAATTCTAACTTTTTCAAAAAAGACAAGATGAGTCAAGCTAGTTTTTGTGCAGAATGTAAGTTCTAATATTACTTTAAGAGATCCAGGGCTGGGGATTTAGCTCAGTGGTTCCGCCACCTGCCTCACAAGCCCAAGGTCCTGAGTTCAATCCCTGGTACAGAGGGTGTATAGCCAGAGAGGAGGACTGTCAGCAAGTTGATATTGAAATGAGTCCCCTCACCCTTTTAGTTGTACTGGAATATAGACAATGATGAATATTTTTCACTTTTATTACAACAAATACCTGCATCTTTGGCTTTCAAAAAAACTAGACCTCTTTGGTTTCTTTGTATCAGTGTGTCTTAATATTTCTGCTTTACACCTATCAGGGAAGGTAGTCTTGGAAAGAGACTATAGGGTGGGTGGTATGGTATTTATAGCTTAGGTGATACTACAATTTGGTAATGAACTTAGCTCAGGGAGCTTCCAAAAAGGCAACAGACCTATCACCCCAGAAAAGGACAGTTACAAGAATGAGCATATAAAAATATCATTATAATAATAAAAATATCATCATAAGAATCTGCTAAAAAAAATAAAGAGCTTAGTTCTAAAGCAACATCAAACACCGTGTTACCTCAATTCTTATGTAGAAGGGATACATCAGAAATTAATCTAAGAACTTTATGTTGGAAAAGCTAAATAATGTTCTATGGGAAATGTTTAAACATTTTAGAGAGAATGGTTTTCAATTACTTTTGAAGCACTTTTTGCACATGAGGAAATGACCTAGTGAATATAAATTACTGTAGGTCCTAAGAGTACTAAGATGTTCCTCTGCTTTGTTAGCCTTGATGGTGCTAGATAATTACAGGTCTGTAGGATTTCTGGAAACTAGCTTGATTCTTTTGGGCCTCATGATAATATTCCAGTCACTACCAGAGCAGCTTAAGGAAAGGTTTGGTGGGGTGACTGGAGTCAGTGCTCCAAGTCCATGGATTTCATATCCTTAGAGATTCAACCAACCACAGATTGAAAATGTTCAAAAAAATTTACTTATACTAAATATAAGTAATATAAGTTCCTCTTTTGTCTTTATACCCTAAATAATATAGTATAACAACTATTTACATAGCACTTCATTGTATTAAATATTATAAGTAATTGGGAGATAATTTAAAGTATATGGGAGCATGTGTGTAGGTTACTTGCAAATACTTTGTCATTTTCTATAAGAGACTTGAGCATACATGAATTTTGCTATCCTCAGGGGTCCTGGAACCAATCCCTTGAAGACAGGAGGAACAACTCTATCAGTGCCGTGGAAGGAAGGCTGAAAATCAAGAGAAATCAAATGGCTGTGGGAAGCGATTAAACAGTTAGTTTATCTTTTAAAGCACAGTAGTGAGAAGAAACAACACTTAAAGCCCACAGTGAACTGCAGGGTATAAATAAAATAAATTAACTAATCACCACGAGTATGTTCCTCTCTTGTTCTTTTGCTTTTGCTTTCTCTTCTGCTCTTTCACTGCCTATTTTTCTGTTCCTTTGTATACATATGTCTCTTTTTTTCCTCTTTCTGCCCTTTATCATTCTTTTCTCATACCTCTTAGTGTTTTTCTTTGACTTTCATTTCTTCTCCCCTCTACTCCTGTTTTCACTGCTCCTCCTCTATTCTCCATCCTCCATTCAGCAGATAGTCATCTTTTAAACTCATAAATTAGCCCATATCTCTCTCTTGCTTAATCCAGTCTTTTTCATAGTCTCTCGCTATACCTATAACATAGACAGTTTTCCCATATCCAATAAGACCCTATATAATCTGCCTCTGTCTGCCTCTATAATCTCACTTTCTATTTCTCATCCTTTTGTTCAGTTCAGTTCAACTACTTTGTGCTTTTCTCCTATTTCATGCTCCCTTGCACTCAAAGCCTTTGGATTGCTGTTCCCTCTACCTGATAAGATTTTCCCCAGCCCATTTCATAACTGCTTCCTCATCATTCAGGTCTCAGCTGTGTTCTCACCTTCTCAGAGGTGACTTCCTCTCCTCTTCCTGTGCATTACCCTTTTATTTTTGGAGGCGGCTTTTAGATATAGCTTTTAAAATTCTGTGTGTTATAGTTTGGATCTTAAATATCTCCAACAGCTCATGTGTTGAAGGCTTGATCCCCTCTGCAGTAATGTTTAGAGGGAGGTTTTGGAAAGTGATTCTATTATGGGGATCTGATTTCATGAATGGATCAACCCATTTGTAAATTCATAGCTTAATGAGTTTGTGGGAAGGTCTTTGTTAGATCTTTCTCTGTATCCTGGCCAACATGATGTGAGCAGCTTTCCTCCACCACATACTTTCACCATGATATTCTGCCTTGCCACCAGCCTAAAAGTAACTGGACTGAGTGACCATGGACTAAAACCTATGGAATCAGGAGACAAGATAAACATTTTATCCTTTTATTTCAAAATTTTTTTCTCTTGTTAATCTCGGGTATTTTGTCATCATGACAGAAGGCTGACACACAATATACATCTATTACTTTTTAAATTAAGTTAAAAATAAATCTAAAAAAACAAATAAAATACCCTCTCTGGGGCCGGGAATTTAGCTCAGTGGTGCTGTGCCTGGCTCGCAAGTGCAAGGTCCTGAGTTTAATCCCCAGTAACCCCCCAAAAAACAATAAAATACCCTCTCTAATCATTTTGTTTGTTTTCTTTATCAAAGTTATGATTATTTTCAAATTATTTTCTTTATTCACGTTGACTTGTTTATTACATTTTCCACTACAATGGAAGCTACGTGAAAGAAGGGATTTTTTTTATTGGTACATTTTAGGCCAATGATAATGACATTCATCATTGGAAATTTGCACCTTTACATAATCTCTCTTGGTTCTTATTTTTCCCCCTTCCCCTGCCTTCCCTTCAACCCCTCCATCCCTCCCTATTTACAAAGACTTTGTTTCCATCCATAAAAAGGATTTGTTTTAATGATCCCATGTCTGCCATTCTAGCCAGTGTAGTCAAGCACCTACAAGGTCTTTTGTGCATTGTAGACTCTCAGTAAGTATATGTTAAACGAATAAATTTCAATCATTTAAGAGATAAGTAGTGTATCTTTTTGGTCAAGAATGGTCACATGCATTGGCTTGAAAAAAAGTGTTTTAATTAGATATTTTGTTCAAGTTAAGGTTTGTTTATACATTAAGATATTATTGCCAGTACCCATGCCCATGATACAAACAGGAAATTGTCAACATTCATATACAGCCTATAAGAAATGGGAAATTGGTTAGTATCTGTTTCAACACATAAGTGGTAAGGTTCACTGCAAAGTGAAAATTGAAAAGCAAAATTAATGCTGATGTAGATCTGAAAGCTAATACCTGACATCTAGGCAGTAGGAAACTGGGAATAATTGTTGTTGCTGCAGTTGAAGCTAGAATATGAGAATGCAATAAGATGATCTGCAGCACAATGAGAATGAGAGCATAAGAGGTACAGTTGGCTAGAGATTAATTGATACATGGTTATGAGAAAGTGATTAAGGCAAGTGGTTTAGAATTAAGACCTTGAAAAATAATAGCTCTTATTGATTTAGTGTTGTTTATGTATCAGGCCATTGTCTACAATCCTTACAGAAATTCCTAAGGTAGGTATTTTTTTTCATCTCTGAGACACAATCTCCAACAACCACCACTTAAAGGAGAAGTTTATTTTGGCTCATAGTTTGTAGAGGTTTCAGTCCCTAGTCAACTGGGTCCAAGGCTGGACAACATAGCACAGGGTTATGGCCGAGGAAAATTGGCTTGTGGCATTGTGGGCCAAGAAGCAGAAAAAGTTAAAGGAGGAACTGAAAGGAAAATGAGATAAGTCCTTCCAGGGCATGCCCCCAGAGACCCTTCCAACCAGACCCCACCTCCCAATAGCAAACCATCCATACTCTCCCTATAATCAAATCATGTCCCCAAAGCCCCACCTGTGATTGCATGAGGCTTTGAGGAACATCTAGATATAGACCATAATAGTATTATTTCCCTATTTATCAAGAGAGTAAATTGAAGGTCAGGAAGTTTAATGATTAACCAATGCTATGTAGCTATGCAAAAAGTAGAGCAATTATTTAAATTAGATTTTTCAAATCCTAAAGCTGACATAATTTCCCTTGTCCCACACTGTCTTCTTTTTTTTTTTTTTGGTACCAGGGATCAAACTCGGGTCCTTGCACTTGCCCAGCAGGCGGTGAAACCACTGAGTTAAATCCCCGGCCTGCACATTGTCTTCTTTGTATTGGTGCAGTACACTTATTTCTGTGATTCCTGGCACCAATTTCAGGGCACAGCATCCTCATGGAACCATGCCTAGTTAGATAGCAAATGCCTCTGCTGCCAGTGGAGAAGCAAAACTTAAGAGAAATGTCAAAGCCAAATTGGGCCCAAGGTTTGTTGAGTAGGTGGATTTCAAGCCTTGTGCTTATACTTCTTCCTCCTTACTTTCTTTCCCAGCATTCATCTGCAGCTCACTTCCACTTCTCTCCAGTGTAGAAAGCATCTTCTACATGCTAGTAAGAAAGTCATACAAAAAAACAAAAAGAAAGAAAGAAAGAAAGAAAGAAAGAAAGAAAGAAAGAAAGAAAGAAAGAGAGGGGGTTTAGCTCACTGGTTCCACCGCCTGCCTTGCAAGCACAAGGTCCTGAGTTCGATCCCTGGCACAGAAAGAAAGAAAAAAAGAAAGGAAGAAAGAAAGAAAGAGAGAAAGAAAGAAAGAAAAAGAGCAGACAACCCATTCTGGCCATCATGTGAGGAGAAGCAGCTCAGCTTGTGCAGGCTTAGACATGTGATCTCAAGAGCTGAAGTGTACAGCCCACAGAGAGAAAAAATTGGGTAAAATAGAAAACTAAAGAGGAGAATAAGCATAAGAGGAAAATCTTACTGACAGAGAGGAATTAGTTACAGGGCTCATTCCCCAAGGGAAGAGATTTGGCTTTACTCTCTGCAACTCTTTGAGTAGACACCATGCTGTGGAGGACAAGTTGAGGGAGGGGAATCAATGACTAATAGGTACTTGCCACCTCTGAGTTTTATGAAAATGAATGAAGCATTTTTGAATGGAGGAAAAAGTAAAAATAATAATAAAAACGGAGAAATGGGGCTAAGTCCCTGTAAAGATAAGGAGGAATAAGGCTTTGGGGGTCTCAAACTGAATGAGAAAAATGACTTCTTCCAACTGGGAGATGCAGAACTAATTATTTCAGAGTTTTGGATTCAGAATTCAGACTCTTCCACTTACCAATGTATGTACCACAGCAAATTAGCCTTTCTAAACTACAAAATAGGACTGAAACTCTATTTTATATGTTATTTCTCACTGTATAATAGAGCTAACATCAGTACAGATAGTCCTTGTGATATTTAAATGAGATAACTTATGTAAAATATTCAGAAAAGTGTCTAAATCTGGGTGTAGTGGCCCACACCTGTAATCCCAGCACACAAGAAGCTGAGTCAGGAGGATCACTATGAGTCTGAGGACAGCCTGGACGACATAATGAGACTGCCTCAAACAAACAAAGAAACCCCACAAAACACAAGTGAAGGAACAAATGAAAAATAGTGTCTAGCATGTAATAAGCACTCCATAAATAACTAATTATTACTGGAGCTTGGCTTTGTACAGAGGGAGAAATATGGCTGGGTTGTTAATATCAAGGTCACATTACAGGGACAATTCTTCCCTTTGAACTTAACAACAGTGTCTCCTCAGTTTAATTATTTGCTGTGTTAATAGCTCACAATGCCTGTGTGGACTTAGCTTCAGCTTAACAGGAAAGATGAAGTATAAATATGATAGATATCATCTCTATTCTTAGGCAAGTTTGCCAAAGAGCAGCTCAACCCATATTGTTATTTAATTCTAAGGATAAAGCCATCTTCCCATGGAGAAGGCGATGTGCACAGGAGATAATGTTAATGAAACTGTATGTTTATTTAGTCTTTTACAGTTTACAAAGCACTCTTTCCTGAGAAGGGTTACTATATTCATTTTAAATATAAGGAAATAGAGGCTTACAGAGATAAAGCATCTCAATTTAGAGGGCGAAAGATAATTGGATGGTGCAGCAGGGCTCTACCCAGCTCCTCTGAGTCCATGTCTAGGGTTCTTTTATACCAGAAGATACTGTAAGGGACATGGACAAGTAGAAGACTAGGAATCTAGCTGCTTCCAGTCATGAAAACAGTAAATTTAAGAACAAAAAGAAGCTTTCAGGTTACCTAATACTTTAATTTTTAAACTGTGTTCAGGGAGTGCAATCAGAGATGGAGAGAGCCAAGTACAAGATGGGATTGTATGCAGCTCAGCTTTTATCAATTCGATTTATAACATTAGCATGAAAATAAAAAGTTTAAAAATCTGATTTAAATTAACTGTCCATTTCTCCAAGACAGACTAAGGGATGTTAAGTAACTTGTCTAAAGCTCATAACTAGCAAGGGACAAAGATAAGACTAGCACTCATTCCTTAATCATCTACATAGTTGATAAGCATGTCATAAATGCCTACATTCTCCAAATACTTTTTTGGTTACCTCAAGCAAATCACTTACATGTGTGAATCAAATAATGGATAATGAGTTCTTGCCTTATTCTCTTCTGATGATTCACACTGAGACCTTGAATCAGTCAGTCCATCTCTGAATTCTCAGCTTTTCCACAGGTAAAATGGAGATAGTAATTCCTCTTTAGGCAATTTCTAGTGGGACTGTTGTGATGACTGTAAAACAAACTGGTAAATGTTCTCAGAGTTCTTCTATGGGAGACACAATTAAGTTCAATGTCTCATCATTTACAACTGCCTATCCAAAGTTATTGTTATTGTTTATAAGCAGAACTCTACAATTTATTATCCTAATTTATTTGTCATTCCTCATTTGAGACCATGCTTTGTAACACTGTAAAGTACTACTAATTTATGAAAGAATCTCAAAAGCTTCTAATCACAATGGCTCTCAATAAGTCTGTGATTTCTTACTACCTGCATGTGGAAAGTAAATACTTTTAGGTCAAATGCCTTTTATCTTAGAGAAGTTATAGAGGCAGCTATCACTCAGAGTTCTAGCCAGCCCAGGAAGCTCAGAGCTAGATGAGATCATAGAACTTGTGTGCAGGTTATGGAATTTGGAACTTGCCCATCTAACTGAAAGTCTGTCCTCTTTAAACAAGGAATACTAAGAAAATATTATCACAGACCTTCAGGCTGATCTTGAAAGTAGGCTAATTTGCTTGTGACTTTGGCCAAGTTTTTAATCTTTCTGAGTCAGTTTTCTTGTAGTTCTTAACCTTTCCATCTCATACCACTGATAAGGAAGAGAAGAGAAAACATAGGGTGACATGTTTTAAAAATTGTGAAGCATGTACTAATTAAAAAGTTGTTATTTTAAAGAATATGTCAAACACTCCAATTATTTACAATGTGCATTATCAGCTAGATTCTTTCAATTTATTAGAAATAGCCACTTGGAAAGATTAAACATTCCTCTATGAGGAAATTAAAATGTCAATACTGAGTAAAACAAAGTTAGAAGTAAGAAGGTAAGAAGCTAGTTACCTCTTTACTTGGCATTATTACAGGACAACAAAATATTTTTATATTTCCAATTAAGAAATGCAAAAGAACTTTATTAAAATTCTACTCTGGGTGTCCCAAATCTCTAATACCTTCTTTGGAGGACAGCATTTCTATGCTTATCCATGATGATACTTTGAAAAATCTGTACCTAGTTTCTAGTATGCATACAACCCAGTCACAGACCCCAACTAGTATTTTAAGAGTGCATTGTTTACTAATGGATCTAGCTAGAAGAGTTGCCTGGATCCTGGCAGAGGCATTTATTCTCACTAATGATGTGGAATAGAACTGCATAATTGTGTCCAGTTGTATTAAGTCTACCCAAGACTGTCATGTCTTACAAAGGAACCAGCAACAAGCACCTACAAAAGTCCTGGAATTTTCCTGTAAAAGGTATTCCATCAGAATGTTCCAATATTTCCAAATCTTTGCCCCAGCTATTCATTTCATTTGGAACTTTCTTTATAAAAGTGGCTTCACAAAATACAATGGATATCAGTATGTTTTGCAGAATATATGGGGACATAAAGACAATACATATCATATACATACCATTCCAGACCAGAAAAAAAAATCAAATAATTCCTTTGCGGGGGCATTGGTCAGAGGTATGTATGGGATGGGTATGCGGAGATAGAGACTTCTGGGATCACACATCCAAAGCCTCCTGGAAATGCATGGTTAGAGATTAAAAGATAGCTTACAGGGCCACAAGTTGAAGTAGGATCAAAATACATTGCCTTAGGGATGAGTTCTCTGGCCCTGTCCTCTCTATACTCCAATTTTTTACTTAGATTGGCCCTAAGGTCAGTCATGGAACAGACTATCCTGACCTTACCCTGTTCTTCCCTTGCCCTTCCCCTGCCCCCTCATGAATTCCTGCAAGGGTATCCTTTTTTTAGTCATTTATCTTTGCTTCCTGGTTCTATCAATAAAAGGCCTTAGAAGGTTCAGTTTGGAGCTATCTTTTTTCCTAAGACTTCCTCATGCTGAGGGATCTCAGTTAAGGAAGCCCCTCTGGGGCTTCTTACAGGTCAAACTGCACATAGACTCCAAGTAGTCTCTCAGCCTTTGCCATGAACATGAACTGTGACATTCCGTGGCAACAATACTAAGTACTGGTTCATATATTAATGTAGAAAGACAGTATAACCCTCCTCCCTTGCCCCAGAAAATCTATTGCTGGTTATATATTATCATTTTCTTTTCTAGCTATACCTGGGGCTGGAATCATCAGCAATTATTCATCAATAAGGAAGAAGGTAATGACATTCATTTTGGCTGCTGTACATTGTTTCTCTATCCCTCTTCTGAGGGAGAGTGATTTCTGTCTACTAAGAGTTAGATTCCAAACTTAGATATGTGGGAAATCATTTGGTATTTAATAGAATTTAACTCATGTGCATAGCCCTAGAAAATGATCATTGATAAGGTACTAAGGCTTGGAAAATGAATAACAGCAAGTCTTTAAAATGGAAATCCTTAGAATACTGGAATAGCTATTATTATATCAGTATTATTCAGTATTAGAGATGTTGAAGTAGTACTATCAGATTTATTTTCTTTCTACCTCGTGTCTAGACTTTCAAGAAATCTTCATTCCGTTTTATGAAATAAGATGCTCCTTCAAAGACTTTAGAAGTAAACCATGAAATGAGGACACTAAAGAAGCATGAATTTTTGAGATTAGTATTAAATAATATCTTCATTTCATATTAATAATTTTAACTACAATGTTTATCAAATAGTCTAAAGATCTGACTATTTTAGGGATAGCTAGTATTACTTGAAACCAAATGTTATGGTTATTTCAGATGTATTGGAACTTGGACCTGGGCTAAGAAAAAATGTCCTTTCTTCCATTCCTTTCTTCTATTTATCCTTCATTTTTCCACTCGTATGGTCATTTGGTACTCCTTATCTATATATATACTGCAAAATTTCAGTGGGAGGGGTTCAGGAAACAAGGTGCTACATTTGCAAGGCAAGACACTGTTGTTGCTGCTTCTTTCATACACCCACCATCAAGAGGTTTGTGCCTCAACTATTGATGTGGATATAGCAAATGATTACCCTTTTAATCTTTAACATTGTCAAAGTTAATATATGCCCTTTACTTTTCACCACTGCCAATGTTAATATAAACCTTTTAATTTTTAACATTTTCAAAGTTAATATAAACCCTATTAATGCTTTTCAGCTGATGAAACACAGGAATGATCAGTATGAACTAGTTGTATCAGTGGTTTTTCCAGTCGGTAGCCAGTACAGTTTTTGGTATAATATTGTCAACAGTGATAATGATAACTGCATTTAGTTACCACATATTTTTTGGTGTTCCAAGTAACATCACCCTCAGAAGTTTGGTGGAGATTCTCTTTAGACTACTACTCATTCTTCCAGACTTCTTCCACCATTGCCTTTGCCATCTCATGACCTCTCCTCTGTGCTGCTGTTCCTTTACCTATGGGCTTTATTCTCTCCTCCCTTCATTCCTCCAAGGATGTTTAACAGAGGCTATCACATACACTAAACTGTACTAAGTGTATTAGTTTTCTAAGCCTTTCATAACATTGTACCACAGACGAGGGGACTTAATACATGTGCTGCCGAAGTGAGCACCAGATGAGGTGACTTAAACAACAAAAATTTATTCACTCACAGTTGTGGAGGCTGTAAATCCAAAATCAAGGTATCAGAAGAGTTGCTCCTTCTGAGGGCTGTGAGAGAAGGATCTGTTCTAAGCTTTTCTTCACAATGTGTAGTTGGCTGTATTTTTTGTGTGTCTTAATATCATTTTCCCTCTGTGCATGTTTCGGTGTCCAAATTACTCCTCTTATAAGGACACCAGTCATATTAGGTTAGAACCCACTCTAAGGACCTCATTTTTACTTGATTACTTCTGAGAAGGCCTATCTCCAAATCAGGTCACATTCTGAGGTATTAGTTTAGGACTTAAACATATTGTTTTTAGGAAGATACAATTTAACTCATAACACAAAGGCTTGAAGGTAAGGTAACAGATTAAAACACCACATTGCAACAAAGAACTTAAATCTTAAGTGTCATTATCATATAATCCAGTGACAATACTTAGTGCAGGGCCCCTCTCTCTCCTTATGGTCAATCTGCTACCATGTTTTTGGGGCCAGCTCATTCCTCAGAATGGAAATCTGGTAATGCATATCCCTTTCTTTCTGTCATGGTTAATTTTATATGTCAACTAGTCTGGGCCATGGGGTGCCCAAATATTTGGTCAAACATTATTATAGATGTTTCTGTTATTGTGTTTTTGGGTGAGGTTAACATGTAAATCAGTAGACTGAGTATAGCAGATCACCTTCCATTAAGTAGTTGAGCATTATCCAACCAAATAAGGCCTAAATAGAACAAAAGACAAACACATCTTGTGTAAAAGATGAATTCTTCTGCCTAACAACTTCAAACTGGAGCATCTATTCTTCCTGGTTCTACAGCAGCTTTCAGCTTTAGGACTCAAACCAGCATAATAGCTATGTAGAGTTTAGACATGCTAGCTTTCATAATTACATGAGCCAATTCTTCATAATCTCTCTCTTTCTCTGAAAACCCCTGATTCTCTAAGAGCAAGTCCCACCTAATGAAGAAAATCACAAACAATATAAGTATCCTTTCAGAATCAGAACCTATTGGCCTCAGAGCCAGCCCTTTATCTTATTAAATACAATACTCAACACCCCTAATCTAAGGCCTCTGCATCTGGATTATTCCCTTGGGTTTTAGTCATCTTCAGGACTGAGAGGCCTCCCGCAGTGATCTCTCTGAGAATAAGGCAAGAATCTTCACCAAGTCATTTCCAGCTGCCAATCTTAGTGCAATCATGGATTGAGAAATACTGGGGTCCAAACTCAGAATGCTCTGCTATATACACAAAACTTCTCATGTATTTTTCTATACATTTCAAGTCACTCTCCTTATCTAATTTGATTTAAAAATTTTTCAAGTGACTAGATAATTCTTAAACAACTGTCTTTTATAGCATGGTATTTGTAGAGAATTAGCCTTGATGAAGATACAACACAGAATGCTCCAAAGTTTAATAGGTCAGAAGGGAACCAAATCAGTCTTTCCAAGTTACAAGAGGCTAGCCTAATCCCTCTGATTCTGTGGCTTGAGTTTCATCTTAGTTTTAAGTGCTTTTCCAGATTCTCTATGTCACCACATCACCTGTTTATCCCTCCTCCAAGGCTATGTGGTTCTCCTTTAAAAATTTCAGTGTGGACAAAAATATTTTCCCTTGGCAAACTTTCCATAACTGACATAGGCAGTATTTTCAAGAACAGCTTTACTAAACATGAGGGAAAACAGAAAAGAAATAATTACAGAAAACATACATAGTATAAAAATAGCCAAGTTTTCAACTGCAGGTTTCTGTTTCTAAAAATTCCATTTAAAGCAGGAAATCTTTCCTGGGCATGGAGATCATTTACCCTTAGTCAACCATATCCCTTAATTTTGCTATATCCTGTGTGAACTCCTTCTCTACCACTAACACCTCATCCACCTCTAAACCCTATGATCTTGAGCCACTGTCTCAGCATTTTAACCCATACAAAAAGAAATAACACCTAAGATCTTACTTTTAAAACAAGCACTTTTCTAATAAAAATATCCGCAGATTCACAAAAAACTGCCAAAATGTTGGATTACAAGAAATTTTCAAGAACCACTGGGTTTCAAACATCAGCCTTTCTCAATACTGATATTAAACCAGGAAATGATTCCTGGGATAAGTATTTACATAAGATTCTATGGTTAAATAAATTTGAATAATATTGGGTTAAACTGTTTCATAGTTTTTCCTCTTTCATAATTCTAAAGCATTTTCATACATTCAACAAATATTTATTGAGCACCTATAATGTGACAGGACCTGAGGAAACCCTGGTAATGAAGGAATATAATAGCTAAAAATGTTTACCCTGCCCTGCCATCTAATTTCACCAAAAAAAAAAAAAAAAAAGCAAACAAACAAGATCATTTCAAATAGTGCTATGGTCTCTGAAGATCTTAAAGGGTCATGTAATAAGAAATAAGTGGAAGAGGGGAAGCCCAGATGGCAGAGGGA
Organism: Heterocephalus glaber; assembly: GCF_000247695.1. The sequence continues at coordinate 3,845,820 of NW_004624845.1, read as the reverse complement.
ACAGTGAATCCAAAGACCTAGTAGGAAAATGCATGGCATGTTTGAAGGTGAAAGAGGAGCCTCAGTAGCCAGAGCTGTGTGATGAGGTTTGATCTTAGAGACCGCAATAAGAAGATGTTATTGTTAATGCAATGCAAAGCAGCTAGAAGGGGTTTAAGCCTCAGCATGATCTGATTTACCATTTGAAAAAGAAAAACTTCCTTTATTGGAAAATGACTGTTTTATGCAGAAGGGAATTTAGGGGCCAAGGCTTCATGTGGAAGCCAGTTAGAAGGCTCTTTCAGTAGTTCATCTGGGAGATGATGATAGAAGGGTCAATGCAGATAGAGAGATGTAGGTTGCTTAAGCATATCCTTGAGTAGAACAGGGCTTCCTGAGGGGTTAGTGTGGAAAATAGACCAGAGAGAAGACAGTAATGACTTCTAGATTTAAGTATTGAGCAATTAAATACATGGTGGTAGTATTGACTAAGCTAGGACAGACCAATGATTGAAGGGAATCCAAAGACTGTCTTACATATGTTAAGATCAAAACACCTAAGTGTGTATGAAGTGCCCTTATATATATGTTGTTTAAGAGAAAGTTTTAAGATATAGGGTAGGAAAGTCATAAGCATATATATGGGATTTGGAATCAAGAAAGTGGGTGAGGTCACATAAGGAGTGTATAGAAAGGCCCAAAGCCAAGCTCCAAGGATCTTCAAGTTTTGAAATTTGGTACATACACTTTAATATGTTTACATGCAGTATGACTCTATGAGAAGCAGATACAGAAGGGAACATTTCCCAAATGTATTTGACCTTGGAACATTTTGTCACATAGCACCTCACAGGGCTGCGTTTCTAAGGAAAACACTTTGGGAAATACTTCTCATGTCTTTCTTTTCTTTTTCTTTCTTTCTTTTTTTCTTTTGTACCAGGAATCAAACTCGGGACCTCATGCTTGCGAGGCAGGCGGCAGAACCACAGAACTAAATCCCCGGCCTGACTTCTCATGTCTTTCTAGTTACACTGCATTGTAATATCATACATTGACTTCTAAGGTGATATAAGCGAGTCTTTTTTTCCGTAGGCATAGAGATGTTTTCACAAAACCTCATCTATCGCTAAACAAAATGCTTCCCTGATGATACAGGGAAAAGAATATACCTGTAGAAAGTAGACAGTTTCCAATGACATAGAAAAGAGGGCGGCCCAAGCACATTCTTGCTGAGTGTACCCTCAAATGTTATGAGACATTTGCCTTTTTTTTTTTTTTTACATTCATAATAGTTATTTTGGTGGAGGAGTAAGATTAGAGGTCTTGAGAGAGGCCCAGGAAATAAATGTTCTTCTTTGGGGGTAAAATATATATCATTCAGAATACTCATATGATATAGGTGTTTCTACCTATATATACTATACAAGAACATCATTTGATGCTCTGGAAAGAAAGGAGGTAGATCTTTTGCAAAAAGGGCAAGGGACCAAGAGATGGAGAGAAGGGGAAGGAAAAAGGAGAGAAGGACATGAAAAAAAAAAGAATGAAGATGTGCTATTACATGTACTAACTCCCCACAAAGAATGTGATTGTTATGTACTGCAAACATGGACCAATAAAAAAAAAAGAATAAATTTAGATAAAAATATTTTTCTCAATCTTCTATTTAGTGTTTTACTTTTGTTTTGGTTACAAGGAACAGAAACTCACTTAGAAACTCATAAATGAAAAATATATGAAGGAATTACTGAAAAGGAACTCATCTGGTGCTAGGAAGTTATTGAGATCTAAGACAGCTCTAGGGTTAGGTTTCTCCCTAGGATCTTCATCCTGCCCCCAACACCACCCCTTAGACACACATGGGCTCATATACACTCACAAATACTCAGAGGCTGTGTGGCCTTTCTCTCATAGTATTTCTAAGACCTCTCATGTTCTGCAGTTATATACTAAGAAATTAAAATGAAATTCTCTATGTTTAAACACCACAATCTAAGTGGATTACACTTGTCTTGGATATCTGCTTTATACATAAGACCAAGGCTCAGGGGATCCAATGACAGCAGCCCTAGACAAGTTTGTTAAATCTGAATTCTGTTCCTGTGTGACTATAGGCAGATAGCTTCCCCTGGGTCTCAAATTCCTCTCATAAGTTGGACATGGTGGCATATGCCTGTAATCCTAGCACTCGGAAAGCTGGGGCAGGAGGATTGCTGTAAGTTCAAAACCAGTCTGGGCTACATAGTGAGTTCTGGGCCAGCCTGAATTATAAAGCAAGACCTGTCTCAAACAAACAAACAAAAACAAATCAAATTCCTCTCATATAAGGGGAAGAGGTTGGATTGATTTATCTCACAATGTCACTTGGTTGTGGTCTTGTAGCTAGACAGATCATGGCAAAACAGAAACCATATCTTCTATCACAGTCCAGTATTTTTTGTTTCATTACATCACACTGCATGCCCACTTAACAGATTTTTTAAAAATCCACACATTTTTTTTCTCAACTATTTCAACTGCCATGAAGAAAACACTTCAAAAGGTAGCATGGTACAGTCAAAAGAGTATAAGTTGTGAAACCAAAAAGACTTGGGTTTAGATCTAGGTCTACTTATAGTTCTGTTCTCTTGGAGAAGTTACTTAACCCCTCAACATCCATTTTGTCATTTGCAAGTTAGGTGAATATAATATATAACAGGGTTGCTGGTCAGCCTACGTGAGATTGTGTCTACAAAGTGTTATGTGCATAGCACTTCCATTTCCCATTTCCCAGCTTCCTCCTTCTTAATTATTTGGGGAGATAAGTAATTATAGCAAAGTATTCATGAAACAGGGTGAGAATGAGATGTGTGGTAGTTTCGTGTCCTGTATAAGTAATATTTCTTCAGGAAAATGTTTTAGTTCAATCCCTCTTGTTGAAAACCTTTTCAAAATTTTAGTCTATGTTTCCCTCTTTGGAAAGCACACACTCTGAATATAATTGAATATTTCTAGATGACTGAAGACTTTGCCATGCCTTGGGCTTATTATTCCGAACAGTGATTCAACTGCTTGGAAAAACATGCAGAAGGTTCAAAACTTAGTTGGAACGTGTTGAACTCAGGAAATCTTCTAGAAGTTTGTTGTTTGTTTTTAATTGAAATCCTTGCTAATAATTTCTTTGTGGTTCTGACTTCTAAATAGTGTGAATGTTCCATTTATAATATGGACTTTGGATAATGTGTTCTGTTTAAACAAATGATGATGAGACTTTTGTTTTTGTTTTTGATGTCTACTTTGTAGAAGGACTTGAACCAGGCATCATTCTGGACATGAGGAAATATAAAAATTACTTCAAAGACTTAAAACAATGTATACTGTCATTACCAAAGCAAAACATAAACTCATAAAAGTAACTGCAAGAGCGAAACAAATGAGAGAAGTCTTTATTAAAAAGTCAGTACTTGAAATGGGGTTTGAACTGTGGCAGCATTTGGACCAGCAGTACTTGAGAGTAGGAAGACTGTCTGGGGGAAAGGTCTTTAAAGCAGAGGGGAAAGTTTGAATAAATGTATTGGGATGGGAAAGACTGGAGTATTAAAAGAGCTATAACTTGTCATTTCAGAGGTAATTAAGGCTAATACAAGATATTTAATTGGGACATTAGTTTTTGATAATATTACTGAATATCCAAATATTTCAAGAAGTGTTTCTTAGGCTTCTGTGGTTATTAGCAATTGTGATCTGTGATCTGCTGTGCATTCCTTTGTAAATTAGTTTATCTCTGTGGGATCGTCATACATAAATCACAAGAAAAACATGGGACTTCCCATTTGCTTGCCTTTTGAGGCCTAGACCTACCTCTAGGACATAAGAGATATCTGGCACACCAGATATGTTTGCCAAGATCCATTCTTCTTCCTAGAAGAGCCATGGAAATAAGTCCTGGTTTTGAACATCCATTACTCTTCTATGAGCCTCTCAAAACAGGAGTCTGGAGGAGGGAGAAAGACAGGTTTCTCTAATCTCTTCTCCACTTGCCTCACCTGCCCTTGTTTGCCAGCCAAGCCCTGTGCACATTCCCATCCCACACCAGCTCCTTAAAAAAAAGATCATTTTTCATAGAGGGCTAGGTAGCATGTTATCTAAGAGTCAATAGGCTTATACACTTTTCCCTTTATGAAAGTGGAAAATGAGAAAGAAGGCAGAATCTATGTAGGACTCTGGTGTTATGAGACATGGCTCAGTTTGGTTTGCTGAAGCCACTTCCAACAGAGGTTAGCGGGGAGGGGATGACACAGCAACATATATTGCACATTGAAAAATCTAAGTGAAGTCCTTGTTAAAAATTGCTAGATAGATACTTTCTCAAGCATTTCTAAGCATTGAATGATTCTGACACAGAGAGAAAGTTGATGAGATTCTCAAACTCAGCTTTCTACACATAAAGCAAATGTGGCCTGTGCCAAGAATATGACATTTGGGTTTTTAAAGAAGTAGGGATTTCATCAAGGATAATTAATGAGCAAGGCACTGGTGTTTTCTCCCTATCCAAAGCCAAAATTCTCTTCTAGTCTTCTCTTTTTTGAGGTTGGTTTTCCATACATGGCTTCTTGGCTCCTGGCTTTCACTTTAAACAATATTGCAAAACTGCTCCTCATTTAGTGGAAAATCCCTTTTGTAACGTTGCACAGGGTCAGAGTGGTAGAATGGAAGGGAACTTATTGGTAATTAAATTTACCTTACTGGCCTTTGAGAGAAGGAAAATGAGCCCAGGGAGATAAAATGGTCTTGCTGGTTATAGGGATGATAGAGGTGGAAGCGAGTGATAGGAAGTTATAAGATCATTCATGTAGTGTTTTGTGGTTTACAGCATGCTATCTGATATGTGATCTTTAATAGCCTGTGATGTACATGATATTATCATGTCTATTTACAAGTAAGGAAACTGAGACCCTGTAAGAGAACATGTAAGCCCAAGATGGCCACGACTGTAGCTCAGGTTATGAAGGAGGGCATCTGGGAGGCAGTGGGTCAACAAAACTCCAGCACAGGCGTATCTCTCCATCTTTGTGTGAATAACTTATGTAAACTCCTATAAGGTTTAGTACTGGCAGACAGCCACTACTGTGTGTACAACGGCTGACGGCTTCGAGAGGGGCTGTCAGCTATAGAGGGCAACTGGTTGGGCTAGCGGCCTGAGGACTGCCACATGAGTGTGTACGGCTGAGTGGCACCTAAGAATAAAGATGTCTAATCCACTCCACGACTCTTTGTCTCTTTTTCAGGCTGCATAAATCTCAAGTAAACCTCCCCAGACTGAACTGGTGACAAAACAGGCCCAAACAATTCTCCAATGAGGGAAAAAGAGTATATACTTCATTGTGGAAACTGTCCATGGCAAAGCCTTGTGATTATGAAGAGCCAAACTGTTCTAAAGAGTCAGATATAAAAAAAAAATTAGTAAGATACTGCCCCATGTGCTCACATCTGATAGGAGAAGCTTGTCAGTCTCCCCCAAGGTTACACACAAGTCACCTTAATGCTGTCAAAAAAACCCTACCTGAACCTTAGAGGAACTGAGTTCCATGCAGTCATTTGACTCTTTCTAAGCATGGCTAAGTTGCAATTTGGAAAGGGCCGACTCTTCTGCAGAGAAATCTGCATTTTAAACTTCACAAAACTGAGAGAATCTTTATAATGTGAAAAGTGAGTAAAGTTGGTTCAAGATCATAGACACATTTGGGGTTTAAGTGGAAATGAAGGCAGAATTGGAGTGAACTAGGAACCTTCAGACCTCTTCTTGTTCTCTTATTTATTTTGTGAATAGTGCCTACCTCTGTGGTGCTAGTTTTTCAGGGTGACACCAAAAACATATATTTTTTCCTTTAATTCTCAGCAAAAGAATCTGATAAATAACTAGATCATACTTTCGCAAATGATAAAAGTTGTCTGGAACTTTTGTTCATCGTAGACAAGGCTTCAGTGCTTGCTTCAGCAGCACACTTAGCCTCAGCCAACAAGGCTTCAGCACTGGCAGTGGACTAAATCTGGCCTGTGGCCATTTTTGAGATGCATAAAGCTAGGAATAAATAGTTTTATATTTTTAAATGGTTATTTTAATCAAAAGAATAACATTTCATGACGTGAATATGATATTAAATTAAATTTTCCATGGCAATAAAAAAATTTTACTGGAATTCAGCCACTCTTATCATTTACATCTTTTTTGTGTTCTCCAACAATGGAGTATAATAGTTGCAACAGAGTATATGGCCCTGAGGGCCTAAAATTACTTGCTACATAAAATCTCTGCCAACACCTGTCTTAGAGTACTAATTAACACTTTATGAGAACTGGTTTTATTTGTATCCATTTTCCCAGCTAGACTTTTGAGCTTATGGAGTCCATTTCACTTTGCTTAGAATAGATTCTACTCCTAGTTAGCACTCTTTAAATTACTGTGGAATGAAAGAGAAAAGGAATGGATGATGTGGGCTTGGGAAAGTCAGTTCCCCTTTGTGGGCTACAATTTTCCTTTCTATGACCTGAGAAAGTTGGCTAGGGTGACCTTGGCCCTATCTAGCTCCAACATTCTATATTTTATAGAAGCTTACTATGGATGATAATAAACATTGTATTGTTTACAGAACACCTTTGGGTTCTCTCTTAATGTCCTTCTCACTATAAGTTAGTTTTCTTGTTTCTCAGTGTCACAAAGGGGATGACCTTACTAAATAACTCTCCTGGGGCTTATGATGTTAGTGTGTGTGGTATGTGCATATCACATGTAGTATGTAAATTACTGTAAATTCATAATTTCCTTTCTTCATCTCTGCTTGACTTGTGTGATTCTAATGACATGATCAGTTTTTTCTCAGGCCCTGGTCACTATTAAGAATTCGAGCTGGGGATTTAGCTCAGTGACGCCTCGTCTGCCTGGCAAGCACAAGGTCCTGAGTTTGATTCCTGGTACCAAAAATAAAAAGAATGTGAACACATAGAATCCATAGACTATTCCCTCAACTCCCTGTATCCACACGGTAACCTCAGAAAACAGCCAGCTGTCTTAACTTAGCTTGTTACTTAGAAGAACATACTGCTTGGAAAATCTGGCATTTTCAAACCAAATTGAGATAAAAGTCCATGCCCAAGCTTCACACATGTACAAGGGCCATGCTCTTAGGTGGTGTTCAATGGACAACTTCATGGTGCAAAATATAGTACAACAAATACTCTCTTGAAGCTGGGCAAGGAGCTGGAGCTTCCAGTCAGCCATATGTTCATGATGGCAAACAACTGATACTCTACAGTATACTGTGTTGCCAGCACTTTTTGGATATTGCTTTTGTGTTTTTGCATCCTATCATGTCTACAAAACACCTGCCTGTGTGTATATATGAGATATTCAATACTTTATTATAAAGTAGGCTTTGTGCTAATTTTGCCTGTTGGCTAATATAACTGTTCTGAACATACTTAAGGTAGACTAAGATAACCTTTGATGTTTTATAGGTTAGGGGTACCAAATGCATTTTCTGTTTATGATATTGTCAACTTGGGGATGTAACCCCATTATAAATGAAGAAGCATCTGTATAGGTAGGTCTCCATTCAATGTTCTATTTACTATTTGAATTCTAACATAAGTCTCAGTGTCTTTAGGCCAAGGAGTGAGTATTGAAGGAAATTTCTAGCAAAAACAAATGAGCTTTATTTATTTTTGTTGTTATTTGGTTGCTTATTTTGGAGAGAGGATGGCCTTAGGGTCATGTGGTTGTCTTTCTGGTAATTCAGAAGGCAGGTCAGTTACAACAAAACATACTTTCACTGAAGCACTCTTCTAGGCAAAGGTGCAAGACCTAAGGGAGGTAGATGGATCAAATGAGGGCTCTTTGCTAGGGCTCGTAGGCCATAAACACACTGGGAAAAAAAAATGGATAAGTGAATTAACAGAGATATGCAGAGTCCTGAAAGGGCAAGAGGACTTACCACTCATCACCCAGAGACATAGAAACTTAATGGAGGTTACTTCTGAGCTGATTCTTCAAGAGTCACAGTTCTCCCAGGCAATGAAGAAGTGAAAGGGTGTTCCATCTGAGGAAACTGTGTGCAAAGTCATGGACCTGGCATGTATAGGCCAGTGGCTAGTGCAAAGAGCTCCATATGGAAGGAGCTCCAGGTGTGTGGTGAATTGGAAAGAAGTGAGGATAATGAGGGCAATGAAAGGAGAAGGATCTAGAGAGATAAGCAAAAGCAGCCTGCTTTGAAGGAATCTACAAAGGCTCATAAGATATGTGCATAAATAATTATGACACATGATAGAATGAACTAATGCTTTTCAGAGGATCAAAAGAAGTGTACGGGTGCTCAGAGAAGGGAGAAAAGACTTTCCATTGGGGGTTAGGGATCATGTCACTGATAAATCAGGCAGGGTTCTGATTGGTCTTTTTACCTTTAGAATTCAAAGAGAAGTTAAAAATCTGCAGTATAATTATCTTCCCAATCATATTCTCTTTGAGTCATGTCTTTAACTTAACAGACATAATCCTAAAATCCTAACACACTGCACATGGTATGCCCATTCCCATTACATTACATGTTGCCTCCTTTCTTCACCACTCGATTGCTAGTGCATACACAGAACAGTGCCTGGCACCTAGTGAGTGCTAAACACATATTTGTGGAACTAGTATCTTAAATGGTGTATTTTTTACCACAACAACTACATACTTCAGATTTTTTTTTTGTTGAAATTAAAACATCTTGTCCTTAGTTGCCCTTAGTGCAACTGTATTTGTCATATATCTGGACTTCTAACTTTGAAAATATGAATGCACAGACACAATCTAGGGAACCTTCATTCTTATTTTCAAAAATTCTTCCTGTGTCAGTTGAAGCAACTGGGGGGAAGGTGGGAAAGAAGTGTGGTTCAGTGAAAGTGCACCATTTCTGGGCTGACAGCCCCAGCTACTTCCTGTATGTGGTTGGCTGCCCACACAATCTCAGGCCAGGGTAGCTCCTCTGTCTTATTCTTTGCCCACTGAGTATCCAGGCTTTGAGAGTCTTGGATGAAAGTGGAACATATTAGCATCTTGGAAAGGACATAGTTAGGGTGCTTGGGACTTGTTTGGTTCTTTCCAGAGCTTTGGGTCCTCTATAAGGAGAAGAAAACTTTCACGCCTGCAAGAATGAAAGACTGTGTCACTGCACAAACTTAGCATCTGCCTGATACTGCCGGGAATGAAACATTTAATGTGCTCAATTATCACTGTCAAATGGGTCATCAGTGAAAATCATTATTAACCCTATATCTTCTATTTTTTTCCATTCCTCAACACATTTATTTTTTTTCTTTTTAAATTTTATTTTATTGGTACATTTTAGGTATACAGTATAATGACATTCATCATTGGAAATTTGGACCTTTACATAGTC
>NW_004624845.1:3746296-3819501 GCF_000247695.1 Heterocephalus glaber | reverse complement strand
TTTAACCAAGGAGGCAAAAAGAACACTGAAGAACACTGAAGAAAAAAACTGAAGAAAACACTAGAAGCTGACAAGACTTGCCTTGTTCATGGATTGGTAGAATTAACACTCTTAAAATACCTATTTACCAAAAGTGATTTATTGAGTAACTACAATCCTCATCAAAGTACCAATGACATTCTTCATAGAACTAGAAAAAACAATCCTAAAATTCATATGGAAACACAAAAGATGCAGAATAACCAAACCAATCCTAATCGTAAAGAGCAAGGCTGGAGGCATCAGAATACTCAATTTAAAAAAATACTACAAAGCCATAGTAACAAAAAAAGTATGGTCTTGACACAAAAGTAGACACATGGACCAATCGAATAGAATAGAGGACACAGAAACAAACCCATGCAACTACAGCCATCTGATTCTGGACAAAGAAGCCAAAAATATACATTGGAGAAAAGACAGTCTCTTTAATGAATGGTTCTAGGAAAACTGAATATCCATATACAGAAGATTGAAACTAGACCCCTATTTCTCACCCTGTTAAAAAATCAATTTTAACTGGATCAAAGACCTGGGTATAAGATCTGAAACTTTGAAGCTGCTAAAAAAGAACATAGGGGAAACACTTGAAGCCATAGGCACAGGCAAAGACTTCCAGAATAGGAAGCACAAGATAATAGCAATGAGACTATGTCAAATTAAAAAGTTTCTGCACAGCAAGGGAAACAACTAAGAGCAAAGAGCTGACAGAATGGGAGAAAATCATTGCCAGCTACTCTTCTAATAGACGATTAATATTTACAATATATAAAAAACCCAAAAAACTTATCACCAAAAATTCAAATAGCTCAATCAAGAAATAAGTAAATGAATTACACAGACACTTCTCAAAAGAAATACAAATGGCCATCACTTCTTGGCCTTTGGGCTAAGATCAAGTGTAGAAATACAAATGGCCAATGAGTATATGAAAAATGTTCAACTTCTTTAGTCATTAGGGAAATGCAAATCAGAACTACATTGAAATTTCATCTCACTCCCACCAAAATGGCCATCATCATGAATATATAAATAATAAATAAACAAATGCATGCATGCTAGCAAGAATGAAGGGATAAAAGAAATATCCTCTGAACTGCTGGTAGGAATGTAAAATAGTATAGCCACTACAAAAATCAGTATAGAGGTTCTTTGAAAAACTAAAAACAAAACTACAATATGACCCAGCTATGTCACTCCTTGTATATACCTGAAGGAATTAAAATCAGCATACTATAAAGATACTTTCATGCCCTTGCTTATTGTGACATAATTCATAATAGCCAAGATATGGAACTAACCTAGGTGCTCATCAGTAGATGAATGGATCTTTAAATGTGGTATATTTACAGAGTAGAATACTATTCAGCCATAAAGGAAAATGAAATGTCATTTGCAGGAAAATGGATGGAAATGGATATCATCAAGTTAAGAGAAATAAGGAAGATACAGAAAGACAGGTATCACAAGTTTTTTCTGATATGAGGAATCTAAGAAAGATGACATGATTGTAGAAGGGAGAGTATTATTAGACAAGAGGAAGGGAATAATGGGGAGGCAGAGGTGATTATAAGAAAGGGTAATAAGAGGAATAGATATGATCAAAATATACACATTGAAACTCAATATTTTGTAAAATTCATAGGCACTAGTACAAATATTTTTTAACAATAATAACAACAAAATGGGAGTCTGACATAGTACTACACAGAATCATTTTCTCCCTGTGGGATTTCTCCCATGTCACAAATAGGAATAGCTCCTTATGTTGAATTATGGTTTTCTGCCTGTTAATTTGTGTCCCTCACTCACTCCTGCATGTTCTCAACCACAGACAAAGTGGGGCATCTCTCAGGCCCCCACTGCTCCTCTCATTCCAGCATCCCACAAGTTGGATTCTGCATAGTTTATTCACAGACAGCTTCTGAACTAGTGAGGCTAAGAGCAAAGATACACAATGAGGCACCTGCCCAGAGGAAAAGACTATGTGAGTCTAACATTTTAACCACAAGTAAATGGAAATATATACCTCCAGACCAAACTTCTCTACTAAGGAGAGGGGAACAGGAAGATCGAACTGATTCAGCTTTCATTCCTATTGCCCTCTGTGACTTCTTGGGAAGGAGGTACTCAGAGCATAAATTCTCAATATATCACAGATTCCATTTTTAATTCATGTTAATAAAGATGTATTGTACACCAGGCCCAGGGATAAATGTTGCTGGGTTCCATAGATGGAGATCCTGTCCTAGGGCATTTTTAGGTGAACACAATCTGACCTAAACTTTTACCTTGTTTTCTTTTAAATATATTCATTCTTACATGCCCATCTTCATGAATTTCAAGTAGAGGATCGTAGATTCTAGGGAACATAAAGGATGTTCTTATTTCATAAAATGCCTCTCTCTTCTCAGCCCATGTTTAAATTCCTTTTACAATATCTCTGTCTGATCATGTGGTTCCTCCATGGACAACTCCAAAAACAGGATTTAATGCTTCCAAGATGAAAACAACTTCTAACCTTGTGGTGCTTGGAGTTTAGAGCCTGGATGTGAGAACATTTCTAAGGTCCTGTACAGTCAGAACTGAAGCCAAGGGAGCCTCAAAGGCAAATTACCATGACCTAAGTAAGTTAGAAGCTTAAAAATGGTACCCACTGTTATGATTTCCACCATAATGAACAGAGATAAAACCACATTACTATCAATAAAGCCTTTCAGTGTTATAATTTCCTAATGAGAGTAATACTTTTAGAAACAGAGGAAAGACCATAGTGGTATTTCTTATAAATAATAACCATTATGTTATCTATTATCTCATCGTCTCCTCCTAGAAACCCCACATTTCCCATAAAGCAAGGAGTTTTATTATAAATGACCTGAGTTCATTTCTTTACAGTGACTGATTTTTAAATCTAGATCACTTCCTTAACTTAGTCAAATTGAATGTGATTTGCTAACATCAAGGAGGCTTTTTGCTTTTCAAAAGTTGTGTCTTGGCTTCCTTATTATTTCACATCACAGTGTTTTCATTGTTTGGTCAAGGAATTGATAGAAATGGAAGAGTTATTTACCATAAAATACGTAGTCTCTTCTCTTACTTGAAACCACTGTCTTCCTGTTTCTCTGTTGCTGTCAGATAATCCCCTTCTTGGGTGGGGAGTGCATGAAACCACCATCTAACATTTGACTAGCAGAGGGAAGTGACCACAGGATGTCACCATCTGTGTCAGAAGAGTGGAGACATTTAGCAGGAAGGACTTTACATTTACCAGTAAAGGAGAGTTGCATATCTGAAAGGTGCTCCACATTCACCATGCTTATAGAAATGAGAGTTGTGATCCCTTTCATTAAGGCTTCACCACTCAACCTATATTATATACTGAAGAGATTTTTTAGCAATCTCTGTCTTTGATTACTAATCTTAATGCCTTTTCTTATGACTAATAATATCTACAATTAGCTCAGCATTGTAGTAGGAACTGTGTATATTTTATCTCAGTTAATCTTCACAATAATCTTCTAAGTAAGCACTCTTATTCTGTTTTCACATAAGAAGACTAGTTCAGAGACAGCCAGTGACTTACTCGGAGTAACTTAACTGGCAGGATTCAGACCTAGGCCTGTGATGCACAGAGCTTGTGATCCTTTTACTGTCCTACCTACCACCTCATGCATGTAAATCTCAATCTGCTCAGATTGACCTACTTCCCTTGCTAGTTCACTTCCTCTCATTATTTGTATCCTTATCTATCTCCTACAAAGGTTTACAAGCTCCTGTGAGAAGATGGCGTTCATCTTTGTATTCCGCCCCAGAGAAGAGAACACTATAGGGTCAATAAATACTTTTTAAGTAAACACACACACACACACACACACACACACACTGGGTTCAGCGCCATAAAAAACCAACAAACTAACAAACAAAAACCATACAAACAAACCAAAATATAATGTTATAATTAGAATTGCTACCTCCTCACTCAAAATACCAGAAAGGCTTTTTAAAAGATTAATAATGAATCAAATCACTTTATGTAGTCTGTGTGATAATAGCCTTGCAATGGCTGAACCTCTTTTCACTGTGGCTCCAAATCACACATCTTCTTGTCCAAAGCTGGAGAGAATAGAATCCTCCCTTCCTTAATGTGCCACTCAAAAACAGATGGACAAAGAAAAGCAGTTCCTCAAATGTGGATAGAAAACTTGCTGCTTTGCATAAATAAAAAAGCTTCCCTCCAAGTACAAGAAACCAGTGGGAGTCATTGTGCAGAGAGCACAGGAGGAGAGAGCTCTCCTTTATATGTATAAGACGAGCTTCCCTTGGAGCAGATGCAGACTGGAAGAGTTCTCAACCATTAGAATTTAAGATCCAAACACCTGAAAGTCATTCCAATTGGAATGGAAGAAACATGGAACAAATGGGTGCACGGGGATCAGCAAACCAAGAGAGAAAGCAGCCTGGGATGGTAATAATACTCTACATTTATGGAAGGTTTCCTATGTGCCAGGCACTTTCATTCTTGTTTTAATCCTTATAACAGTCTGTGGGGTAGGTATAGTTTAGGTGTAGTAGGTATAGTTTAGGTGTAGAAATAAAGCTTAGAGAAAGTAAGTAACTTGCCCAAGTTCTCCTTATTGATTAGTGTAGAGCTGAGAGAATTGAACTCATATCTGTCTGACTCCAAAGCCTAAGCTCTTAACCATTAATGCTAATCATTAACTACACTTAACTAACCATTTCCTCTATTCCACAGAGAGCAAAGATGGAGGTTAATTACCAGAACCCCACTTCATATAATTTATTATCCTTACAATTTATTATCCTTACAATTATGTGAAAGCTAAATGTTATCATTCTGTAAGATAGATGTTATCATTCTAAGTTAATTTTTTGTTGTTGATGTAGGTCCTAGGCTAACAACCTCTTCTAGATAATATACAGAGATATCTGGATTCATTGTCTCCAAACTGACAATTTTACTCAAGAAACAGATGCCCAGAGTGGGCAGGCCAGAAAAGCAGTGGCCATTACTGAGTTGAGTGTGATAAAAACTGTCAGTTGTTTCCCTTATATTTGTAGAGTGGATTATGGTGTATCAGGCACTTCATATCTATTATTTCATTTGATCTTCTAAAAAATTATAAGGCAGATAAATAACATTATTCCTATTGTACAAATGAGATTCATCTGGAATTATAAAATTAGTAGTAGAACTAGGACTTCAGTTTAGGTCCTGAAAGTCCAAAATTCTAATAAATGAACTTCTTGCCCTTTAAAAATGCAGACGGTACTATGCTCAATTTTGACTCTATCACACATCTCTCTGAACTTTAGTTTTTCTCATCTGTAAAATAAGGGTCAGAGTGCCTACCTCACAGAATATTGAAACTAATGGAAATAATGTAGGTAAAGTCCCTTCAGTAAAGTGGTGAACAAAACACACTGGGAATCCTGTCCTCCTGGGGTTTGTGTGCAGGTATTAGGAGGGGGAGAGTGAGAAGCAAACGTTCAATAATTGCACACTTGACTATCCGGTTTCAATAATTAAAAATAAGAGGAAAACACTGAACATTTTGCAGTGTGCAGTGGAGTGGCCTAGTCTAGTATGAAGCCCAGGGGAAGCCTCTCTAGGCAATGACACCTCAGCCGAGACCTGAAGAACATGTGACAGATAATGTGGGTGTGGGTGGCAGCAGATAGTGTTCCAGGCACAAGGAGCATTGCTGATAAAGAAGCTCGGTGGTCTTGAGGAACAAAGGAATGATTTAAGTGGCCGGAATGTAAAGAGGTCCCAGAAGTATGATGTGACAGGATATAGTGAAGTAGCAGCTCTGAAGGTCAAATTAAAAATTTTGAACTTTAACAGCAATGAAAAGCAGCCAAAGATATTTAGGCAAGGGAGCAATTTGATTAGATTTCAGCTTTTAAAATTTCTAGTTCCTAATGAGGAAGTTGAGATCTTTTTTAAACAAATACTTAGTTTTTTAAACAAATACTTCCCTAGCACCCCTTTACACTGTAAAGAGAGTTTGTTTCAAATGTAACATCAGAAAACATAGAACAGAGCAAGTGCCAGATTCTTCTTTTACAACTTTCAAGAGCTAAGGCAAACTACCTCAAAGGCTGCGTCTGCTCTTGCCACCTCAGGCAATTGCTTCTCTGTGTGAGCAAAGATTAACTTCTAAATCCTAAAAGTATGTTGAGAACCAATCTGATATTTATGGAAAAATCACTTACCCATTTTTTGTTATTGTTTTTGAACAAATGAACAAACATATATTAAGCATTAACTATGTACCCAGCACCATATTTACTGCTAGAGGTAGAAAGAGATAAGATAGAGGCCCTGGGGCTGGGGATTTAGCTCAGTGGTTCCGCTGCCTGCCTCGAAAGCACAAGGACCCGAGTTCAATCCCTGGTACCAGAAAAAGAAAGAGAGTCACTATATTCTAAGAACTTAGTTTGGAGTAGAATAGGCCATAAGAATAAACAAATAATCACAGTAGAGTAAGACCCATCATAAGAAAAGAAGCAGTAAGGAGTTACAGAGCTAAAAAGAAAGTTTTTAGAAGAAGTAATTAGCATATAATGTGTGCTCAGTAAACACATGCTGAAGAATTTTTTTTTAAGTTCAAGGGAGTCCTAAAGGATGATGAGAAGCTTAGTAGGTAGAGTAAGAGGAACAGTGAATGAACCAGAGCATAAATACCTTTAAAATGTTTTTTTCTTTTTGGAGACTATTTTATCATCTATAAACTTGATGGATCTAACAGGAGAGATTATTAGAAAGGAGGCCACATAAATCCTAGGACAGTAATCCCAGTGAAAGATGAAGAGGACTTGATGTTCACTGAACACTAATTGGAACTATACTTGGTTTCCTTAAGTTTTACTCAGTAGTACAGTATGTGGCTTGTGTTATCTGTATCTTGTCATGAATGAATGCCTTGCTTCCCTCCATAGGGTGGTAACTGTGTCGTATAATGAAATCCTTACAGCACTTAATTCTATGTTCTGCAACCCATGCACATCCATCATAAATTGATTCACTGAGCTGGAGTGGAAGTGGGAAAGCTGCAATGAGGAAGGAAGGAGAGGAAGGGAACCAAGGATGGCAATGATGATCAAGGATTAGTGTTATCTTGATGTTTTTCATAAGTGTAATAAACAAAGAATGAGTTCATGATTTAACTGAATAATTTTTAAGATAAAATCATTAAGGATATGCAGTACTGTTTTCAATAGTGAACGGTTATAATTACCTAAATATCCAGCAATAGAAACATTACCAAATCAATCAGGTACAGTATAATCCCAATGATAGAATTTAATAAAAACAATGATTTTGAAATATGTTCTCTGCTGTAAAGAAGTCAGTAACCTGTAGTTCTGTTTAAAATGAAATATATACCAATTGTTATGCTCTGAACTATTCTATTTTTGTTAAAAATATATGCACAAAAAGCTTTGAGATAATTTTATACAAGAAGTTTACAGTGGTTTCTGTATCAGTGGGATATAGTTGTGCTTTCTTTTACTTCTCTATTTCCTAATTTTTCTGTAAGAAAAAATAATTTAAAGAGCTATTTTTTTTTTTTTTTTTGGTACCGGGGATCAAACTTGGGTCCTTGTACTTGTGCAGCAGGCAGCGAAAACACTGAGCTAAATCCCAGGCCCTAAAGAGCCTACTTTTTAAAGTGTAAATAAAATGAGAAAACAGCTAGGAGCCGGGGGGGGGGGGGGGGGGGGGGGGGGGGGGGGGGGGGGGGCGGAGAGACACAGGAGACAGACAGAGAGAGAGAGAGAGAGAGAGAAATATGTTTAATAATGGATGGGGATAAGAAAGAAACAAAGTAGGAAAAAAGAGTTGGGATTTTTAAAAAGACTTTTCTATTTTCCAGAAAGTTAGAGAGAAAATATTTTTGTTCTCAGAGCTTTTCAGTATGTTTCCAAGCCATCAAATTCCTAAATATAACCAAAGATGATGATTTTACAGGCCAGCCAATGTAAACATAGTAGACATGGCATTGGAGCTGCAAAAGATCTTTTAAGTTGGCTGTATTTTACTTTTCGCAAAAGTTTCCATTTTAGGTTCCTTTTAAAATATACCCTTTCCCCCTTCATCATGACTTTAAAATTTCAAGAAAATGCAGAAGAAATTTAACATAATATTTGGGAAGAAGTATGTGGAAGGAAGGAGCAAGAGGGAGGCGTTAGAAGGTTAATCCCTTGGGCGAGAAGGGGAAGGGGAGGATTTTTTTGATAGCCTAAACTTAGAGTGGCACTGCTTAAATATTCAGATCACCTAAGTTCTTCTTAAAATGTGTATTAGGTTAGAGCAGTTGGGGTGTCACTCCTGGATAATACCCTTATGTTCCTGATCCACAAATAACTCTGAGCAACAAGGCCTTAGAATCCAGGCATTTGTTCTTGGTTGCATTTCACATTGGCAGCCTCTGGTTTGTAATATCCTCTTTCTAAAATACTAGTTTTATTTTTTTGGTCAAAATATTAAATAGTGGAAACTTTTCAGACAGTCGTTTTACCAGGAACAAGGTACATTTCAAGGCACTATGCATGGGACTAAATCGGGAAATAGAATATGGAATGGGCTGGTGGCCCTGATACACAAATGTTATTTGGTATAAAGGGTGTGTTGCTGTGGGGAAGCCCTGGTCTGCTGTCTGAAGACCTAGCTGCAGTCCTAGCAATCATTAACTAACTATGTGCTTTGTGCCTGTCAGTTCTCTCTGGTTGTCTGTTTACCTTTCTGTTAAGTAAAAGAATTGGTCTACATGGCTTCTAAAATCTTTTAAACTCTAAAACTTCGGCAATCTATAAAAGAGATCCTATATCAATAGCAAGGGTGAAAAAAAAAGAATGTACCACCACATACATAGCTGCCAAAGATCCTGTACATATGATATTATAATGGTGGAATTTCCCTTTTGTCTGCCCAGAGGCAAAAATGTTATTAGAGTGAGAAACAGGGAAACTTGCCTGGTGTGAAATCCTAGTACTCTGACTTCCCGATTTTGGCAATTTAGAGTATTGGAAATCTGTCCCAGTCCCTGTAAAATGAAGCAGGCCCCCTATAAACAGGCTCTCTTTAACTCTCACTGTAGCACTAACAGCTTTCAAATCTTAGGATCCTCAATCCTCAATTTAGGGCCACCCTCCAGTTTTACCTCATTCCCTTAAAATGGACAGCAGCTAAATTCTGCATCCTCTTGAGCTAAAGGTCCTAGCCAAATGGCTTGAATTCTCTCTGTGAACAAATTCAATCTTCACAGCAACTCAAACCCTCCTTAAGGGTCCCCCACTACACCCCAAGTCTCTTAGCACTGCAGACTCCATTCAGCCCTGTAGTAGCCAAGCCTCCAAGAATTGTCCAGGCTGTAGGTGATACTTCTTTCTTTGTGCTTTCAGATAGTCCCATCTGCAAAGCAAGGGTCAGCCTTTATTTTGACAAGCACAAGGGTGGGAAAGGAACCTGCTGAAGTGAGATCACCTACTCAGACTCTAAATCTTGCAGCACCATCACATACTTCCACAGGCTTGCACTCCTTGACTTTTTCTTTTTTGGGGGTAGTGGTGGTGGTGATGCTAGGGATCAAGCATAGGGCTTCACAAATGCCAGCAGATGTCCTACTATGAGCTATGTCTCCACTTTCCTTGACTTTTAATTTATTACACATGCCTGGTGCTATTCTAACTTACAAGTCACCTACAAAATTGCCAGCTTCATCGCTTCTCGGCCTTTTGGCTAAGATCAAGTGTAGCAAAATTGCCAGCTTCAGATAGTTTCCTATGATTTGCCTAAGATCCTGTGAGGGCAGCCAGACTGCATCCACATTCTTGAGGCCTCTCTCCCAAGTAGACACTTTTCTTGAGGTGGCCATTTGACCCTATTGTCTTTAGGAGTTATTTTTCCTTTGAGCCTCAGCATAGGCTTGCCTGAATAATGTGGCTGGCTGGTACAAAGGCTGCTTTTTACAATGGTCTTCCTCAGAATTTCTGGTGTCTGGAGAGGACTTCCTTTCCACCCACAGTTAATTAGCAGTATCAGAGCATTTCCTTTTCCTCAACGGAAGGTCTGTCCCTGCCCCTGAGGCCAGGCAGAGGGGATGGCAGGTGTGGCTGAGTGCTCCCTGAGGTTAACCTCAAACTTAGGCTTCAGGTCTTGTTTGGTTGGAAGCAATGTAAAATGCAGGGTTAGCTGTCAGTCTGGGCAGAGTTGGCAAGCAGGCACATGTCCCTGGCAAGCCAGCAAATTGTTTTTTAGCATCCCAATCAATTAAGGGGACCAGAGAGGAGGGTGAGGAACCTATGTGTATTTGACACATTTGTGAACTGTTTCTACAACAAAGACTTCAACAACAACAACAACAGAGTGGAGCTTTATATATCTGAATGAGAAGCACACAGAAGAACCTATGGTCAGGAGGAAAAATTTCATGTGTAATTGTGTAGTACTTCAGTTCTCCCAGTTGAAATGCTGGGTGTGTTAAGGATGACTGTGGGCATTCCAGTGTGGTCAGTGTGAGGAAGAGGAGGAAGGAGCTCCTAGGAGGACTGGTGGCAGAACTCTAGCCAGACAAGGAAGCAGGAACCTGAGGAGCACTATGTGCCACTTTTCCATGCTGGTTCCCATTTTTCTTCTATTTAATTGAAGTACTGGCACCTATAGGAGGCCTTCTTGTCCCTATTTCCTCCTCCCACTTCTCACTGTAGGTATTTCTCTTGATATGTGTCACCTGTCTTTCAATTGGTTAGTACACTATGGTACTATAGTATGCCAGAGTAGTGAGTTAATTGTAATTAACTGCTTTACCTACCTGGTCTACTCCAGACCTGGACTCTGTCAGTTACTAGATGTGTTGCCTTGAGCAAGTTGCTCATTCTCGCTGGGCCTCAGATTCTTCACTTATAAAATTGGAATAATACCTACCTTTTAGAGTTGTTGAGAGGATTAAATGTGTTCAAAGATATGAGGGTCTTAGAACAGTGCCTGACACCTCGTATACAGTCAATAAATATTAGCAGTTAATTTTATTTGTATCCCCACTTCCTAGTACAGAACATATGGTAATATGTCATGAGTCAGTGGTTTTTGTCTCTCACATGCATCAAAATTGCTTGAGGAGCTTTAAAATATATGGGCCTGAGTTCCATTAAAAAGTCTGATTAAAGGGCAGGGGATTTAGTTCAGTGGTTTCGCTGCCTGCTGCGCAAGTACAAGGACCCGAGTTCGATCCCCAGTACCAAAAAAAAAAAAAAAAAAGATGTTGGTAAAAATCTGATAAATGTAAAATCTGGTAAAATCTGATAATGCCATTTTGGGAAAAAAACCCTGGGTGGTTTTATTATATAGTCAGGTTGAGAATCAATGTCATAAATGTTCAATGAATATTTAAGTGGATGAATACACCAAATGGGATCAGAAAGAGCAAATCTATGTTATCCCATCTTTAGGGATCTCAAGGCCAGATTCTCTTTCAAAAAGTTGGCTCTTCCTTGGGCAACAACAAGAGAAAAACATGACAGAGAACATAATAGAATATGTGAAAGAAAGAATCACAATTTTAATCATTTCAAATATTAAGATTTTGAAGAAATAGAAAAGTGACAAAAACCATATGATTATCTCCATAGACACAGAAAAAGCATTTGACAAAATCCAACATGCATTTATGATAAAAACCCTACAAAAAATTGGAATAGATGCTCTCTACCTCAAACTGATAGAAGCCATCTATGAAAAACCAACAGCCAATATCATACTAAATGGTCAAAACCTGAAATCCTTCACACTAAAATCAGGAACAAGACAAGGATGTCCACTATCACCACTCTTGTTCAATATAGTTCTGGAAACATTAGCCATGGCAATTAGACAAGAGAAAGAAATAAAAGGAATAAAGATAGGTAATGAAGAAGTCAAATTGTCATTATTTGCAGATGACATGATACTCTATATAGAAGACCCAAGAACTCCACCAAAAGTCTTCTAGACTTAATACCAAATTCAGTCAAGTAGCTGGTTCCAAGGTAAACACACAAAAATCAATAGCTTTCCTCTACACCAATGACAGACTCACTGAGAGAGAAAAAGGGCAAATAATTCCTTTGACAATAGCATCCAAAAAACTGAAATACCTAGGAATCAACCTAACAAAAGAAATCAAAGACCTCTTCTCTGAAAACTATGGCACTCTGAAAAGAGAGATTAAAGATGATATCAAAAAATGGACAGAAATCCCCTGCTCCTGGGTAGGAAGGATTAATATAGTGAAAATGGCCATACTTCCAAAACTGCTATATAGATTTAATGCAATTCCAATTGAGATCCCAGCAGCATACTTCATGGACCTTGAGAAAGCAATTCTAGGTAACAGAGACATGACATGGCAG
Source organism: Heterocephalus glaber (assembly GCF_000247695.1). The sequence continues at coordinate 3,807,045 of NW_004624845.1, read as the reverse complement.
AGGGTATCACAATCCCCAACCTGCAACTGTACTACAAAGCTACTGTGATAAAAATAGCATGGTACTGGCAAAGAAACAGACTTGAGGATGACTGGAACAGATTAGAAGATGCAGAAACAATGCCAGACACACTCAGCCATCTCATCTTCGACAAAGGAGCCAAACACCCTCACTGGAGGAAAGATAGCCTCTTTAATAAATGGTGCTGGAAAAATTGGGCTTCAACTTGCCAAAGATTAAAACTAGACCTATATCTCTCACCATGCACTAAACTAAAATCAAAATGGATTAAAGATCTAAATATTAAAATAGAAACTCTGAACCAGTTGGAACAGAGGTTAGGTAAAACCCTTGAAGACATCGGTGTAGGAAAAGATTTTATGAACAAAACCTCAGTTGCTCGTGAACTAGCACAAACAATCATTCAACAAGTGGGATCTCTTCTTATTAAAAGGCTTCTGCACAGCAAGAGAAACCACCAGCAGTGTGAAGAGACAACCCACAATGTGGGAAAAAATCTTCACCTGCTCTTCCTCAGACAAAGGTCTACTATCTCGAATTTATAAAGAACTTAAAAAGATCAGACCTCCCAAATTTAAAGACCCAATCCAAAAATGGGCATCTGAAATGAACAGACATTTCTCAGACAAAGAAGTAGAAATAGCAAATAAATACATGAAAAAAGGTTCAACATCACTGGTCATTCGAGAGATGCAAATGAAAACAACACTGAGATTCCACCTCACTCCAGAAAGAATGGCTGCTATCATGAAATCAACCAATAACAAATGCTGGCAGGGCTGTGGGGAAAGAGGAATCCTGCTCCACTGCTGGTGGGAGTGTAGACTGGTGCAAGCACTGTGGAAATCAGTATGGAGATACCTCAAAGAACTAGGACTGGAAGTCCCATTTGACCCCGCTATTCCACTGCTGGGGATCTTCCCCAAAGAATTAAAAGAATCATACCACAGTGATATATGTGCACCCATGCTCATAGCAGTGCAGTTTGTAATAGCTAAAACCAGCCCAAATGCCCATCAACTGGAGACTGGATAAAGAAAATGTGGTTTTTTAATAAAATGAAGTCCTACTCAGCCATAAAAAATGAGAAATTGGAGACATTTATAGCTGAGTGGATGCACATTGAGGCAATACTTTTAAGTGAAATAAATAGGACACACATGAATAAATTCTGAATAGTTTCTCTGGTGTGAGAAACTGAAAGTGCAAATAAGGTCTAAATGTATAATAGGTAATGTGAAATAGGAAGAAAAGGGGCAAAGGGGAAGGAAGTGGAAGGTCTAGAGGAAAGGATAGAAGGGTATGGGATTAATATGAGAAAATGGAAAAATAGGAAGAAAATCTTTGTAAACAGGAAGGAATGGAGGGGTTGAAGGGAGGGCTGGGCAAGGGTGAAAAATAAGAACCGAGAGAGACTATGTAAAGGTGCAAATTTCTACTGATCAATATCATTATATTGTATACCTAAAATGTACCAAAGATTAGAATGAATAATTGAAAATGTAAAATAGGAAGAAAAGGTCCAAAGGGGTAGAGGTAGTGGGAGGGGCAGGGGAAACGAAAGAAGAGAAAGGAAAAATGATGAGAAATGGAAAAAAAAGGAAATAAAGTCTTTGTAAATAGGGAAGAGTGGAGGGCATGAAGGGAGGGCTAGGAATGGGGAAAAAATGAAAACCAAGATGCATTATGTAAAGGTACAATTCCCAATGAGAAATGTAATTGTGTTGTATACCTACAATGTACCAATAAAAGAATTTTATACAAAAGAAAAGAAATAGAAAAGCAATTAGCTAGGAGCTAATTTAGCAATCAGTAGGTATTTCCTCTTGTTCTCTCTTCTGATTATGCAGACTTATTGCTTAGAGTTGCTATAACAACTCCAGCCAGAAGGTGAACTTTGACCTCCCCTCCAGTTATGATTTTGATCTACAACCCAATCTTTAGCGGACATTGTAAAAATTTAAAGATCTCAAATAAAGCAGTTGCACCTTTCCAATGTATAATTATGTGCATAATAGTAACATAATTGTAATTAATGGTTTTACATAGCTGGCCTACAAAATTTAAACTGCCAGAGCTTGTAGAACATTAAGTCAGGTACTTTAAAATAGAAAAAAAAACTACAGCCAGGACCTCCTTTCAAGGAACTTTCAGGGAACTTACATATTAATAAGATGAAGATACTAAAAACCAGAGAAAACAAATATAACAGAAACACTTAAACAGTGTATAACAGTGTAAAGAGGGCTATGAAGTCAGACTTGGGGTATACTTCTTACAGGCTGTGTGACTTCGGTTAATTTAGTTAACTACCTTGAATATCAGCTTCCTCAGCTATCAAATGTAGATTTACATGCCTATATCACAGATTTGTTGTGGGAACTCAAAGCAAAAATTTATGTGTCTAACACACCATTAAATAAAATTATTTTCATTAACAAAGAAGCTATCTTGCAACAGCACACTTTATTTCAGAAATTTCATTATCAAAAGCAGATATGATGTGGAAAAGGAGAAGGCAAGTCAAGATGGAGAATTAAGCACAAACACATATACCTGACCTCCCACCAGTGATCCCTTAAAAGACGGAAAAAATTATTTAAAACTGTAAGTGTCTACCAGCATACAAGAAGCAAAGTAGAAATTACGATAAAAATCTGATAAAAAGCAGTTATGATAAGAGTAACCCAGAGTAGAATATTAACACATTCTGAAACACTCTTCAGGGAAAATCACTTTGAAGGCAGAAGTAGAGAATCCCTAAGCTTAGTGGAAAGGCGCATAGGAGCTGTGAATCAATCATCAGGGTTATTAATCTTTAAACTGCCCTTGGAATAACAGAGCTGTCTCCTCCTTCCTTCACTTCAGAGAACTTCAGTGTGTATGTGGCAGGGGGTTATTGATAAGAAAGTGAATATATGTCTGGAGAGGGCACCTGCTAGGGTACAGCAGCCTGAGATAAAAAGAGAACAGGCTTGGAAGTAACCCCTGCCACCTGCCATAGACACCGAGAGGAAAAGCCCAAGCACCTACCTGGGCTGTTAGCTACAGCTTCATCAAAGTAAAGGCTTCCTTGTGAGTATTTTCACAAAGGGATGAGTGACAGAAAGGAGGGAGGTGCTCCCCTAGCCTGCCCCTTGCCTGCTCTGGGGACCTTACAGGGGGGTCTGCCACTCAAAGTGTCCTACTTACAAAGTCCAGACTAACCATCTAGTCCTCAGAGGAGCCTGTAGAGAAAGAGATGTCTCAAAACTGAGGTTACAAACTTAAACAACATACATACTAATTAACCTATCCTGCAAATATAGGTATGAATGGAAAACCAAGGATCACCAACTACTTGAAAAAATTCAACAGCTCTACAGAGCTGACCCCAGAGAACAGACAGACAATTAATGGTACAGAAAACAACATTTAAGAAATTGTAAAACAGCACCATTTTTAGAAAGTGCATGAGAATACTGTAGCAGATTCCTAGAAAAAGGAACAAATAACTGCTATGACAAAGGAAAAACAAAAAAATTTAAATATAGTAGTAAAATTAAAGCAGTAGATAGGATGAATAATAGAATGGTTATAGGAATGATAAAATATAACTCAAAAACTAAATGATATATCCCTGGCTTTACTGAAGAGATCAAGACTGGAAAATTCGAGAGAAAATTAAGACTGCTGTGGACTGAACTGTGCCTCTCTCTCTGTACCCCCTGACCAATTCATACTTTGAAGCTCTACCCTCTGATGTATTTGGAGATTAGGGTCTGCGAGGAGGTGATAAAAGTTAAATGGGGCATAAAGGTGGGATCTAATTCCTCATAAAAGGTGGAAGAGTCACCAGAATTTTCTGTCAAGTGGGGTTATGGCCAGAAGGCAGCCATCTGCAACCCAGGAAGAGAGCCCTCACCAGAAATTGAGTTGGCTATCACCTCGGTTATGGACTTCCCAGTCTGCAGAACTGTGAGAAATTGAATTTCTGTTGTTGAAGCCACCCAGAGCGGTGAGCTGATTCTTTGGTATTTTGTTATGGCAGCCCTAGGAGACAATAGGATGGATTCAGAAGGCCTCCATTTATTCAAAAGAAGTGTCTGGAGAGAACTGAGAATTGATAGGGAGGAGATTCACAAAGAAATAATAGCAAATGTCCTCAACCCCAGCAAAAGGCTCAAGACTTCAGAGGGGCCTACCAAGTGTCAATAAAAATCCTTAGGCAAACCTTAGGGATGTTTCAGAATAAAAAAGGATGAAGAGAAAACCATAAAGTATTCAGGGAATAAAGACAAATTACCTGGGCTGGGGATTTAGCTCAGTGGCACCACACCTGCCTCACAAGCGCAAGGTCCTGAGTTTGATCTCCGGTACCGAAAAAAAAAAAAAAAAAGGAACAAACATGAGATTTTCAAACATGAGGTTTTCATACTTCTGAAAGATAACTCTTGATTGCTGGGCAATAATGAAGCAATAACCTCAAAAATTGAAAGAAAATAATTTTGAGCCTAGAATTACTTACCATGTTAGCCATACTAGCATTGAAATAAGAGAGCAAATTTCTTTTCTCTTATTTCCTACAGACAATGTAGGACATTTTTTGACCTACAAGGAATAAGAATATTTACCTCCTACTTCAGAATATGCTGCCATGAAAAAAATAAATTAATTCAAGAAAGGACAATATTGTGTACAAGCAAAAGTAATGAAGAAAAAAATAGCAAGCTTACAATTGTTTAAATAATTTTAATGCCCAATATTGAAAAATAATAAGCTAGAATTAAGTTCCAAATGAAGAGAATACAAGAAGTGTTGGGAAGAATATTATGGGAAAAACATGGATTCAACTCATACAAGCAACAGAATTTATATACTTAAACCTAGAAAAAAATATCTTTTATGATTTTGCTAAAAAACAAAAACTGACTGTAGAGACAGCATGTTTCTGGATGGAAGATTAGTACTGAAAATATATAAATTTTCGTAAATAGGGAAGGGTGGAGGGCGTGAAGGGAGGGCTAGGAATGGGGAAAAAATAAGAACCAAGATGCATTATGTAAAGGTACAATTCCCAATGAGAAATGTAAGTGTGTTGTATACCTACAATGTACCAATAAAAGAATTTAACACAAAATAAATAAATAAATTTTCATCAAATTGATCTTTAAGCCTAATAAAATCTCAATTAAAAACCTAGGAGTATTTTTTAGTGAAACTTTGTGAGCTGATTCTAAAGCTCCCCTGGAAGTGACAGATGGCAATGAAAACTATGAGCTAACAACAGGCTCAGCAAATTCATTCTAGAATCCGGAAACAAGTGTGTGCATGTATGGGAATTTGTTAGAGATGGTGGTGACATTTAAGATTGAAGAAAAAAATGAATTGTTCCGTAAGTCACACTGGAAAATTAGCTCAGTACTTGGAAAACAAAAATTACATTTCTACCTCAGACAATGTACAAGATAACTTTCAGCTTGAGTACAGAGCTAAATGAGAAAAATTAATATTCAGAAAAAACTGAATATTTCTGTAACACTGTAATAAGGAAGTCTCTCTTCTGTCACAAAACAGAGACAGTATTATAACAGAGAAGATGAACAGATTTTTTCTGGATAGTTTTATTTTTTCGCTTACAAAAATAAGAGAAAATAGTGCAATGAAGCCCTCAGTACACATCATTAAATTATAACCATCAATAGAATAATGGCCAATCTCATTTCATCTCACTGCATCACGTTAATGCAAATCTCAGATATTATATAATTTCATTCATAGGTATAGTTACCACATCTAAAAATATTAATAATTATTTAATATAATTAAATATTCAGTTTAACTATTTTTTAAAATTGACTTTCATACAACAAAGGTACTATAATGAAAGGTTAAAAAAGAGTGAAAAGGATAAATATTTGCCAAATGTATAGTAAAGGATTAGTATCCTTTATATATTAAGAATACTTCAAATGAACAAAAAGATTACATAATTTTTTAAATGGACAAAGGAGCTGAATAAGTAACAGAGGAAAAAAGTATAAGCAGTCAATAGACATTTAAGAAGTCCACTCTCATGAGTACACAGGGAAATGTAACAAAATAAGAACAGAATATTTTTCATCCTTCAGCTTGTTAGAGATAAGTAAAGTTATTAAATCCAGCATTTGCATAAGTTCAGGGAAAATGGCACTCTCAAACTCTGTGGGAGTATCAACTTGTATGGCAATTTTTGAAGGTCAAGGAAGTGTGTATTAAATTTCCCATTTTCAGCTACCTAACCTGGAGAATAACTTGCATAAGGGCACAATGAGGCTCATGCAGCACAGTGGTGTAGAGTGCAGACCTAGTGCTGTGGTTCAAATCTCAGCTCAACCACTTATTAGTTACAGATATTTCAGTGAGATCAACCTTAGTTGTCTCAGCAGGCAACAGAGATGGTAATATATAGTACCTATATCATAGGGTTATTTTGAGAACTAAATGAGCTACTGCATGCAAAATTACTTAGAACAAAGACTAGTACAGACTGACTAACAAAAGATGCTTATTAGTCCAGCATGATGATTCATGCCTATAATTCCAGAATTCTGGGAGGCTGAGGCAGGAGGACAGAGAATTTGAGGCCAGCCTGAGCAACTTAGTGAAATCTTGTCTCAGAATAAAAAATTTTAAAATGGCTGGTTCAATGTAAAGGCCTGAGTTTTGATTCCCAGTATCGAAAGAAAAAAAAAGATGAGTACTATATTATTGTCATACATCATATTATTGTCATACATCATGTATATGGATATTAGATATTATGTAAAGATATTAAACATTAGGTAGCTTCCGATATTGTGTCACTGGAAATAAGTGATAATGTGGTGTTTGCAGTGGCACAGAATTATCACTTATCTATTAATATCACTATTATATATTAATTATCATAAATATCTATTAGTAGGATAATATTACAACCATACTATTTGACTGTTAATAAAAAATAAAGAACTATGTTGATTTCACGTGCTGTTTTGGAAAAATCCAAAAGACGGATTGCTAAGTGGTGGTGAGGGGAAAATCAAATTAAAGAACAATATGACAGAATGATCCCCAAATAGAAAATATATACACATATGTATATATTAGGCTTGTATACATTGGTAAACCAAGGTAAGACAATTCAGGGGCAGCCATCTAACCTGGACATAGGCAGTAAGAGGATGCATCAGCTGAGGTTAATTTAAAGCAGTAATTTTAAACAATAACTTGAAAGCAACAATAAAAAGTAATAAAATCTACTTGGTCTATATTTTATTATCACTATGTGCTGTGACTATAAATGTGAAAATAATGTCAGTTATAACACATTTAGCTCTGCCAGGGCTGGCTACTCCCTTTTTCTCTAACCTCTAAGTCTTTACTTCACTGGATGTTCTGATATGTGGAAGTGCATAGAAAAACTTAGGGCAGATATTTATATGTACCACTTAATAAAGAGCAGATAATTTACAAAGGGAAGAGAGGTTGAATGGGGTTTGCAAGATTTTTATTTTCTACTGGTTAATTAAATTTTTTTGCAAAGGACATAGTAATTTATTTATAATTACTTGTATAATTGTTTTTCATTTGACCAAAGAAATAACATAGTAGGCAAGAGGACTAATCTTAGGAAGTCAGAAACATGGAGTGCAATGATAGAATATTCCATGCCCTCTGGTATTTTAGATCATAGGTTAGATATAGTAACTGCATTTTCAGAACTAAAAACCAGAACCCAATGCCTGCCAAAGGATTTTTAGTGCAAGTCTGAGTAGGATAGCCAGGGTGGGACAGCCAATCTGAATGTCAAAAAAACAGAATTTCTTCAACAATCTGCTGGTCAATTATTACAAACAGACTAAAACTAAGTCTGCCCAAAAATCCCCAAGCTTGTTCTTTTCGGATCCTGTTGGAATTGAATTCCTCCTGAACTAATACCAGTTTAAAGCCCAGCAGTTTGTCCCAAGTTGAAGGCCTTGCAGCCTTTGCTTCCCTGAGATCTCCCAGGAGCCCGGAGGGACATTCCTACTTCTCAGGTGTCTCAGTGGCATCTCCAAGCATAATATCTTCTCTCACCTGTTAGGCTAGCTGTCTTCCTGACTCTCATCCTCTAGTTCTCTCTTAGTCTCCCCTTACCCCAGACTGAAGGGCAGCAGAGTCAGCCTGGGCTTGGGCCTATGATACCAGTCCTGCTAAGACTAGCACAAACAGTTCCAGACACAGAGTAAGCTGAAGTCACCGATTTGGAATTGCTGGAAACCAAAAGGAGGAAGGTGATAGGCCCAGAGATGAGCATTTACCAGGAAATCAGACTAAGGAGGCAGGGTGGGGATTGAGTAGAAAGAGAAATTGGAGCAGGACTGAGAGAACATCTTGAGGCCTGAAAAGGAAGTAAGAGAAAGTTAAGAACTATATGTAGACTTGTTTATAAGTATGAGAACGAATGACTGTGACAGAAATATCAAAGTAAATGCATAGATTTATCACTGAATGGAACAATTAAATGTTCCAGTGGGCCCTAGATTTTTTTGCTGCAAAACCGGGAAAGAACATTTGTCAGAAAGACTTGTTCCCACCCAGGCTGTATGATATGGAGCAAGTGCCTTAACTCCCTGAGTTTTACCTGTAAGTTGCGTCCTTTTAAATATTTAATGAGTTCAGGTAAGTAATGCTTTCAGTCTAGGGTTCAGTAAATCTGAAATTTTTTCCCTCCATAAAAATGTTGTTAATGGTAAAAGCTCACCTGCAGGTGCTCACTGCCCGTTTCATACTCAGTGTGAGCAGTGGATACACCAAATAAAAGTTTAATGTCATAACTAACATTATTGAGTGTACCTCATTTGCTGCTATATTATAAACCTTTTGCAGTATTCAGGCCTCACAATAACTCTGTGTAGTAGGTAATATTGTGATTCCTGGTTTTCAACTGAGAAAATTAAGGCTCACAGAAATTAATTGATTTGCCCAAGGCAAATATCTAAAAAGAGGCAGAAGAAGGATGGAGATCCATTGCTAATTGTAAAATGCATGCTCTCCACCACTGTACTGGATTTCTTACCAACAATAAGGCAAAAAATAAAGAAAAAGTAAAGCGAGTGAATGTCCTAGCAGACGCATTAATGGAGATGTATAGGGCACCCCCTCCATTTTCAGGAGCAGCTGCTGGCAAAGGCTTTCCAGAAATCTCCCATTTAACAACAGGATCCAGGGAAAATGCTACTGCCAAAGTGAAATATTAACACCCCCTTCACCCCACCCCCTCCCACCAAAGATGGGTGATGACACCTGAGAGGAAGCTAACAACCATCCCAATAAAGCTGTGGGCTGGGGCATTGCCTCATGTTATGAAAGTATCTTGAAATCAAGGAGGGTAATGTGGTAATAACTCCAAGTAGCAGGGCAATGGGTCAGCAGGCAGTCTGAAACAAGCTTAGTCAAAGTTTGCTCATATGCCTGCAGCTGTATGCACTTTGATTCCAAATGTTCTGTCCTGATTCTATGGGCAGAAAGCCCTTGGAGAGTCAAAGCACAAAACAAAAAATTTACTACTGTCAATTTAATAATGCCAACAATATTAGAGATTTTCATTAGGGATATAATTATCACCACTATTTCATTTATCTACTTACTCATGTATTTATCTAAGAAACACAGAGAACCTACTATGCTCCAGGTCCCGTATTAGGTACTGAGACAGCATAAGGAGTCCCAGGAACTTATATTTTAGTCAGGATACAGCAGAAAATGGGTTCTTCTAAAGCAATCAGGGAAGAGCTCTGCTATCAAGGAGGGCCTGCCCCAGGCAAAAGTGTTCTTTCTGCAAGGAAGCGATGGTGCCAGTGGGAAGTCAGAAAACATCTTCTACAATGTGCAATATAGAAAGGACCCTTGAAAAGTAGTTCAGATCTCTCATTGTTTAGAAAGAAAAATCATAGACCTAAGTTATAAAAGCAATTAAGACTACTTATGATAAGTACCCACTGAAACTCTACCCTCATAAGGAAGGCAGGCGAGAATTCTACCACTGAACCACCCATGTGCCAGCTTTCATAAGGAAGGAAGGAGTCTGAAGGAAACAGGTATCACTCTCAGTCAAGGAAGCCTCCCTGAGAATTAAACTGAGCTTTCATGGAAAAATAAGTCATGCACATGTGTGTATTTGTGCATGTGTGTGCTCATGCATGCCCATTTAGGGAAAATGTCTTGTGTTTAAATGTTGATTAAGTTATTTTTATTTAACTTTTACTTATCGATCACAAAAAGGTCTTCAGCCCCGCAATTTTTTATTTTATTTTTTGTCTGTTTGTGATGATCTACTGATTGATATGATGAGTTGTACAGACTCTTGAGTCAGATAGACCTAGAATCAAGTCCACGCTCTCTCACTTTCTTGCTGTGTGATCTTAATATCCCCTTCTGTTGGATAAGGATATTTTTGTCTACCACAAGATTATTATGAGCACTAAATGAGATAATATATGTAAAGCATGTAGCATAGGGCTTGACACTCAGGAAATATTTGATATAACTTCATACATGTGATCCTTACTTGTATTGACACTATAACATTTTCAGTGTTCCCTTTTCCATGAATACTTTCATCAAACAGTTAGGCAGCGTGCCAGGCACCACGGTGTATACTAAACATAGAGCTGTGCACCAGACAGACACATTCTCTGCCCACTCAGGACAGTCTAGAAGGGGGTCAGACATGTAAACACATGATTGATGTACAACGTGAGGTGTGCTAAAAATACAGGCAGGTAGTAGTTATTGGTGGTCATCTCAAGTGGGGCTATGGACTTGAAGGGCCACATCAGAGACAGTGGGGCCTGACCTTACCAGGATGCAGACATCCAGGAGACCCACCAACAAACTCATTACCGCTCCTGAACAGCTCTAAGCTTGTTCTGCTTTATCTACAATGTAATTTTCATTTAACAGCAGAAAAATTGGAATTTTAAAAACTTTTCTCTTACTAGTGTAGTGGACAACAGAAATGGTGAAAATCTGTAAATATGCACCTGAGCTTAAGCGTCAGTCAAGAGGTGATTCATTATGAGTATGCCAGGTCTCTGCAGGCCTCCTCACAACACAAAAACATCTAAAATCCTGTTTAATGCTTATTAAAATCCCAAAATGGGAAATTAACAATTTTTACTTTCCATTCCAGATAAGAAAACCAAGGCAAGTTCTCAAGTCTTAGTAACAGAGGAGCTGGGGCTCAAGCAAATGTATTCAAACTCCTAGTTCAAGGCTCTTTTTGTAAATCTCAAACTACTACCTTTCCCTAGTGCTAGGCACCTAGGTTTGGGCTCCAGATACAATTCTCAATTCCAGCAGGGACACATACAACAAAAGAGAACAGTCTAAGACAATGCTCAGACCTGTCCAAGGCAGAGATTCTACCTGTATATTCCACCTTACTGTCACACTGAGTTCCAGTAGCTGATTGTCAGGAGTAAGGTCAAAGGTTTTTCAGTATCTTTTTTTTTTTTTAATGACAGGCATCGCTGTAAAATAGGTTGTTTTATTAGAGTCAGCTTCAGTTTGCATATCTTTAAAACAGGAAAATAATTACAGTGATGATTAAGTGAGAAAGTGTATTTTTAAACAGCTGGCATATAACAAGCATGTAGGGCTAGGATTTAGCTCAGTGGTTCCACCACCTGCCTCGCAAGTGCAAAGACCTGAGTTAGATCTCTGGTACCAAATAACAACAACAACAAAACAAGCATGTAAATATTCTTTTTCCCTTTAACTCTCCTATACTCCTATGGATCATTTTTCAGGACAAGAACAGAGATCCTTTAGGGAGCCTCTCCTGTCCATGTAAGCTGAAGGCTTTGCAGCAGCTGTGGAAGGAGAAAGAGAAAAAGAAACTTCTCAGGGTTCTGTACAGACTCTAGCCTGAAGGGAACTCTGCAGCAGGATCTCTGCCTTATGTCCTAAACTCAGTGGAGCCAAAGACCTCTGCCCTTAGGGGACAGGCATCATGCCCCTGGCATGGAGAAGTGGGCATGTTTTGTGAGCTCTAAAAGGAATGTGGCTCAGGGCTGCCTGTTACCCTGTGAGTTGGGTAAACTTGGCTTGTTCTCTCCCATGCAAGAGAACTTTTACCTTGAGGGCTCAGCAACCAGAAAAACATCCCAGAAGTCAGTGATTTCTTACTCTTCAGGGAGCCAAGGAGAAGACAGTTTCTGGGCTAGACACCAGGATAAACCCGTAAACTGTGCTAAGGGCTTCATTCAATCCCAGGAAATGAAGTACTGATTCCGTGTGCTAGGAGACACAGTTTCCTGCCAGAGGATGATCTGGACTTTGTCTCTATGTGCACCAGCATTTTGATGTAGCCGAACAGGACTTCATGCGTGACCTGTGGTCATGGCCAGGCCCCAGCTACAAGTTAGGGTGAGCCTGACTTTCACAGTCCTATTCATTGCAATTCAGAGCAATTAATCAAATGAGAACCTACCTGGTGCAGACATTTGGGAAAGCAGATGGTATTATGGAAAGACCACGGGCTTTGAAGTTCAAGAGGCTTCTGTTTAAAACCAGCTCTACCACCTACCAATTGTGACTTGGGAAAGATACTTACCTTCTTTGGGCCTCAGTTTCAAATGTGTAAAGTAACAGTAATAGTAATGACTGCTTTACAGAGCTAAGGCAACAACTACATGATATTATCAAATATAAAGGGTGAAAAGCAACCCATGCCTCCTGATGGCTGCTAAACCAATCTTTACTATTAAGTTTTATGGAGAGATAGAAAGGTAAATAATAGTCAAAATTAGAGAGACAGCATGTATAAAATGCAATATAACTCATTTGATGTTTTTCAACTAACATATATTAGAGAATATCCTGAGTGATTGTAACTAGTAATGTCCTCTGGCCTAGAGAAACTCAAAGTTTTGCAACTGAGATGGATGAGTAAGCAAATAATTTCCACCAGGGTTACGAGTGATTTGAGGTAAACAAGCAAAAATGCTATGGGAGCAGAGTGGAGGAGGTGCTTACATCTCTGAAGGAGTTAGAGAAGGCCATGCTGAAGAAGCAACTCTAAGGGCTTTGTTGACTATATCTTAAAAGATGAACAAACAAGAGCTCACCAGGTGGAGTGTGGAAAGTGGTTCCGATATCAGAGACTGTGTAGAAAAACCACAGAGGCAGAGTAGCTCACTTAGGAGGATGAGAGGATGGACTAATTGGATATAAGGACTTGAAAAAGGAAGAAAAGTCTCAAGAAATAAACAACAGAATTTACTTGCCTGCAAAGGAGTTGGGACTTTGCTCTGGGGGTGGTAGGGGGTTTTGAAGCAAAGAAACAAGTTGACTAATTTGCTTATAAGAAAGATAACTGAGGGGAGGATGGGTGCAAAGGGAAAGGCTGGAGGAGGGGAGGCTGGAAGCCTACAGAGATAAGAAGCTCATCTAGGTTACATGATCAGGGAGTTGAGGGGATCAGGAGGAGAGGGTAGACCTCCTGGCTCCTAGTGTGAATTTTGTTGATTAGATTTCATCTCCTTTTGCATTTTTGAAACCTTGCTGATAAATAAGCCCTGACCTAAAATTACAGTGCTTATGTGAACAGGAATATAAAGCTACAAAATTCAAAACAGGTTTGAATTGGCCTGAGGCATTTGCTTTTTATTCATGGTTTGTCACAATTTCAAGATATGTTAGCATTTTTTCTAAGCTTCCACTCGGTGAGGTCTGGATTCATAAGGAGAATGCAAACTTTTACTGATTGGGATCAATCAGTCATCCATCTATCCATCCACACAAATGTATTGACAGCTACTATGTTGTAGTCCTTGATTAACTCTTGGGGATATAGAAGTGAAAGGCAATTTATGCCCTTAGAGAGCTCACGTCCTAGTGGAAGGGCAGATACAAAAGTAAATAGTGACGATACAGTGTGGAGTGCAAATCCAACTAGAGGGATATGCTAATTGCTGTGGAAGCTTAGAGCAAAGATACCCAACAATTTGAGTCTAGAGAAGAAAGGGTCACTGTGCCAAACCTTGGAGGGCAAAGAAGAATGCTGAGGTACTCTTGAGTAAAAGAAAGAGCACATGCTCTTTGAGGGTAGAGTGGAGTTTTGGAGTGATTAGAAAGAATTCAGTAGTCTTTCTCATCCTAAAGTGAAACTCTTTCTTTGCCCATTTTAATTACATAAGCCACATTAATTCAGATTCAATTTATAGCTTTCCTCTGGCTTACAAAAACAAAAACCAGCGCATACTTTCCCCCAAATTACCAAATAGGCAATATTCTTAGTGGGTCTCTTAGGGCACCCCCATCTCTGACCCTGGTGCCCTAAATTGGTCCTCAAAGAACCAAGAACCTACTTCATCCCCCCTCCCAGGGGTGGGGCAGGCTCCTAGTCTTTGTTCATTCTCACTTACTTCCCTGTCAAGTTTTAGCTCAGCTTTCAGGTGGGGATTATATGGAAAGAGGACTGTTCACTCTGCTTTGTTCCTTCTACTTGCTAGCTTAAGGCATTCACTCTGTCAGAAGTGTCTGCATTCAACCTTGATTCCGTCTCCTCAGGGAGTCCTCAGTGAGGTGCCTCCTGTTACCATTTTTCCCACTGTGCATGTTCTCTCCTCATGATTTTCTGTGACATTCTCTTCACTGGAGTCACTTTCTACCTCCCTGGCAGCCTCATGGCCACAGCTCTGCTGTAACACTGGTCAAACACAGAGCTTTAACCATCTGTTTTGGTCTTTCCACCAGACTAAAATCTTTGTGTTCTATTCATTTTTCTTCCCTAATTTCTGCCCACAGTGGTGCTAAAAAACATTTGAAAAATGACTGAATTAGTAAAGGAATGCTCAGAAGTCTCTGGAATAAAGCTCCTGCCAATGGAATATTATTTTAGAGGTATGAATGCCACAAAGTTGGCGAACCAACTTTTGAGACTTTTAACTCCTCTCTACGCAATAAACCCATGCCTACTCAGCCTGGTGCCTCAGGTTAGTCATGAACAACAAGACACTGTTCCAGAAGAGAAAGAGAAGATAGCACCTTATATTTTAATTTCTTTGAGGCCTGTCTGGCCTAATTTCTCCAAGCTCATTTCTGTGGGTCTGTGCTACTTTGTATGGCTCTTATTCATGATCTAGGCACTATTAATGACACACCAAGGAGTTGATATTCTACTTGACCTGAATTATGGTTCAACATTAATGCTGTGAAATTCACTGAAGAGAGCTAAATTGAAGTTAATTCTCACTTAAAAGAAAATGATTAGTTCCTAGTTTATTATTAGAACTGGGCTTTAATCTAATTTTTTTTGTATTAAGATCAAAAATACTAAAGAGTCTTAACTAACTAGCCATGTATAAAGTATACGCCAAGACTCCTTAGCTGAGGCCAAATATGGGAAAAGTCAAACAGTGTATAGAAAACAAATAAATGAATAACAGTGTTGGGTAAACTGCTACTTGGCATAAATCCATGAACACAGACCAAAGAAATGTCTCAGTAAAGATGTGAGAAATATCTGTGGAAAATGTTTCAGAAACAGATCTGAATTTGACCTGAAAACTTGATTACAGCTGAACTTTGTCCTGCAGGACTAAGAATATTTCCTACTAGTATGTGTTTGTTCATCAGTTTGTCCATGAGTCATGGGTGAGGCTCCCTGAAAAATGAACTGTGCTCCACTGTAACCTTGGTCATCATTGTGCATGGCCGCCCAGAGCCAGGCTGGCACACAGCTCTGGAAAGCAGTTAATACAGTCCAGCAACCTGGAGCAGAGGGCCCCTAGATTAAGAGTTGGCAGTCCTGGGCTCCAACATGCAATGAACTAGAGACTGTTTGGTCTAATGTCCAATTTGAATTTAATGATAACAAGCAGCGTTAATTTACAGAATTACTCATTTCATGGTGAAAGTCACCTTGTGAATATTAGAAATGAAAAGGTGGAAGATCTTGGGACTAAGTTTTCCAAAATCTGCCAAATAACTAGTTTTGTTATTTTGTTATAACTAGGGGCTATGTTCTAGGCCCAAAGGAGCTACAAAAAATGAAAAGGCTTGAATACTCCTACCTCAAGGAGGTTAGAGATCATCAGGTTAGAGCCTATCAGACAGTGATGTCATTATCTGTAAAACAAAGTAGAGTGAAAGGACTCATAATGATAGTTAACATCTATGGTAGATACTACTATCTATTCTAATTTAAAGATGAAGAAACTGAGGCAGGAGAGGTTTTGTTTGGTTTGGTTTGGTTTTTTTATTGTAACTTGCCCCAAATCACACAGTTAAGGGGCCCTAGGGCTTTGAGGTCAGGTGGTTTTGTCTGCAGGTTCTCTGTGCCTAACTAATCACTGTGCCATTCTGATAGCCTAAGGGGTAGTGCTATGGTTTAGATATGGTTTGTCTTCCAAAAGTGTGAGCTAGAAACATGGTCTTAGTGTGGTAATAGTAGTTGACATAAGACAATCTTTAAAAGCTGGGGTCTATTGGGAAGTAATTAGATCATGGGGCTTCATACCCACAAATGAATTAATGTTATCTCTTGGGAGCATGAATTATTACAAACAAGCCTGGCACTTCTCCTGACTCTTTTTTTTTTTTTGTACTGGGGATGAAACTCGGGATCTTGCATTTGCGAGGCAGGCAGCAGCAATCCTGAATCCTTTTTCTGTCATGTGCCACTCACCACTCTTGCACACTCTCCCTATTGTGATACCCTCTGGCATGAGCCTTCACCAGAACCAAATAGATGCTGGATCTATGTTCTTAAACCTACAGAACTGTGACCTAACTGAACCCTCTTTCCTTATAAAGTACACAGCCTCTGGTATTTTGCTATAGCAACACAAAATGGCTTAAGACAAATACACAGTAAAAAAAAGTCCCCAGAGATCAGAGGAGAGAGAATTCACTATCCAAGGAGAAAGGCAACTTACACCTTTTCCACTGAGCCTGGAAAGACAGGGAAGACTCAGACATATAGAGTGCAGAAAATATTCAGAGAAATGGAGAGAAGTGTTTCTGGGGGAGATCAGCATTAATAAAACATAAAAGCAGTGAATATACAATATCTAAGGAACCAGTCAGGATTAGTCTGGCTGTATTACAAGGTGTGAAAGCAAGTTTGGAGAAAAAAGATCACTTCTTGGCCTTTTGGCTAAGATCAAGTGAAGTATGGGAAAGGAGACTGGCAGACTAAGCTGGAGCGAGCCTTGAAAGGTTTCCTCATAATGATGGCCCTTTCTAACTTGTTCCTAGTACATTGCCAAAATGATAAATTTACCACCAAAAACCACTCTCAGAGTGAAAATTTGACCATATAAATGAATAGATTTAAAAAAAAATTTAAACTCACTTTCCCCCAAGAACCAACATGTGCAAGAAATTCAAATTCTCATTCCAATTTTCTGCTTGTCAGCTGCGAATATCCCTCCAGATGTTCCAGGTCAGCCCTACACTGTCAGTTCATTAGATAAAGAACACATATCACACTATGGAAAGCAGTCAGGTTTTTGATAACCATTTTTTATAATCTCAGAAGGTTTTAAAGCTTCTTTATAAAAAATAGGGGTACGACTTACTGTTATACCTACACAACACGTAATTGGAGTGTAAATAAATCCATGGATTAACATTAGAACTGTAAAATCTTTAGAAGTCATACAGTGTATGCCCACTTATTTTGCAGAGGAAGTACACAAACTAAAATAGTTAAATGGACTTACTCAAAGTCATCAGGAAAATCAATAGTAAAATCACATTTTGACCACAGAAGTTTTGAAAAGTAAAACAAATGCTTTTAGTGCACACTTATAAAATCTGCATATAGATGCATCAAATGTTCTTCTGTCCCAACATTTCCATGAATCTTTAAAATTTGTTTAAGACACAGTATCTAAATGGGAGTCTTTTTAAAATGTCGACCGTAATAATTTTACACTTAGAAAACTGATCTTTTATTTATATATCATGCTACAGAATAAAACAGTAGAGATATTAAAATTAACAATGACCCTGACTGGGAATTAGCTCTGTCACAATCATTGTACCATTTAAAGTGCATTTTTTCATTATTTTATATCTTTTAAGACAAGAGCTCTCACAGAAGTATTGCTGTAATCCTCTTTTTATGATTGAGGAATTTTCAAAGAGATTTAGTAACCTGTGTAAAATTATAGGAATAATGAGTACTAGTCTGGGACTTAAATTCAGGACTTTCTTACACCAAGTTCAGTGTTACTGTTATAATACATAATGTACATAGCTAGTAGGGGGTGACACTAACCTTTTTACTATGAAATTTTAATTATTCAGACAAGGTATATAAACTAGTAGATTTAATCCTTTAAGAAATTTTGTCCTTAATGTAAAGCCTTTAATTAGGTAATACTTCTAATAAGACATTGTATCTATGAGTCATGACCAATTACCTTTGCTGCACTTTGCTGGGGAAACGGATGCTATTGGTTTATTGCACAGTCAGAATTTTAGTGACTGTTAGTTACTGTTAGCAGCCTGTGCCCATCAAATAGATGTCCAGTCATGAGTGAAGCCTGCTTAGTTACCCTACCCTAGGCAATATTTAGAGGTACTGAAAAATTGTGTTTGGACTGGGGCCAGGCCTCCTCCCCTACTCAGCCCCACATGTCCTTCAACTGACAGATATTTAGTATTCACTATATGTGTAATCTTGGGCAAATTACTAAATCTACACTGACCACCAGACTCTCCCACTTCCTTTCTGTGCTTCCTGTCACTGCTATTCTTTAGACATTCATCAATCATCTCTTTTCAAGATTACTCTAAAAGTCCATGAAGTCTTGGGAAATCTAATCTGACACTTTCCAATCTGTCCTTTCCTTTGATGCCAGAATGATCTCTTTAAAATGAATCATGTAAACTCTCTAGATGGCCTAATGTTGCCTATAGAATAGAATTCACACTCCAAACCAGCATAATAAGTTTAAATCTCATGACAAGGAGCATAAATTATGACCTGGGTGTATTTTACCCAATCTTACTCACACAGGGCAATACCCTGCACAATTTGACCCTTTCCTTCTGGAACCCAATAAATATTTAGTGAATAAGTGAATGTTCTTCTCGTTAGAAATCCTTTAAACAATATTCCTTAAACTTGTTATTCAACAATCAAACTTAGTGAGTGCCCACAATGTACTGAATTTTAACAATCACTATTTTATATAGGATAATGGAAACAGTTGGGGACATAGAGTTTGGAGTCCTGGATTTGGATGCATTTTGATTAAGTTATGGTCTTCTTTCTCTAAGTGATTTGAGCATATCATTTCCCTTCCCTGGACCTCAGTTTATCCATCTGTGTAGTTATATCCCATATCTGCTCTGGTCCCCAACACTAGAATTCCTTAGAAGGAAAAATTGGGAATATTAGCCTTAGGTAGCCAAACATATGTTGCACAGCTAATTCCTATGCTAAGCAGCTTGAAAGCATCCTTACTTTGTTCCTCTTACCACTTTAGGCCTGCCTCTTAGAGTCTCCTGACTGGACCTGCACTGAGTCACAGCACTGGGGTTTAAATATTCAATAAAGTAGACTCTGGAGCTGAGATAATGCAGCTCTTAGAGTCTTTAGCTATGATGTCATCTTCAGACCAAACTTTTTCTTGGCCTACAATTCCTCAGCCCTGACCAGCAGAGAGAGAGAGAGAGAGAGAGAGAGAGAGAGAGAGAGAGAGAGAGAGAGATTGATTTTCTTTCTTCAGGAAGTGCTAGTGCTGACTCAGCATGCTGTGGGAGGACTGAAACTGGAGCAGGAACTTGTGTGGACTGGCAGGGAGCTTGCAGGCTTAAATCAGAGAGAGGAAAAAGTGAGGGAAGCACAGGAGAAACAATCCTAATGGCAAAGATTTTAGCTGGAAGGCAGCAGGGTTGCTGTGTGAGAGAATTCCTCTTTTTGAGAAACTTTTGTGTATAGGGCAATTACAACTGAGCTACAATTCTGCAAAGCAGGTGTTATTATCCCATTTCACAGACAGAATCCTCAATTCAGGAGATTAACTTTTCCAGAATCATACAATTAATAAGTAGCTGTGGGGTTCAAATATAGGTCTCCAAAGACTTGAGTTCTTTTTCTTTTTAAAATTTTTTTTTGGTACCGGGGATTGAACTCGGCTCCTTGCGCTTGTGCAGCAGGCAGTGAAATCACTGAGCTAAATCCCCGGCCCTTGAGTTCTTTTTTTTACATGCCCTGAAAAGCATCTGAAAAGAATTTAGGAAATCATGATAATAAAACTAGATATTCATGGAATACTTATTGGATGATAATTTCAAGAAAAGGGGCAAAATAATAGGATAATATTGAATCCTAAATCAACAGCACTAACCATGTCAAAAGCTAGAGTTACAGTCACTTTACTGAATAGCTTTAGATTATAAATGGATGTTGTCTTTTGGAGGGACACAGAATGATGTTGTTAATTCCTTGAGTATGAATGTGACTAATAAACTGGGTGGGGCACCTGTCATCTTGTCCACACAGCTGTCTGGGTAGGCTAATCTCTGGCTGGAGTCTGGCTGCTGTCTGCCCAGTGGCATGCTGCTGCCTAATCCCCTGGCTTCACAGTTAGCTTGAGATTTTTGCTGAGTCTGGCTCACTTGCTCCCAGCCTCAATTGTTCTGTGCCAATGCAGATTTCTTTTACAGTTGGCCTACTTAGAAACACAGGATGTTAGTGTTGGGAGGGAGCTACTTTAGAAGTCACCTGGTGTAACCCCTTTATGTTACAAATTAGTAAATGGGCCCCAGATGAGGCCTGGTATATCTTGTCTAGGTATGAAGCACTGTGGGACTTCAGTAAAACAACCTGCGGGTCAGAAGGAGGAAGCTGGGATTGAGCAGGCCTGGAGCTGGCAATGCTAACTCACCTGCAGGACTAGGGCTGGGGTGGAACACAGGGAAAGGAAGAGTGGGTTGGGTTAAAGAAGCCAGAACCTAGCCAGGCAATCTGAAGTTCAGGGTAGAGCTTCTGTCCCAGCAGAAAAATGTGAGGCTGAAGAGTAGAATTAGACTGAAGATCAATTATGAAAAGTGGACCAACATACCCAGGAGGGTGAGGGAGTGTAGATAAAAGTTATAACTTGAGGCTATCAGGCTGTGCAGAGTTCACCAGAGACACGATAAAGGCCGGATGAGTAGCAGTATGCCCCCACCCAGATAGGGAGCTGGGGCTGATATACTTCTTGCCCTCTTTAGAAATCCTCCATCCTGCCCCTGGAGGAAGGGAGTGACTCCAGATCATAGGTGAGGAGCCAGGGAAGACAGCACTAAAGCACTCTGTTCATCCCGCTTCCTAGGTATCTCTGGGCTATCCCTGCCCCTATTTCTATGATGACCAACTCAAGCTCTGGTCATCACTCACTGAATTATTGCAAGAGTATTTTAGTTCATTTATTATCTTCTGACTGTACTCTTTCTAAAGCACTCTTCTCATCTTCACCAGAGCATGTGAGGATGTCACTTGCTTTCTATAAATGTTGGGTGGCTTGCCATTGCCATTCTCAACTGGGTTCATGTGAGACTAAAGCCCTACAGAAAATTATTTGAATAACTATTTTCTCAATTCTCTCTAGAATGGTACATAGTGGCTTCTAGGTGCAGAGGAGAGAAATTTATGCTTATATTGCATGTCTTAAATCATTGGGACTTAATTTTTCTTGTGAAACTGCAGTTGAGGGTGGCTACAGAGAGTAAAGCCCAAATGCCTAAGAGTGGCACACTAGGTCCTGCATAACTTTAGCCTAACACACACACACACACACACACACACACACACATACCCCTCAATAGCACCACCACCACCTCCACCACAGGGTTGTTCTCAGAGTTAAACGACAATTCAATGTGATGTGTACTAGGCTCTGGTCACAATAAACTCTTGCCTTTCCTCATCCAGCTATTTCTTTCCTGTCTTATTGTTCTTCCTTCAACTTGGGCTCCTTCTTAGATTTGTAAAATCTTACTCATCCTTCAAGGCCTAGCTCAGACATTAGCTCCTCTGAGAAATGGTGGCTCCTCTAACCTTCCAAAGCAGTATAAGGTTTTCCTTCTACTGTATACCCATGTTATTTTTTTGTGTGTGCCACTATGTAGCCTATTTTTCATAATTAGAGGTTTACATACCTAAGGACTTACAAAATTTGGAGTTTTTCCACAATGGGAATTATCTTCCTCACCCCTTGACCTGAATAGGTATTTCCTGAACCAGAATAGCTAGAAATCCCCTAGATAATCAATGGCAATGCTAATTCTGGAACACAAGACTCTTGTCCATTATTATTTGTGATCTACACAAGACTGCAACGAGATCAGACATTAAATATGCCACTGTCAGATATCCAGCTGTGAATGTGATACTGTACACTAGAAAAAGACCTCCTGACACAGTGGGGCAGTAAGAGCTGTTAGGGGGAGGAAGAATGCAACCAGAAAGATGTTAAGTGAGATATAGTAGCAGTTGCCATCAGGAGATACACATAGAACCAACTGTATAGTTTCTCCAGGAAACAAGAAGAGGAAAAGAAGGAGACATAGTTGATGGTGGGGTTAATTGAAGAACAACTATGTCAAGAACTGATGTCCTCGTAGTGCACTCTGTTTGGCACCACAGTCTGATCCAGCCGCCCGGCCCGGGAGCAACGAGGTTGGGCAGCTGCTCGCCAAGGCCTGCGGCCCGCAAGGCAGGCTCCATGCGGCTAACACTGCAGCAGGGGGGACTCCAGGAGGACCAGGAGAACATCAACCCGGAGAAGGCGGCGCCCGCCCAGTAGCCACGGGCTCAGGCCACCCTGGCGGTGCTGAAGGCCAGGAACCCGCGGTGTTCAGCACTGCAGCAGAGGCCCAAGACGAGGCAGGTTGCTCCTCTTAAAGATCTTCCTGTCCTGTTGATGATGAGAATGTTGCTACTCTACCACCTTGGAAAGCAAACAGTAAACAGCCTGCATTCACCATCCATGTGGATGAAGCAGAAGATGACACTCAGAAGAAGCCATCTGAATGTAAAAAACCACAGTGCGAAGACGTCCAGCTTTTAACACAGCTGTTGCTTTACCGAGACCAAGAAAACCACTGGTACGTTTTGATTATCCAATGGACGGTAGTTTTGATTCACCACATACTATGGACATGTCGATTGTATTAGAAGAGAAAAGCCAGTGAGTGTTCATGAAGTACCAGACTGCCATGAGGATACTCACAGGTACCTTAGGGAGATGGAGGTGAAATGTAAACCTAAATTGGGTTACATGAAGAAACAGCCAGACATCACTAACAGTATGAGGGCTATATGCGTGGACTGGTTAGTTGAAGTGGGAGAGGAATATAAACTGCAGAATGAGACCCTGCATTTGGCTACATTGATAGGTTCCTCTCTTCAATGTCTGTGCTGAGAGGAAAGCTTCAGCTTGTGGGCACTGCTGCTATGCTGCTAGCCTCGAAGTTTGAAGAAATATATCCCCCAGAAGTAGCAGCATTCGTGTACATTACAGATGATACTTATACAAAGAAACCAGTTCTGAGAATGGAACGCCTGGTTTTGAAAGTCCTTGCTTTTGACTTAGCTGCTCCAACAGGAAATCAGTTTCTTACCCATTACTTTCTACATCAGCAGCTTGCAAACTGCAAAGTTGAAAGCTTAGCAATGTTTTTGGGAGAATTAAGTTTGATAGATGCTGACCCATACGTAAAGTATTTGCCATCAGTTATCACCGGAGCGGCCTTTCATTTAGCACTCTACAAAGTCACAGGACAAAGCTGGCCTGAATCATTAGTTCGAAAGAATGGATATACCCTGGAAAGTCTTAAGCCTTGTCTTATGAACTTTCACCAGACCTACCTCAAAGCACCACAGCATGCACAACAGTCAATAAAAGTATAAAAATTCAAAGTATCATGGTGTTTCTCTCCTCAATCCCCCAGAGACACTAAATGTGTGACAGTGAAAGACTGCCCTTGTTCAATCACTCGGAGCACATGGTGTGCAGTTTTTACCTTAGGTTTTAATTTCACAATCATTCTGAATATAGAAGTTATGACCAATGACAAATTATGGTATTTATTCCTTTTTAAATGGTTTTAATTTGTATATCTTTTGTACATGTATCTATCTTAGATATTTGGCTAATTTAAAGTGGTTTTGTTAAAGTATTAACAATGCTAGCTGGTAGGACAAGAATTAATAAACTGTTTTGGAAATCTTGATTTCTGTAAGTCAAATTTACTTTGTGATGAAACTATGATGTTGTATTTCCCTTAGAAAAGTTAACTTGGCTTACAGTTTATTGTACAGTGGAAAATGTTATTTGAAACCTGTTAAGATTTTGAGGTTACAGATAGATGGGTTGGAAAGCTTTGTGAAAATTAACAGACAAAAAATTTCCCAGAAGGTTCATTTTAAAGTGTAATATTTAAAAACTCCAAAAAACTCACTATAGTGGAATTGTGAATAAAAAGTATCCAGTCATTGTTAGCAATGAATAAGTATCTTTTAAATAGTTAAACATACAACTATGTTAACTTTTGTTAGTACCTCTCTTCTTTCTTCTCTTTTTCTTTTACTTGGTGCTTTTTCTTGTTTTGCACTGGTGGTCTGAGTTCTGTGAATAAAGTAAATTAACAGTTCACTAAATATGCTTGTTAAATGTTGGATCACTGAAATAGGTCTTCTTTATAAGATATATATATATATACAAAATGTAGCAGCTATAAGAATAAAATACAGTAGGGCCAGGGATTTAGCTCAGTGGTTCTGCCATCTGCCCTGCAAGTGCAAGGACCTGAGTTCGATCCCTGGTACCAAAAAAAAAAGAATAAAATACAGTAACTTTGAAAGACATCCTACTTTATCTAATTATGCACTAATTTTTGGAAATCATAGGGTGAAGAAACCAGAGAAAGAATAATTGAATATGTCTTGAAAAAGGGACGTGTTTCTATTGTATGAGAATAAGACAGTAAAACCAGAGGCAAATCTCTAAAGTCCCAAGCATGCATATATATTTGAAATAAACCAGAAATTTGTCACCTTAAAAAACAAACAAACTGATATCCTAGATGACTCATCAATATGGTGATCAGATAATAAGAGAATTTACATTTTTGTATTTTAGAATACTGTCACATAGGTGATCTCACTTAACTCTCAGAACAAACTTGTGGTTGGAGGTGGTAGTGGTGGTGGTGGTGGTGTGTGTATGTGTACATGTACATCCAATGTTGTTACAGTCCTCTCTTTACAGAGGTGATGACCAAAGCTCTGAAGAGAGAAATGACACACCAGACACGAACTGTCCCTAAGTACTAAGAACTAGAGGCAGATCTGCCTCTCTACTGGTCCAGAGCTTCATTTAGCTTTTTTAAGAATGAGGAGGTGGTTTCTCTGATCTAAAAACCAAAAGCCTATATAAAATCAAATAGGATTAAATGAAGAGGTTTTTGTGAGATATGCCTCAGGGATTCTCCATAAACTCAAAACTTTTCTAGGTTGTTTTATAATGAAGATAGAAAACCATTAGTCAGCTAACTTACAGAGACTTGGCTGATACAGAGCAATCTCTGCTTGAATCAGGCAAAAGGCTCACTTGACTAGGGAATCTAGGGCAGGAGAGAAGAGTAGAGAGGAGCTATTTCTTGCCTGCTGTGGCTCCAGGGGGCATAAGGGTGGCCAATGAAGAGCCTGATGCTAAGCTATTCAGTCAGCTCCAGGTAGAGAAGAGACAAAGCCTCAGGTTGATGGAGTGAAAGAGTTGGAACAATGAGAAGCTGCCCAGCTGGTCCTCTACCTCTCAGATCCACTCACAAACCTTGGAACCTATGAGACCTTAGAACATAAGGGCCGTGGACCAGGCTATGCAGATAATTGTTTCTTTTGTGTTTAACAGAATCCAACATTGCCGGTCTCTCCTTCAAAGCGGGGAGACACTCGGGGCACAGAGTCGGTTTTAATAACTTTGTAACTCATGAGTAGTGCTCACGACATATAAAGCAAAAAACAAGACATGGCTTGCAATTACAATAAAGATTTCAAATTCTTTATAAACATCTTTTATACACCCAAACAGGATAGGCCTCAATTTCTTGTCTTTCTTGTACAGAAATTATCTAAGAAATTTCAAAAATATTCTCATTCATTCAATGCCACTAATCTTGTGTACACCCCTATTTGCTAGGTGCTACCATGTGACGAGCCCCCTGATTTTGAAAGAGACTAATTCAAATGGCTCAATTTTTCAGTAAGAATTGAAGGCTTAGATAAGGCAGTATAATGCTGAGGGTCACACAAGCTAGTCCATGGTGAAAGCAGATAAAGAAAATAGCTCTTCAATTAAGATCCTGATCTGAAGCTATTCAGGAGACTGAGAAAGGCATTATCTTCCTTCCCTTCTGTTCCAACTTAGTAAATCACTTTCTTGGCTTTGTGATTATTAGAGAAAGTGAATATTTTCCTACATTGTGTTTTCTGGGACTGAGCATGGTCTGTTAGTAATAAACCAGAGATCTTCATTCTCTGGAACTGTCTCTTGCACATCCTTTGTAAACCTCACTCTCCACAAAGGCTCTCAGTTGTATGACTGGAGCCCCAGGATCAGGGAAATCATGCTGCTTGTGTTTTACTTTTTCACAGGAGGCGAAATATGTCAACACTTTGCCAAGAAACACCACAAAGTTCTGTGTCACTGTTATTTAAAAGAATCAGTTCTGTAAGAAAAGCTGGTAATACTTGTACTGGTCAGAGTTTTCCAGAGAAATAGAACCAACAGGGTGGTGGTGGGGGGCGTTATTTTTAAAGAATTGACTCATGCAGTTATTGACAAGTCCAAAGTCTGCAGGGTAGTTGTAATTCCTGATGGCCAACTGTTGGAAGAATTCTCTCTTGCTTAGGGGAGCTCAGATTTTTGTTCTATTCAACTAACTAGATGAAGTCCTCCCACATTATGAAGGGCAATCTACTTTACTCAGAGTTCACTGCTGTAAATGTCAAACTCATCCAAAACACTCTCACAAAAACATGTAGAATAATGTTTGACCAAATATCTAAGCACTGTAGCAAGCTGACACATTAAGGTTAGCCATCACAATAATGTAAGCTGAAAGTTTTACAACCCTAAGGATCATGTCAGAATTCAGAGCAGCAATATGAGTGCCAGTTGTTGGGAGAACCACTGGAAAAAAGGCCTTTGTATTCCTGGACCTCACATAAGGATAGATTGATATCAAAGGAAAGAGAAGAGATCCTGGCAAAGGTAGAAAAACCATCAGGTGTACAAAAAATGTTAAATTGGAAAAGACATTTCGGCAAATATGGAGTCCATGGTCCCGGTATTTTTCCTTATTGTTTCAAAGATGAAGAGAAAAATCCAGAAATTAAAGAATATATAGGGGAGAAAATGTCTTGGTCTTTCTTTATAGATGTTTGGTGGACCACAGTTGCAACAGCCAGACGTTTAGGGCTAAGATTCCCCTCCTAACCCCTCTGCATGGTGTGCTGAGACATTTGGCTTCATGTTTAGGGAGTTAAAACCTGTGATAGGTCTGTAGACGCTCTGATCCTTGCCCAACTGTAGAAGACCTAGAGCTCAGAACATATCTGATAAACAGCTTTGGTCATGGAAATTTGTGTGGACATTCAATAAGAATCCTTTGTGCCAGGCTCTGTTCTAAATGCAGTAGAGCAGTTTTAAAAAGTGACAAAAATCTCTGCCTTCTTGCAATTTATATTCAACCAAAGAGGCAGATAATGAAAACAACATAAATAAGTGAAACATAATATATAATATGCTAATCATAAGTGATGAGAAAAATAAAGCAGGTAGGGCAACTAGGAAATGCTGGGGAATGGATGTTGCAACTTCAGATAAGTGGCTAAGGAAGGCCTCCCTGAGAAAGTGACATTTGTTGGGTTTTTTTTATGGTTATAATGACTTTATTATTTTTTATTGGTACATTTTAGATATACATAATGATAACATTCATCATAGGGAATTATACCTGTTCATAATATATCTTGATTCTTTTTTTCCCATTCTCCTTCCCTCCCTTCAACCCCTCTTCCCTTCCTTATTTGCAAAAGCTTTGTTTACATTTTTTCCTTCTGTTCTCTTTTTTCTTGTACCCTCCTTCATTTCCCCCTCCCTTCTCCCTTGTTCTCCTTTTCGTGTGAACACTTTCTTCCTGTTTCTCAATATGTTTTATACATTTTGGTCCTTACAGAGATAGTGACATTTGAATTAAGACCAGAAGGAAGTGAGAAAATGAATAATGCAAACATTTGGGGAAAGAGCACTCTAGGCAGAGGAGGCAACTGCAAAGGCCACTGTTGTGGGTATAATTGTGTTCTCCTGAAAGGTAGGTTGAAGTCTTACTAATCCCTAGTACCTGTGAAATGCAACTTTATTTGTAAACAGCATCTTTGCAGATGTAATCAACTTAGGATGAGGTCACAAGAGTGGGCTCTAATCCAATATGGTTGGTGTTTTTATAAGAAGACACAGAAACAGAGACACATGGGAGAATGCCATGTGATGACAGAGGAGAGACTGAAATGGTACAGCCACAAGCTCAGGAATGCCAAGAATTGAGAGCCACCACCAGAAGCTAGGAAGAGGTAAGGAAGTATTTGATTCTACAGGTTCCATATGGAGCATGGCCTTAGACAGTGCTTTCAGTCTCAGAACTGTGAGACAATACATTTCTGTTGTTTTAAGTCACTGGTTTATGGTTCCTTACTATGGTTAGCCCTTGGAAACAAATACAGCCATAAAACAGGAATGTACCTGACGTGTTGAAGGAAAATAGAAGCCAGTATAGCAAGAGAGGGATAATAGAAGAGATTAAAGAAGTTACATAACAGATGGTAAGGTCATGTAGCACCTTACAGCTCAGAAAAGGGACATGATCTGACTTACCCTTTAACAGGTCTACACATAGTTATAACTGTGTGCTACATTCATGATTGAATGGAGATGTATTGAAGAACCAAGTTTATATTAAGTAGACAAAATAATCATAAGTAGCGAGAAAGGTACAAAATTATATAAATACTAAGAGTTATAATTAAATCTTTCATTTGCTCTTTTTTTGGGGGGGGTTGAGATATGGTTTCACTATGTAGTTCAGGTTGGCTTTGAACCCTCTATATAGGCTAAGCTGGTCTCAAACTTGGTGTAATCCTCCTGCCTCAGCCTTCTGAGTGCTGGGATTATAAATGTGTGCCACCATGCCAAGCTCATTTGCTCTTTAGTCCTATTTTAACCTGTAATGATGCTGACTAGCTAATTTAAAAGAGATGAGATTTTATTTTTTTAAAAAAATAAAGTATTAGATAGCAAAGCATAAACTGATCTCACTTGAACACTAGTGACCAGCTAAGGTTTTTCAGACAATACTCATGGCATACCCATTACTTGGTATACAAAGAGATGAACCAGATCCTTTTTCTAGGTAGGACTTGCTGACCAGTCATGGCAACTGTGGTCAATAGACAGCCTTCAACTGTCAGCACTTTCAGTGTCTGCCTCAGCTGCTGGGAACCAATTTATCCAAAATTAGGCATTTCACCCCCCATGTCCAATGGCTGAGTGAGGTGCAGGTAGAAAGATTCAGACTTGGGACACTGGAGAGTAATGTGATCCAAAGCCCCACTGGAGTGGAAGCTCTGCCTTTTCCTTCATACATACTGAACATCCCTTATGTGTTATCCCAACTAGGTCAGTGTCTGCTTCCAGAAAAGCAAACTTGTGACACTTGTTGGCAATTACTTTAATTGCAAGTAGATTCTGAGAGGAAATAGCACATTTTTGAACTGTAAACGCGGAAACCACTCTTAGGAAGGTGTCAGTGAAGTATCACAACCCTATCTACGTGTAAAACAGAGAAACTCAACTGAGTTAAAAGGAATTTTTTAAAGAATTAGCAGTGTGTCATAGAACCCAATCGTCAGAACTCACGAAAGACCAGAATGGAAATGGAAATTGTCAAGAACTAAAGTTGATCTCTCTGTGCCTCTCTCCTTCTCTCTCTCTCTCTCTCTCTCTCCCTCTCTCTCTCTCCACACTCCCCTCCCTTTCTCTTTTCCTCTTTCTCTCCTCCTTCATTACTGTCTGTGCATCTCTTGGTAGATCCACTCTTCCTCTTCCTGCTTCTTAGATCGAATGACTCAAAACAGAAGTCCCAAAATGTCAGTCTCAGTGACCCTTACTTTCTGTCACCTTGCAGGACCAGAGCTTGTGATCTGTTAATCCTCTTTAATTCTCAGGTGAGATGGACTGGCCTGGCTTCTTCTTTGGTTGGATCTCCACTACTGATCCAAACAACCATGGCTGAGGACAGGGTCATTTTGAAGGAAAACTTGCTTTTTTCCAAAGCTGCAGATGGAGTTTATTTTCTAAGAAGAGGATATGAAAATGAGAAGGATATAATGGGTATCTTTAGCACAAAAATCTTCACAGCTGTGATACTGTGGGAGAAATGTTCAACCTTTAACCCAGGTGATCAGTTTTGAGTTCCTGTTCTACCATGTACTAATTGTATGAATTTGAATGGAATCAGTTAGGCTTGAGCCTCCTTTGCCTCAACTGAAAAAAAAAAGAGATAATATCCCTGCCTCAAATGTGTTTTAAAAATTTATTTACTTTAAAAAATAATTCTATAGCCGGGTATGGTGGCACATACCTGTAATCCCAGCACTTAGGAGGCTGAGGCCAGAGGATCTTTGTGTGTTTGAGGCCAGCTTGGACTACATAGTGAGTTCAAGGCCAACTTGAACTATATAGCAAGACTCTGTCTCAAAAAAAAAATTATATTTTTTGAGATGGTCATTAAAACATGGACCAGAAATACAGAAGTAAGAAACAGTCTTTAGTATAGACACATAATTACAATGTAGTGAAGGAGACAGGTAATAACACAAATATTTGCAATTCTGGGTGATACACAGTAAAAGAGGGAAGCACACCTTGGTTACGTGTGCTCTTTGTATGCCAGTGTATATGTTTGTGTGCGTGTGTGTGTGAGTGTGTTTTGGACAGAAGAGAAGAAGGGAGGAGAATGTAGAAGGGGTAAACCTAAGTTGAGGCTAAATAGGCAAGAGATAAATGTGGGAAGAAAGAAGTGTAACAAGGCAAGGAGGGGACTATATGCTGGACCCCAAAAGTGTGAAGGAGAGAGGTCATTTTGATGATGTGGCAATGGGAGAGCAGGACTGAAGGAAAGAATAGAATTTGGCGTGGAGGGAAGCAGGAAGTCTGGTGGGGTGGCTGGAGATGAAGCTTCTGATTGAAAAGCAAGAAGTGAAACAGTGTGTGGGTGAGTGTTTAGAAAACCAACAGTTCTGTACACACAGCAATGGCTTAAGACTGTGCTGATTATGTACCGGGAATCAGACTAAGTTGTTTCATGAATTTGTCTTTAGAGACAGGTGATATTATCATTATCATCATTGACAGGACATTATTTGAGCAATTTTCTCAAGGTCACTTGGTATTTTAGTTTGGGTTTCCCCGGGGAGCAGACCTGAGAAAAGTTGTCAAGTGTAAGTAGTTCACTTATGGGATGATCCTAGGAAACCCCAGTTAGAGAGTAGAAATATGGGGTGGAGAAAAGAAGTGGCCAGTTAGGTGTGTGCTACCAAGCAGATCGCCACTGAGGGTAACTGGAGCTCAATCCCATTGGAGACAGCCTGGAATATGCCTCAAAATTATTCCCATCAAGAGGTAAGAAGGTGGGGTATTTCTCTCCAAATCTTCACTAATCAGTGTTTAAGGACTGCTGTCAGGACATCAGTGTTGGCATTTCCAGTTTCCCTTGTACAGGGGTCAAGCTCCTCAGGCAGTGGATCAGAGGTGTCCTTGGTAAACAGCCCTCAAGCTGTGGATAGAAGGGCACTGACAACCTGTGTCTTGTGCAAGTAGCGATCAGGGGAACCAGGGTTTGGTCCCAAGCAATCTGACTTAGGTTTTAACAGCAATATTATATTTCTTCTCAAATATAGAGTATTATTATAAAACATATTCCTTTTGATATTTAGAGGACTTTTCAAAAAATAAATCACAGAACAGAAGTACCTGTTGTCTTAACCAATGACTGGAACATAGTGGATGCTTAATGAATATTTATGGATGAATTTTTCAGTTACCGCAAGTTATTTATTCCTTGTTGTTTTGTCATAAAAAGCTTTTGGCTGGAAATCAGTAGATACAGAGGGTTCTGTCACTAGTTTGGGGAACTCAAGGGAGTCATTTAGACTTTGAGGTTCACTTGTCTCATATTAAGATATTATTTTACCACTTGCCCCACATGCTATAGGTAGAATTGTGAGAATGAAATGAAAGAGTGAATGTGAAAAGTTAAATGTACAGCAGCCTGGGAGGTAGTACTGTGTCTCTTTGGGTTTGGATCAGGAAATAGTTACATGTTGGTCTTTGGCTTCCCTTGATCCAGGACCAAAAATTGTGCAGTCACCAAGTGTATAAGTCGGGGCTCTTTGTTGCAAGTAACAGCAGTTAGTTCTGCCTATTCAATCAGAACAGGAATTTATCATAGGAATATCAGGGAGATTTCAGAAATGATAGGAAAGCAAGGGAATCAAGCTTGGCAAGGGACAGGAACTGAAAAGCAGTCACAGGTAGGACTACACCACAAAAACAACTTGGTAAAAATACTCCTGCCATTCTCGCTAGGCAGTGGACACCAGTGTTACTACCAGAACAAATTCTAACCTGTACCAGTTTCTTGGGATATTTACTTCAAAGTCAAAGGCTTGGACAGGAATATCAGCTGAGCTAAGATTAGGTCACATGTTTGTGCTCCAGCTGCCAGGGATGCAAGAGGGTAGCTTTTCCTGGCTGCTTTTCCAGCTTTCATAAGGGCAAGAAAAACTCTGTCTCCTACCATGTCTCAAGAAATGGCAGTTTCCCCAGAAACAGGAAGGGGGCTCAGAGACTAGGCAGCCAATAATAATTTCAGTCTCATCCAAGTCAGGATGTAAGGAAAGTGGGATAGTGATTGAAAATTAGAGAACTAAGCCTAGGAAATGATCAGGATTTACTGAGTAGCAATACTGACTTGATACTACCAGAAATATTTGAGGTATTGGGTACAAAAATGACTAAGTCACAAGTGTTAGCCTCAAGGTGCTCTGCCAGTTGGCAACTATAATACTAAAACTAAATGCGATAAGGAAGGGCTGTAACTGAGAAACAACAAAGTACAGTGGGAGCGTAGTGCTAGGGATCAGGCAGGTTGTCAGGAAGGCTTTCACAGGGGAGGTGGATCTCTCTGGAAGAAGAGAGGAAGGAGAGAGCATTAGAAGGAGCCACTCAAGGTATTTGTTAATCTTACTCATTAGCCAGAATCTAGGTCTTGGTATTTCCTGCTCAGTCCTTTTCTGTAAGCACCAACCACAACACATATGTTACTACAATTAAGGCCTAAAATTAGCATTGTTAAAGCCTCACAGAAATTATGGTGTTGTTCAAACCAGGTTTTTCTTCCTTTGCTGTCCCCCAAATCACTAGTGTAGAATGGTACTGGTAAAAGTTTACTGCTGCTTCTGCTATTTTTAGCTATTTTAGATGTAGGCAAATACTTAGACTTTGATTTAAGTAATAGCTAACCACTGACTATAAGATCTGTCTGAGCCTCAATTTCCTCAGTGATAAAACAGGAATCAAAAATACCAACCTTTGGGCCAGGGATTTAGCTTGGTGGTGCCTCGCCTGTTTCACAAATGCAAGGTCCCAAGTTCCATCCCCAGTACCAAAAAAGAAAAACAAAACAAAACAGAAAAAAAACTGAACAAAAATATCAACCTTTTATGACCATTGTGAGGATAAAGTGAGGTAAGGTTTACAAGTGTCAATGTTCAGCAGCAGGTACTGTCATTGTTTTTTGTTTGTTTTTCTTCTTTTGAGACCTGTCTTGCTGTGTAGTTCACGCTGGCCTTGAATTCACAGCACTCCTCCTGCCTCAGCCTCCCAAATGCTGAGATTACAAGTATGTACCACCACCCTTGGCTCATTGCTATTGGTTTGTAGCAGTTCTCTGCAATTCTGGTGATGAAGAGGATGCCTTTATGTTCATCCTCTTTGAGCTACAGGGTTTTACACAGTGGATGAGGAAATTTCAATGAGTGTCTTCCAGGAGTGAAGGGACCCAGAGGTTGCCAAAAGTGAAAATATTGGGTTTAGAGGGAGTAGATAAGAAGTTTATCTTGAGCTCTGAGGCTCCTTCAAAGCCTGCCGCCCTGGTGAGACTGAGAACCTGGTTCCTGGAGTTGAGGGAGGCTCCCTAATCCTATAAGAATGATTTTAAAAGCAGACATCCTGGCCTTAGGGAGGTTTGCCTCTGACCTTTATGAGATAGACATGATTTCCCTAGATAGAAACTCCTCAGGCTCCCTTCTCTATCAAGATTGGATCAAGATTTGAAAGAATGGAGGACAGCACATTCACTAAGCAGTGGTTTTCACATATTTTTCTCTACCATGTTTGAAAATATGTGCAATATAACAGGTTGACTAAAACTGGTGGAGTAACACCATGTCTTTCAGAATAATAAGCATGACATTTGAGGGAAATTTGCTATAGGCTGAAGAGATTTCGTAAAAGGGGCAGGTCCAGATATGAAAATACTGTGTGACTTGTAATAGACACTAAATTGTGTGGTGCATGAGTTTAGAGCTTGCTGAGATTCCTGGTGTATAGTTCTGTGGTCACTTCTCATTAATAAACTATTCTATTCTGATGTTAGACTTGTAGATAAATTCTGATCATTCATTCATTATACAACTATATATTGAGTACTTAAACCACATGTCAGGCATTCTGATATGGATTCTGATCTGAAGTGAGGAGAGGAGATTGTTTCGTGAAAATTCAGAGGGCTTCTTCCTTCAAATATTATTTCTGAGAAAGCATGAATGTCTCTTCTGTCTGAACATGGAGAAAATCATTTCCTACAGAGCGGCTTAGTTCTGGTGTTTGCTAGGCTCATCATCCCACCTGGGGGCAGGCCCAGGACTATGGAGGCCAGAGCAGCAGAACGAGTCGTGATAGTAATTTGATATTACACATTTTAGCTCCTTTATGTCACCTCCAAACTACCTTAATAACCAGTGTATATTCTCAGAATGTGGAAAGCTTTACTTAATTTTCACACAGCCAGTTATAAAGCCAGTTTTTCAGGGCCAGGGATTTAGCTCAGTGGTTCCACCACCTGCCTTGCAAGCCCAAGGTCCTGAGTTCATTCCCCGGTACCCAAAAACCACCCCCAAAAACAAACAAACAAAAAGCCAGTTTTTCAAGGCATTTAGGCAAAGGGAAGGTCCTTTCTTTTTGAGGCTGAAGCTATGCTGGTACTGTTTTGTGAGCTGTAAGTATATAATTGAGATCCAGATTATCTTATTCTTTTATGAAAGTTTTCACTTTCAAATTCCTTTCACATAGGTTATCACACTTTTTATTGCTGCATCGTTTCAACCTCATGCTTAAGCAATCCTAAAGGGCAAGAAAATGAACCCACTAAACATTTATGCTTCAAAATCACCATATGAGATGGAAACTACTCTCCTTGCCTTAGAAAGGAAAGAACTAAGGCTCAGACAAGATCATATGGTTAATAAATAGGAAGACGAAGAATGGAACCAGGTTGTTGGCCTCCAAATCTGGTGTCTCACTGTTGTACTTCAACTGACTCACAGTTTCTTCAAGCCTTTGTTATTCTACAAAAATACAGGTACCTTCAAAGCAGCAACCAGTTTGTGCTTTTTTAAAAATCACCCTTATTGAAATGATATATAGATAATATATATATTTCTTAAAATTTACTAATCATAAGTGTGCAGTTCAATGATTTTTTAAAAAATTCTAATGATAATTTTATTGGGATATAATCCACATACCATGCAATCTACCCATTTAAACAGTACAATCCAATGATTTTTAGTATATTCACAAAGTTGTGCAGCCATCACAAATCAATTTCAAAACACTAATATTACTTAAAAAGAAATCATGTGTTTTTACCTCTCACCCTCTAATCTTCCCACTCCTATCTGTCCACTCTCAAGCTATAAGCAATCACTAATCTACTTCTCTTCCATATATTTGCCCATTCTGGACATTTCATATAAATGATATCACATATGTTTTCATGTGACTGCTCTCTTGCATGTTTTCAAGACTTGTCCCTCTTGAAGCATGCAACAGTATGGCCAAATAATATTCCCTCATGTTTCTAGGTGTGGTAGTGCATGCCTGTAATCCCAACACTTGAGAGACTGAGGCAGAAGGATCACAGTGAGTTCAAGGCCAGCCTGGGCTACATAGTAAGACCCTGTCCCGGAAAAAAAAAAAAAAATCTCTCATGTGGCTATTACTACCTTTTGTCTATCTGTTCATCAGACAATGGACATTTGCACTACTTCCACCTTTTGGTTATTATGAGTAATGCTGCTATGAATATTTGTGTTTGAGTTTTGTGTGGAATAGGTTTTATGTATTTTGAGTGTACACCTAATAGTGACATTGCTGGCCCAAACAATAACTCTACATTTAACTTTTTGAGAAAGTACCAGATTATTTTCCAAAGTAGCTACACCATTTTTCCTTTCCACCAACAGATACATATGGATTCCAGTTTTTCCACACCCTTGCCAGCACTTGGTGTGCTTTACTTTTTTCAATTAACATTTTTTCATAGATTCATTTCCATATCCACATGCTTGTTATTTTTAATTGTCACAAAGCATTCCAAATCAGTTAGGTGCCATTGTTTAAGTATTACTTTAAAGCTGAGGATTTGGACTGTTTCCAGTTTTGTACTGTTATAAATAGTGGGACTGGAATCTGTGCCACTTTTTTCCTTTAGCTCATTTCCATGAGGCATGTTTCAAAATGGAACAAAGGGCACATACAGCTCTTACACTGCTTCTATGGTTACTCAGCAGAAAGTGTGACTGTATATAAAATGCTACCAGCAAAGTTGGTGCCTGCCTCGCTCCCCACAGCTACTCCCAGCAGAAGCAGTTTAATTCATGAGTACTAATATAGGTATATAATGGAACCTTAGGATGTTTTGGCTTATGTTTGTTTCACTATTAGTAAACTCATAATATTTTTAATGGCCATCAGGTAGTCAGCCCATCTGAGTCATTGGTCCAAAGAAGCCAGGGAGTGTGGGAGAATCCAAGAGCCAAAGCAAAGGGTAGACTGTGTAACTTAAAGGAATCTCTTGGGTTTGGGGAACACAGGCTCAATTAGGTTTGTTAGGGTGGTTTGCAGCCTCGACCACCAAATGAAGAGGCCACTCTTCCTTCGTTTAGTACTTTTTCTGGTTCTGCTTCTCCCTTTCTGGCCATTCCTTCTTAATCTCCTTTGAAAGTTTCTTTTCCTTTAACTGCCTCTTAGACATTGGTATTTTCCAGGATTTAATTCTGGGTGATTCCATTCATTTCTTTGGCAGTAATGATGACAAATGCTGGCAGCTTCCAAATATTTATCTCTAGCCTAGGCTTTTGTCCTGAAGTTCAGATATATCTCTCTAACTTTCTACTCTACATCTCCATTTGAATGCTTCTAGGAATCTCAAGCCCAGTGTTTTCCCATCAAGCTCTCATCAGCTAGCGTGGGTCCTTGTTTAGTGATACTGGAAATTAAAACTAAGCTTGCAGGAAAAAGCTTTAATTGGAAAGTATGGGAAAAAGGTAAGGTACTTAACTTGAAGAGTGACAAAGATCAAGCTGGCTCTTAACAAAGGAGAGCAAGAGAAGAGAAGAAAAGGACTCCAGTTTAACAGCAGAATAGGGCTGGGGATTTAGCTCTGTGGTTCCGCCGCCTGACTTGCAAGTGCAAGGACCTGAGATCGATCACCGGTACAAAAAAAAAACAAACAAACAAAACAGTGGAAGAGGGCACACTCTGATGAAGAGGCTTAGGCTGACCCACTCACAGAACAGAGACCACTTTTATGGGGTGCTGTCATGATCTGAGGTTCAGTCAATCTCAATCATTGTCTCAGCTTTCATTTCCATAGCTCTGGTGAAATCCTAATGACTTAGGGGCAATTTGCTTCCCATGAGATGATTTTGTGTGTGTGTGTGTGTGGCAGTCTCAGTTACATGGGACACTGTGCATGGAGTGATCAAAATATACAGTTAATTTTTAACTTTTAAAAAATTATTACAGTAAAAGACACATTACCATTAATCTCTCCTAAATAGTTCCCTTCACTTTAAACATATATCCCATAATTCCTGCCACTTTTTGAAGCAGTTCTGGAAGTCCTCTTTTGTGTTCTTACAAAGCATGATGAAAAATAAAAACAGTATGGCTCTGAGTTCCATCCAAAAGAAATGCAGGGTCATTAAAACATTGCCATGTACTATCAAGAAATCAAGCAATAACAAATGCTGGCGGGAGTGTGGGGAGAAAGGAACCCTTCTCCATTGTTGGTGGGAGTGCAGATTGGTGCAACCACTGTGGAAATCAGTATGCAGATACCTCTAAGAACTAGGGCTAGAGGTCCCATTTGACCCAGCTATTCCCCATGGGGATCTTCCCAAAAGAATTAAAAGAATCATACCACAGCGATATATGTGCACCCATGTTTATAGTGGCACAGTTTGTAATAGCTAAAGCTTGGAAACAGCCCAAGTGCCCATCAACTGGAAACTGGATAAAGAAGATGTGGGGTTTTTTTCCTATAAAATGGAGTACTACTCAGCCATAAAGAACAAGAAAGTAGAGACATTTACAGCTAAATGGATGCATATTGAGGCCATACTCTTAAGTGAAATAAATAGGACACACGTGTAAATACTGAATAGTTTCTCTAGTGTGAGAAACTGAAAGTGTAAATAAGGATTAAAATGATTAAAATGAATAATTGATAATTTGAAATAGGAAGAAAAGGTCCAAAGGGGTAGGAGAAGTGGGAGGGGAAGCGGAAAGGAAAGAAGGGAAAGGAAAAATTGTGAGAAAAGAAAAAAATGGAAACAAAGTCTATGTAAATAGGGAAGGGTGGAGGGGTGAAGGGCGCACAGGTAATGGGGAAAAAATAAGAACCAAGATACATCATGTACAGGTACAAGCACCCAATGATGAATGTAAATGTACTGTATACCTAAAATGTACCAATAAAAGAATTTAAGCGAAAACAAACAAAAAAAATTACCATGTATTTTAATCCACCTTATTAATCATATCTGGTACTGTGTGACTTCTGGCTCTTCCCCAAAGCCAAAATGACCACAAAAGGTAAACATTTTTAATCAGTTCAGGACATCAAGGCAGCCATGACAGAATTAAAGACACTCACAAATGAGGACTTCCAGAACTGCTTCAGAAAGTGGCAAGAAAAAGCAAAGGTGAGTATTTTGAGGGGGATTAATGGCAGTATATCTTTTACTGTGATACATTTTAACAAATTTAAACATTCACTATATTTTTCAATCTAATCTTGTATTTCTACTAACACTGTAGCACTTTATAAATATTTCTGTTCCTCATAATAGTTCTACAGTCAGGATATTATAATTACTATGCAAAAGAAGAAACTGAGGCTCATAAGGAATTAATAAGATTGTCCTAGGGCCCATAAATAGTAAGTAGCAAACTTTATCCCCTGACTCAAGGTATTTATTACTATTCCTTTTCTGAGATTTCTAGTTTATTTATTTATTTTATTTTATTTTTGGTACCGGGGATCAAACTCCTGACCTTGTGCTTGTGAGACAGGCAGCAGAACCACTGAGCTAAATCCCCAGCCCTTCTAGTTTATTTATGAATATAACCTTTATTTTTCAGGATTGATGTTAGGATCAGGCAGAAATGGCCACATAATTTGTAGAGACCAGTACAAAATGAAAATGTAGGTTGCGCCAGGGATTTAGTTCAGTGGTTCCACCACCTGTCTCACAAGTGCAAGGTCCTGGGTTCTATCCCCGGTACAAAAAAAAAAAAAGAAAGAAAAATTAGGATGGCCTCTTGTTAAATAATTATTAATAATTTCAGTACAGCAATAGCAGGGCATTAAATCAAGTATAGGGCCTTTCTAAGCATAGCTTGTGCAGATGCACAGCTTAAACACCCATGACACTGGGAGTGGTGTTAACATTTAGATATAGAAGATACTTTTATAGAATAGTTGCTCATTAAATTATAGGTATAACTGTATTGGCTTCCTACTGCTGCTATAACAAATTCCTACAAGCTTGGTAGCTTAATCCAAATGTATTATTTTGCCATTCTAGAGCTCAGAGGTCCAAATGGAGTGTTATCATCAAGATGTAGCAGGCCTGTGCTCCTTCTGGATGTTCTAGGGAAGGATCTATTTTGTTGACTTTTCTGGTTTCTAGACATTGGTTACATTCCTTGGCTTATGAGCTCTTCCTGTTTCTTCAAAATCAGCAGCACAGTATGCTTTAATTTTTCCTCTCTCTCTCTCTCCCTCCTCCTCTTCCCTCTTTCTCTTTCTCTGTCTCCCTCCCTCCCTCCCTTCCCTTGGCACATTTTCTTCTCTATGACTGTCTTGCCTTCCTCTTACAAAGAGCCTTGTATTTTCACTTGGCTTATCCAGATAATCTAGGATAACCTCTCATCTCAAGATCTTTACTTGATCATAAGTACTAAGTCCCTTTTGCCATGCAAGGTAGCATATTTGCACACAGGTTCCAGGAATTAGTAAGATAGGAGATCAGAGTGTGGCAAAAACTGGCTAGGGATGTAGACATGACCTGGGAACTACAAGATACCAGAGGCATGCGCAGAACAGTTCCCAAAGCTCTGCACTTGGTTTTCGGAGAACTGGAGCAGGTTTCCAATAGGATAACCTAGACCTGACATCAGCCTGAGGCATGGGATCTCAACACCATGTCTCAGGACCCTCATGTAGAAGTTCTCGCAGGTTTCTTTGAGATTTGGACAGTATAAAAGGCAGCCATGAGGAGCCCATGCGATCATAACTTTCTATGATAGCTCACACTGTGTTTTCCAGGTGCAGCATATAATCTTTGCTCTTACCTTCTTTTTCTCTCCCACTCTTCACTTTTACTTTCTTGAGTAAACTTTGCCACTGCGTTTTGCTCATTTCATTTGATTCTTTCTTTCCCTTAAATTCTTTTATTGGTACATTTTA
This sequence comes from Heterocephalus glaber, assembly GCF_000247695.1. The sequence goes on along the minus strand of NW_004624845.1, from coordinate 3,765,867 downwards.
GGTACACAATACATTTACATTTATCATTGGGTACTTGTACCTTTACATGATGTATCTTGGTTCTTATTTCTTCCCTATTTCCTGTCCTCCCTTCACCCCCTCCACCCTTCCCCATTTACAAAGACTGTTTCCATTTTTTCCTTTTCTCATAATTTCTCCTTTCCCTTCTTTCCTTTTCCCTACCTCTCCCACCTCCCCCACCCCTTTGGACCTTTTCTTCCCATTTCACATTTTCAATTATTCATTATCATTCGATTCTTTATTTGAGGTAAGAACCTGGAATCCAACTCCAGAACCCAGTAACATCTAGTTGGTGAGCTACTTTTTAGAAACAAGCTACCTGATAACATTAGAACATGAACATCTTTGGAAAAATTATCAGCCTATCACAATATTACAGTTATTTTTGTTATCTTTGTTTTTTGAGACAGGGTCTCACTTTGCAGTTCAGGCTGACCTTGAATTCACTAAGTAACCCAGGCTATCCTCAATTTGCAGCAATCCTTCTGTCTCAGCCTCCTCCGTGCTGAGATTACAGGCCTGTGCCACCACGCCCGGCTGTTATCTTTGTTTTATCCTTCAGCAATTTCAGGATAAGGTCCAAATTCTTTTTGTTATTGTTGTTTCAGTACTAGGGATTGAATTCTGGACCTTGCACTTTCCAGGCACTGAGCTAAATCCTCAACCCTATAAAATAGGCTAGAGATCTCATTCTTCTCCTTTTTTTTTTTTTGGTACTAGGGAATGAACTCAAGACCTTGTGCTTGCCAGGCAGGTGCGGCACCCCTGAGCTATGTCCATGGCCCAAGGTCCAAATTCTTTTGCAGGACATAGCCCATTGTGATCTGACCAGTGCCTGACAGTCTAGTTCAACTCTTTCTTCTCCCCAACCTGCACTAAATTCTCCAGTAACTTTGGATAGCTTGCAATTCTTCTGTTGCAATCCACTCTCATCTGCTAACTAGTCTCTTTCCTACAGTTGTTTCTGCATAGGTCATCTTCTCCTATTTTTCCTCTTCATCACATTTCTTCCCTTTCTGCTTTTTTTGGGCAGAGAGGAGGGTGATTTGCTTTTGTTTTTTAGCACTTGTCCCGGGTTTTCTTGGTGGGAAAACTCTACTCCACTTTGGTATGATCCTGGAGAAGTGACTTCACTTCTGTAAGTCTTTCTTTCCATACCTGAAAAATGAACATAATAGAACAGTACCTATAAAACAGTTAATTCCAGACAAACTGTGTAAATTTGTACTCGTTGTCTCTTAAAGAATGAAACTGCAAACAAAAGGAAAAAGTTAGAAGAGTGTTTATTGGAAGTGAGGAGAAAAAATATAACTCCTGAATTTCCAGGAAAGGTTCCAAGCAGATTGCCACAAATTCCCTCTATCCAGTGCTTTTTATGGATAAGCAGAGCATGGGAATTGCTCAATTGTTTAGTGGCCACCTATCACAGACAGATCTGTGGATTTAAAATCACAGGATTGAAGGCAGGGGTGGGGAATGGGGGAAGAAAAAGAATCAAGATGTATTATGTACAGGTACAAATTCCCTATGATGAATGGGATCTTTATGTATACCAAAAGTATACCAACAAAATTAATTTTAAAAATACATTAAGAAAATAAAATGACCAACTGGAACTCAGGCGTTCTAACCCAGTTACTCAGTATATAGAGCTCAAAGGAAACTAGAATTTTAAAAAAACATCCATGGTGCTGAATGCCTGTAATCCCAGCACTCAGGAGGCTGAGGCAGGAGGACTGTGCCACAAGTTTGAGGCCAGCCTGGGCTACACAGTGAGTTCAAGGCCAGTCTGAATTACATAGTGAAATTTGTTTCAAAAAAACCAAAAACAAAACGATAAAAAACGTTTTAAAAAATGGTTATTTTACATTTTAAATTTCTTGAAACTCGGGAATTTGGTAGGGAGGGGCTGAATTCCACGTTGCCTGAGGAAGTTCATTCTTGGCTCAAAATCCTAGTTCACTGCCTATCCTTATTTTAATTCTTATTAATGTAGCTAATCACTCAACTCTATCTCAGGCCCTTCCCCTAGCTAACTGCCTATGCATAAGCTAACTAACTAAACTATTTTTTACACCTACATTCTTGAGAGGATCACATGACATAATCCACATAACAGTTACAGGCTGTCTGATGGTGGGTACTCACCAAAAAAAAGTCCTTATGATTAACATTATAAATATTCCTTGACATCCCCATGTGATTTTAGAGCTTCCCCTTCTGTCTTCTATTAGCAATTAGCATGTAAATTTCGTATCTTGGTCCATCTGCAAGTCTTTTCTGTTGCACTGACTTTTTCTTTTTGGTACTGGAGATTGAATTCAGGACCTTGCACTTGGCAGGCAGGAGCAGCGCCACTGAGCTAAATCTCCAGCTGAACTGACCATTTTTAAAATACTTTATATGGAACCCAGAGCCTTGAACATGCTAGGAAAGTGCTCTACTACCAAGCTACATCCTAAGCCCTTTCTGTTTTTATTCTGCAACAAGGTCTAACTTTTTCCCAGGAGCTTACTAGTTTGCCCAGGTTGGCCTAAACTTGAGATCCCTCTATTGCCACATTTTTGGGGTGCTGGAGTTTCCTTCTAGATGTGGTTTCTAGGTTCTTTCTATCCTGCACAAAGAATTGGTCAAGATAAGCATGAAAGGTAGTGAGGTCTTACATTTATTAAAGGTATAGAAAGAAAAGAAACATGCTCTGTAGAGCAAGTAGGGGCCAATTAAAAGTAGGAAAAGGAGTACCTTCTACAGGGTGAGCATGGAACACTGCAAAAGACAGCACAGTGGCCATGAGGAAAATGGAAGCCTTCTTTTGTATCTCCCACTCCTGGCTGATGTCAGGTCTAGGTGGTTCTATCAAAAACCTGCATGTGTTCTTTAGAAAAATTGAAGGGAGGACTCTGGTTCAATGGAAGGGCCTTGGGAACTGTTCTACACATGTGTCCTGGGACTTTGTAAATGACAGGTCATACCTACCTTCCCAAACAGTTGGTCACACCCTAATATTCTGCCTCACTCTTGCCTAAGACTGGAGTAGCTAGGATTGCAGGTGTGTGCCACTGCACCAACCTGTATCACCCATTCCTTGAAATAAGGAACCCAATCACTGATTTCTCTATCACTAGTGTCTAGCAAGGATTGGACACAGAACAAGTTAATATTTTTGAAGCAAAATAGGAAAACAACTCCTGAGGAAACATGCTAATTCTGTTCTCAGGATGTTTTTAAAAAATATTTTATTCCACTCTTATCTTTCTCCAGTCTAAAAATTTTTCCAGTCTAAAAATATTTTGTCTACCTTTTAGTTAAATAAAAGTGCAACATTAACAAAACTTAACCTGTCATGCCAAATTTCCTTTTGTCTTCCTTTGCTCTAGCCACTTCCTCTTTTTTTTTCTTTCTACTTCCTCCTAGCGAAGGTCATCTCTTTCTATGTCATGATTCCATCTTTTTTTGTAATAGTGATGATCTTTTTCCTAAAATTTGCATTATTACAGGCTTCCCAGAAATCTGTGTTATTACAGAAACAAGGGAAATCCCACCCTTCCTTTTCTTTTTGCACTGTAGCTCTTGAAGTCACCAGGATATCTACAGGCTTAGCATAGCTGAGAAATGAGCTCCCTCCCCTGCAGGCTACAGTCCTGTGAATTCTGGACACAGAGGTGGGAGTATCCAGTCACATATTCAGAAAGTATTAAAAAGCATAAAGTAATTCAGACTTGTCTGCTCCCTGAGCTGGATTTAAGGAAGAAGGGGTTATGGAATATATTCAATAAAATCATTCACTTTGATAGGCTTTGGAGAGGTCTGAATCTCTTTTTATCATTTACTCTGATAGCCATGGATACCCAAAACTAAAGGTCTTTCACCTAATACAGACCCTGCACTGAGTCATTATTCCTAAGTGGCTTGTAATTTAATCAGGGCTATGTGATCTAAATTAAGTTAAAATATATTGCAGACGGTAAAGAAAAAGCCAAAAAGTGTAGTTGAGAGGAAATGAAGTTTAAGACAGCTGGATTTTAGTTTAAGTTGCCACTAAGTGGTTGCAGGACTGGCCAAGTCTCTCAACCTCAGATATAAATTTGAAGGATTGTTCTATATGACTTTGAAGAGAACTTTAACTCTAAGTGCTACATGGATGGAGAAATGGTGAGACCTATTTGGGTGGGATTCATTGGGTAAGTCTTGTGCGGGGGTGGGGGAGTGATACAGGAGGAGCTTTAAAGATGTGTGGGATTTTTGAGTAGGAAGATGAATGGAGGACCCTTGTAGAGTTAGAGGTAAAATCATTAGTAAGGTAAGGGTATAGGAACGAGCAGTGTAATTTAGAGCATAACAAATAGTCCAGCCTGAATAAGCAGCAGGTAAGCTATGGACAAGGTCTGGATGGGAACCTTATAGAAGCAGTTGTTGGGCTCAAGGCTGAAGTTGTACTGGATCCTTAAAGAGGGAAGATTAGTCTGGGAACAGTGAGAAGATGGATGGGCGAGAAAATATTCTGGAGAGGAGGACAGGATGTGTGAGGAGAGGGGTGGTCCAGGTATGAGTCAAGAAAGTTTGGACTAGGGCACCTGAGATGTGAGTAAAGAGAAGGTGGTAAATCTGAGGGGGATTCTGAAGGAGAAATTGAATGAAGAGGAAGCAATCTGAGTTGACCACCAAGGCTTGAGTAGAGATTTTGTTAACAGAAAGGGAAAGGGTGTTTCGAAGGGTAAAATTTAGTTTTCGAGGGAATTTCATAGTTTCATTTGTAGAAATGAACATGTCCGAATGATTTTACTCGGAAACCTTTAAACTGAGCATATTTTTTGCAGTAAGAATTGTGACTATTTCTGTCAGGACCAGATAGAGTTTTTAATCATTCACACATGCATCTTTGTATAATTCCCAGTTAATTGTATTTTAGCTTTACAGTTTATTATTTTTAATTTAAACCTATCTCTTGTAGTATTCCTTTGACCTGTCCCCCAAATCTCTTTCTCTCACTTTCTTCTTCCTCTCTCCCTCTCTTTCTGTGCCCCCTTCTTTCTTTCATAAATGTTAACAATCTCTTTTCTTTCTAGGTAATTAGTAAAGACAAGTTAACACCTCAAATCTCAGTGGTTCAAAAGTTCTTTTCATTCAATACTCCACATGTCTGCCACTTCCACTCACATTTGTATTTGTTTGTTTTTATTTTTTGTGGTGCTAGGGAACAAATTCAGAACGTCATGCCTTCCAGGCAAGCTACAAAGACATCAGTCTTCAGAAGAGGTGGCAGTCGGGCATGGTGGTGCACCCCTGAGATCTCAGCACTCAGGAGGCTGAGGCAGGAGGATCACTTGAACTGCATAACAAAACCTTGTCTCAAAAAACCAAAAAAAAAAAAAAAAAAGTGGCAGTTCAATCCCTTGGTCCCCTAGTGTGCATTAATGGAGAGAGTGGTATTATAGACAGCTAAGTTAGGTAGAAATATTTTAGGCAGTCACACAGAACATGGGGATCAGTGCAGAAGATGAGAACATATCGAAACTGTGGCTGGAGACACATCTGAAGAAGATTAATGTCATAATGGCCAGGTTTGCATACTTCCCTAAAGAAGTTTGAAATTATTGGTACAAGCCTTTTGAGATTTCCCATATGACTAAAAACAAGACTAAGACTATAGATTATAGACTAAGGTTACTGGTGTCATCCATATGCCCTTGCCACTAGTGGATCAATATCAGCTAAGTGGCTACACTTATAATTGTATTGGTTGATTATAATTTGACCCACGTTGTACCCACCCCTCATGACTTTGCTCTATAAAACTTTCTCAGAAAAGTGGGCTCTTTGGCAACCCAGTCAGGACCCCTCCTGTCTCTTAGGAGCTAGTCCGATTCCCCATTCCTATCCCCACTTCTATTCCCCAACAAATTTTCCTACTCTTAACTTCCATTGTTCCTTAGAATTGATTCTTCGACTTCGGGGAACACAAACTCGGTGTATCTGAGATCTAGCAGGTGGGGAGTTATATCTATTTCCCCTATATCAATTGGAGGTCCAGTATCAGTGGGACTATTTGTATAAAGGTCTAATGATAACTATAATAAACTTTTTTCCTTAGACTTTATCTACAACCTTACCTCTTCCACTTTTTACTTGTATTTTCACTTTTTTCTCCTCTCTCTCTCTCTCTCTGCTAAGATGCTGAGGATCAAACCCAAGGCCTTGTATATGCTAAGGAAGTGCTCTACAACTGAAGTACAATCCCAGCCCCTCAACCTTTTTATTTGTATTAGCACTAAAATGTCCCTAGTATCAACATTTTATATACACCAGTACCATAGCATAGTTTCTATGAAAACAAGGTTTTTTTCTGCTTCTTTGCTCTTTGTTTTCACCTTATTTTAATGCTAAGTTTTTATTTTGGTTCCATGTTAGTCTCTCTCTCTCTCTGTCTCTCTCTTTTCCTTTCCTTGATCTTAGAACAGAAGAGACTCAAGAAAATGCTACACCCAAAATCAAAACAATCTTTACCCTTTTGTTGTTCCACTTTTCTTCCTTCTTTAGCAAGAATAAATTCCTCCCCTCTGAGTTCTATGCACTTCCTTCTACTTTCTCACTTCCTTATCTCTCAGAGTTTAAGGCCAATGCTAGGCAATTTAATCAGCTGACAAGCAATAGATATTACTCAATCCATTATTTGTTTTTTCTGACATTAATTATCAGGTTACCCTGATTTTCAGTCTGTGTCCATTCTATAAATTGACTTGATTAATTTTGATGAGAATTAATGCTTTTTCATCAGAGCTCTGCAGAACAGTCTTTGAATCTCTAATACTCTTATCACAATCTACCTTGTTTCACAGTATTTTTGCATCCTTAAAAATTAAACAGTGTTTTACCTGTAATAGATGTTCAACAATTATTAATCCACAGATAGGTACTATATTTGACTAACTGACCACTGATTTTGAGTATATCTTGATTCTACTGTTGACACAACAGAATTTTGCTCATATCCATTAAAAAGGAATTACTACAAGTAGAAAAAGTATTATTTTCCTATGGTTCTTTTTACTTCTCACCTTCTGTGTTAGACTATAGTACTATTGTTTGTTTACAATTCATACCACACCAACTCTCTAAAAGGTTTTAAGTAGTGTTCATTTGCTCATTCACTGATTTACTCAACAGTAACTTAATGAGTACTTATCATGAGCTAGTGATAGGAGAGAAGGTTTAATAGGTCAAGGGAGACATAAGTAAAGCAGTGGCTATAGTGTGGTTAATGATATAGTTTAGAGGAGAAGCATCTGAGTTAGGCTGGGACTTCTTGGGAGAAGAGACCCATGAAACCAGCTTTGAAGTTAATAGAAGGAGCTACCTGGAGAATTGGGGAGTGAAACAAAGGCATATCATGAGAAGAAAGCATGCTATGTGCAAAGACAATGAGATAGGTAATAAAATTACTTAATTCAGAAACTGTTCAGGAATTCGATAGGACTAGAACATGATATGCAAGTTAAGGATTGGCAGGATGATACTAGAGAAATAAGCAGGCACTATAGTTCGGATCTAAAGTGTCCCCCAAAGGCACATGTGTTAAAGCTTAGTCCCCAAGACAGCACTATTGGGAGGTGGTGGAACCTTTAGAGGTGGGGCCTAGAGGTATCTTCAGGTGCTTGGAGGTCTGCACTTGAAAGGCATTGCAGAGCCCAGTCCCTTCCCCCTCTCTCTTTTGCCTCAGAGGCCATTAGGTGAGCAGTTTTACTCTACAAATGCTGCTGCCATGATGTACTGTCTCACCATAGGCCAATGCAACAGGGACCGATTGATTATAAATTGGAACATCTAAAACTGCGAGCTAAAATAAACCTCTTCTCTTTATAGGTTTGTTTTCCTAGGTATTTGTTTTAGTGACAACTGACCAACAAAACGGGTGTCAGATTTAAAGAAGGCTTGTGTATTACAGTCAGGAATTTTAACAGCAAAGCTGTGGAACATACTCTATCTCTACTTCTAGGCAAGAGGGTCTTGGATATCATTCTAGGACTATAGTTCCAGAAGCTGGGTCTCTTATGGGGAGGGTAAAATTTTACCCATAAGATACATGAAGTGAAACTAAGAGGATCTGGAAGTGAGGGCTCAGGGATGAAGCAACATTAATTCAAGTCTGGGAGGAAGAGCTGGTATGGTGGTACATGCCTATAATTCCAGCATTCTGGGAAGCCAAAGCAAGAGAATCTAAAGATAAAGCCCAGACTGGGCAACTTAGTAAGGTAGCAAAACCCCGGCTGAAAATGAAAAATAAAAAAGGCTGGGGATGTACACCAGTGCAAAGCCCCTGAATTCAATTCCTAGTCACACACTCACACACACACACACACACACAAATAATTAATAAGAAACATGAACTAAAAGTACCAGGGCAGAGTAACGAGATCCAAATGAAGAGTCATAGGTACAACCTTTTATCTTTTTGGGCTCCTTCAGCCTGTGTCTGTGTGGGAGAGGACTATCCTGAGTCAATGTGGACCCAAGGACCTCTGAGGATTTTAAGCAGAAGAGTGATACAGTCTGTTGTTGCTCTGGACACACAGCATCTTGTTCTGTCCTGTGAGCTTTTCCCAACATGTATCTGGCCTGGAGTAAGCCCTAAATAAATATTTAGTGAATGACATGAACTTGCTGCTAATTGTTAAGCACAGGAATGCTTTTGTTTAGTCTATTCATATGTGAGTACAATACCACAAGAAAACAGATTTCATGCAAGCCCACAAGAACACTTTCTTCTTTATTTTAATAAATGTCAATTAAAATTATATTACCAGCTATTAAAGTGCAAAACTAACTTTTTAAAAACAGTATTTCAGATATACACATTTAAGTCACATGTATGAAGGAATAAAGTAGCAAAGAAACCCAAATAAATGAATAAATACCAAAGAAAATATAAGAACAAAATGACAAGTAGTTTAGCAGTGATGTAGTATAAGTTTCCATAAGAGCAAAAATCCAGAAACAATGGTCAAGATGACTGTAAATCAGAGTTAAGCAATACAAAGTTGTTTATAAATCTCCTATGTATGTGTGAGTTTGCCAATTATAACTGTAGTGGGGTGACTAAACATAACTGTGGCAATAACTTCCTGTGGTAAAGTTTTATTATTTACCTCTCTTTCTAAAGTTGGGAGGAACATAGGTATGCTTTGGGTATAGTCCATCATGAGAGAAGGCTTTAAAAAAATAACAGTTGAAAAGAATGGTAGCCTGGACATATGTCACAATGGTGCCATCATGAGACAAGACCATGTAATATAAAAATGAGGGAGGAAATACAAACTCCAAGTGAAGGCCAAACAGCTAAAACCTGTTAGACTACTCTATTCTAAGCTTAGGTATCAAATGGGCCTCGTGAATGTGCATATGTAACATTTGAATGGATATGCATCCTAAGTTGAAGCATTTAAACTTCTGTAATGTTTCAGTTATTTATATGAACTTTCTGCCTCAGATTTCATGGTGATTCCTTCATGCTTAAGAACATTATCAGAAAACAGAAAGCAGTATTCTGTATAAAGACATCCTCTGAAGGCTAGGTGTGGTGGTGCACACTTGTAATCCCAGCACTCAGGAGGCTGAGGCAGGAGGATCCCTGTGAGTTCGAGGCCAGCCTGGGTTCCATAGTAAGTTCAGGACCAGCCAGGACTACATAGCAAGACCCTGTCTCAAATGTAATACTTTTTTGTTTTTTTTTTCTGGTACCGGGGATTGAACTCAGGACCTTGCGCTTGCAAGGCAGGTGCAGTGCCACTGAGACAAATCCCCGACCCTGCATATAATACTTTTTAAAAAGTATTTATCTTTGTTTCCTTTTCTTTTTCTCTTTTTTTTTAAAGTAGGAAAAATCTATTGAGAGAAAGATAGCTTACATCTAATAGAGACAGAAGGGGGACCAGAAAATGGGTTGCTTGCTCACTCAATTTCTCAAAGGTGTTTTATGGGACAAACCCATAGTCAACTAGTATGATTACAAGTTCAGTCACTTGGGTAATACTGATCTAATGAGAAATCACAAGGTTGGCAAAACTATGAGCAACCAATAAGATTAGGACAAGTTCTTTTCTTTCTTTGAGACAGGGTCTCCCTATGTAGTTTAGGCTGGCCTTGAACTCACTATGTAGCCCAGGCTGGCCTCAAATTCATGATGATCCTCCTGCCTCAGCCTCCCAAGTGCTGGGATCACAGGCATGTGCCACCACACCCGGCCATTTTTGGTTCCTGACACACAGTCCCCAAAGCTCTGAATTGCTGTAGTTATAAGAATAGAAGGATGGGGGAGGGTTGGTAGCCAGAAAGATCAAGCCTTTATTAGAAACTTAGAACTTTCAACCCCACTCCAAACTCTGAGGAGGAAAGAAGGATTATAGATTGAGTTCAATCACCAATGGCCAGTAATGTAGTCAATCATGCGTACTCAATGAAACCTCCATAAACACCCATAAACGACAGGGTTCAGAGAGCTCTCAGGTGGCAAACATCCACATGCCAGGAAGGGGGCATGTCCCAACTCCTTGGGTCAGAATTTCTTATTCCTGAAATCTTTTTGGACCTCATCCTATGTACTTCTCATCTGACTGTTCAATTGTACCATGTATAATGAATTGGAAAATGTAAGTAAAGTGCCTTCCTGAGTTCTGTGAGACATCCTAGCAAATTATCAAACTTGAGGAGGGGTTTGTGAGAATCCCTGATTTATAGCTGGTTGGACAGAAGCAAAGGTAATCTCAAAATAGCACGGTTCTAACAGACATATAGACTAACGGAAGAAAATAGAGAGCCAAAAATCAATCCATGCATTTTTTATCAATTGACCTTCAACAAAGGTACCAGGAACAAACAATGGGGAAAAGATAAGTCTCCTCAATAAATGATGTTGGGACAGCTGGATGGCCCCTGCAGAAGAATAAAATTAGACCCTTGTATTATATACAAAAATCAACTCAAAATGGATTAAACACTTAAACATAAGGGCTGCAACTATAAAACTACTAGAAGAAAACAGGAAATGACATTGTTCTGGGCAATGATTATTTGGACATAACATCGAAAGCACAGGCAACAAAGACAAAAATAGACAAATTACAATGCATCAAACTAAAAAGTTTCTGCATAGGAAAGAAATCATCTACAGAAGACAATCTACAAACAAGAGACAAGATAGGATATAATCTACAAAACAGGAGAAAATATTTGCAAGCCATATATCTGATAAGGGGTCAATATTCAAAATAAATAAGAAATTGAAACAATTTATCAGCAAGAAAACAAATGAACTGATTTAGAAATGGGAAAAGGACCTGAATAGACATTTCTTCAACAGATAGATCTTTTAAATGCTCAACATCACTATCATCAAGGAAATGGAAAAAAAGTAAGATGCTACCTTACACTTCTTAGATTAGCTATTGTAAAGAAGACAAAAGAAGGTGAGGGGGAGGTAAAGAGGATTGAGATGCTATATGTATATGTCCCTACTCCCAACCATGAATGTATTCATTATGCTTCACAAGAGGTACTAAAAGGGTTTCCAAATAACAGACTCACTAACTCATACTATATTTCAGAGGGAGAAAATAAATGTGTTGGAAAAAAATAAATGAAATTATTTCAGTTTTGAAAAAAATGAAGACAAAAGACTATAAGCACTGACAAAGATGTGAAGTAAAGGAGACCTTTGTACACTGTTGGTGGGAGTGTAAATTAGTACAGTCACTATAGAAAACAGTATGAAGGTTAAAAAATTAAAAATATGAACAAACAAAACCCACTGCTGGGTACTAGGTCTCTAACTGGCCCATAGTACTAGAAGGGTGAGTCACAGACAGACTCAAAGTTCCAGAATCCATGTAGAATGCTTTCTATTTGGACCTCTCCATAAAATCTTCTCCTTCCTCCTCTTCTTCCTCCCCTTCTTCTTCCTCTTCTTCTCCTCCCTCTTTTTCTTGTGCTGGGAATTGAACCCAGGGCCTTTAAACTGAGCTATATCTCTACCCCTTAAAAAAAAATTTTTTTTTAACTTTGAAAAGGGTCTCACTAAGTCACTAAGTTGTCCAGAGTGTGCTTGAACTTGTGTTCTCTTGACTCAGCCTCCCAGAGTGCTAGGATTACAGGTGCGCACCACCAACCCCAGCTTAAAACATGCTCTTTTACTCCTTCCCTTGGATCCATTTCTTATTCATTTGCATGTTGGAGCAGGTCCCAGGGTTCTGTGTGCATGAATCTTAGCTATACCTTAGGAAGTTAGTGGCAGGACATGTGGTAAGCAATGGACCATCCAGAGCAAATACTGTAGCCTTACAGTCTAGGAAACAACCTAAATAGGACTCTTCTTAAGATGAGAAAGGCATCAGATGTTCTAGCTCTGTTCTGGGACAGTAGTTGACCATTCAGCCACAGAAAGTCTCTTTAGTCAGACACTGAGTACTATAACCCAAAATATTCTCTAATTCAGGGAGAAATCCCCAAGTCCCTTAACAAAGTTACTAAGTTTTTAAAAACAGGAAATGGGCCAAATAAAACTTTTATTGTAGGGTGGCTATGAAAGCCCAAGAACAGGGTTGGCATATTTAGGAGAACAGCAGTTGTAACTCTGCTTGCCCGAGACTCCCCACTACTCAAACAGAGCAACCTCAGCAAGCAGGGTAGTGTGGCTGGGGAAAGGAGACTAAACTCAACCAGGAGGTGTCAAAACCCAAGGCCGCAGAGTATTACTGGGAGCAACAGTAGGAAAACAGAGCAGAGCCTGTGAGGGAGAGAAATTCAGAGATGAGTACTCCGGGCAATTCATTTAGATCTAAAATGAGCGAGGCCACCCTAGGACCTTGCCTGGGAAGGAGACACTTGGGGAACTTTTAGCCTGGGTAGTAGTTTTCGTCTTTAAAATTACTTTGCACTGATTCATTCCCATTCGTTATGATCTGGCTTCTTGGCATTTTAATCAAATCTCAGTTCTGCTGGTACCTGTGTTCTACTCATATTTAGTCTTAGTGAGATTAAAAATAAATACCTGAACAGGTGTTTTTTGTGTGTGTGGGGGTTTGGCAAGGCACTATAATAAAATTAACAATTCAACAGTTTTGGCTTTGGAGACAGAAGTGTTCAAATCCTGACTCATACTATATATATTTTGTGGGGCAAGTTCCTTAACTTTAATTCCCTCAGCCTCAATTTTCTCATTAGTAAAACGGGAATAAAAAAACGTATGTCACAAAATTGTTATGAGAATTAAGTAAAATGACATGTTCAATATCTATACCCAGTAACTAAATAATTGCTATTTTTGTTATTATTATTACTGCCTGCCTTAGAGTTCACAAAGCACTTGATACGTACTTTCTCATTGGAATTGTTTAGTGTTGACATACAAATCTAGTTAAGGGTGATAATGTAGACTGATCAGGGAAGTGAGATCTGCCAAAGAAAAGGCCCCTTTTCCCTCCTCACTCGGCATTTGATGCTAGGTCAAGTTTCTAAACTATCCTAAAACTCTAGGTCTCACATGCTCTCTTCTCCCCTCCCACAGGCTTTCAGCTCCCCTCCTCCAACCTGAGGCTGTCACTGCTCCAGCACAACCCTCGCTGTGTCACGTAGTCACTGAACTTTCCTCCATCTTAATCAGAAAACAGCTGAGCCTCTTTAAAGGCAACAAGAGCACAGCCCCCAGGGCCTCTCTAGGCAAGGCCTCTCCCTGGAGGAAAGGCCCAGTGCAGAGAGGAAGACTGGGTAAAGCCCCTGTGTCACCCACAGTGTTAACCGCTTTCCCTTGGAGCTTCTCTAGTATGGGTTGGCTGGGGAAATCCAACTCAGTCATCTCTGAAGATCTTTGAACCAAGAGCTTGATCTTCCACACTTCCACTTTTGGAAGGTAGAGGGGGCTGAAGTGACCTCACCCACTTCCATCACTTCACACTCAATCCTCCATAACGTTCCAATCTCTCAGAAAGCCATCTCTATAAGCCTCTAGATTGGCCAGAATGACAGACAGCCTTCAGAAGGCTAAATATATGAGCAGTTCTGCTTCCCACACCCTTTCCATAAGGCCCTCTAGGCACTAGTCACCTATTAAAAATTATCACCCCTACTAGCTTACTTCTCTTACCACACTCTTGAGAGTAGCACATGAAGAGACAGGTAGGTTTGGGCAACCTCTTGCCAGACCACTTAAGTTATTATAGACTCAGTTCAGTTGGCATTATATAATACATAGCTGGTATTAAATCAGCAGATAGACTGTGAAAGCTGAAAATTCCCTGAGCTGTCAAAGCCCCTACGTTTTAAATGTCCTTCACCTTGCTCATAGCTCATGATAAGATCAGTCATCTTAGAGCTAAGCTTCTGTCTACAGCCTCTACCAGGCTCCTCTGATCCACTTGTGCTTCTGGCTCTTGACTTGGATCATAGCTATTGGTTCTAATTTTTGTTGTACCATTTTAGACACCCTCTCAGTTGAGTACTAAACAGCTTGAAATTTCTGAAACCTACAGCAGAATACTCAAATTTCTGACAGCAAGTGCATAATCTATACTTCAGTAGCCTCAGCAGAGTTTTCTTTTTCTTCTCCTAATCCAATATATTGAGCCTATCTATCATGTTTCCCCCCCCAGAAATGGAACCAACTTTTAGGGTTTTTGTTTTTGGAAGATTCTCCCTCAGCTCTCCTTACTATTAATCTGTGGAACCTCCACCCTTACCCAATAATACCGTATTTCCCCCAAAATAAGACTGGGTCTTATATTAATTTTTGCTCAAAAAATGTAGTCAGGCATAGTGGCACCACACCTATAATCCCAGCACTCAGGAGGCTGAGATAGAAGGATTGCCTTGAGTTCCAGGCCAGCCTGGGCATCATAGTGAGACCTTGTCTCAAAAAACAAACAAACAAGGGCTGGGGATTTAGCTCAGTGGTTCTGCCCCTTGCCTTGCAAGCTTGAGGTCCTGAATTCGATCTCCAGTACCAAACAAACAAACAAAAGATGCAATAGGGCTTAGTTTCAGGGGATACCTTATTTTTTCATGGACAACAATCTACACTTATTCATGTAAGACAAACTACACTTATTCATTTATTCATGTACAGAAATTTATGTTTATTCAAATACAGTCATGTGATCTTCTGGAATATTGTCATAATTCTCCAAACCCCACTGTGACTCCATTTCCTGTAGAAAAATTGGCCCCAGTCTCTTGTGTCCAGAAATAGAGCTATCCTTAAGTGAGCAGCACTTCTTGTCCATGTAGCCTGCTTGCAGAGCATTGTTATAGCACACGATTTATTGAATTATGAAGATTTGTATTAGATACAACCACATTCACTTGTGACCAAGTGCACACATTATTCGAGTGTTGTGTCTGTACTCCAATTGATCATTCAGCAGTAAGTCTCAAGTTCATCTGTTTACACAGGGATTTACATCTCATCCAAAGGCACTTGCTTAGGTATTTACAAATAATTATAATTTATATTGTAATTTATTTTAAGTATTAATGTCAATAAAATTATATTTCATTATATATTATTTTATAATTCAATATATCCATTGTGTTTTGCAACAGACATACTAAATGTGTCCATTTGGCTGATAATCTTAACTGGGGTTTATTTAGGGGTAGGGCTTATATTTACAAACATCCTGAAAAATCATGATAGGGCTTATTTTCCAGTCAGGTCTTATTTTCAGGGAAATACAGTAACAGTTGTAGTACCCTGAATAATGATCACCCAAAGATTCTCTGGAATCTGCAAATCTTTAGGGTATTTATTTATTGTTTTGTTTTGTTTTTTTGAGACAGTCTTACTATGTAGTTCATGCTGGACTTGAACTCACTAAGTAGCCCAGGCAGGCCTCAAACTTGTAGTGATCCTCCTGCCTCAGCCTCCTACGTGCTGGGATTGCAGGCATATGCCAACCCACCCAACTGTGGAGGCATTGCTGCAAGTCTGAGGCCAGCCTGGGCTACATAGTGAGTTCCAGGCTAGCATGAACTACATAGAGAAGCCTGTCTAAAAGAAAGAAAAGAAAAGAAAAGTAAGATAAAAGAAACAAAGTTCTTTGGAGGTGTGATCAAATTTAAGGATCTTGCACTGGGGAGATTATCCTAGAGTATATGTGTAGACCTTAAATGCAATCAAAAGTGCCCTCATAGGAGACATACAGAGGGAGCCAGGCATGGTGGTGCACACCTGTAATTCCAGCACTTGAGAGGCTGAGGCAGAAGGATTGCTGAGTTTGAGGCCAACCTGGGCTATATAGTGAGTTCAAGGCCAGCCTAAACTATATAGCAAGACATTGGGGGGGCCGGAGATTGAGATTTAACACACTGAGAAGAAAGTTATATGAACATAGAGCAGAGAGGTTTAAAAATTACAGTGACTGAGCCACAAGTCCAGGAATGTTGGAAACCACCAGAAACTGGAAGAGACAAGGAACTAGATTCTTCCTTATAACCTCTGGAAAGTGAGTAGCCCTGCTAATACCTTGATTTCAGCTCAGGGATACTAATTTTGGATTTCTGAACCACCACCCCCAGAACTGTGAAAGAATAAATTTCTGTTGTTTTAAATAACCAAGGTTGTGGTGATTTGTTATAGTAGCCACAAGAAAGTGATACAGCAGTCATGTCCCAAACATCATTCTGCTTTCTACCTTTTCATTCACTGTTGCAAGCGCAATTTAATTTCAAGTGTTAATTCCTTCATATCTTTTCCAGGAAACGAAGACATTTTTTCTGATAGCAGCATATAACATTTTCCAAAAGCTTTTTAACAGTCTTAAGGCTTTGAGGATATTCTTTCTCTCTTTACTCTTCTTCTACTCTCAAGAACAAATGGACAAAAACGTATTGTGAAAGCTTGTGTGCTTTATACTCTCTCAACCAACTCTCTCATTAATTAACCAATACTTCTGAAAGCTTTAGTGCAGTGATGGTCTTCATAATGATCCCCTTAAGATTTTGGAAATCCCTGAAAAGCTTTCCAAGACATTGAAAGAAAGGTTACATTTATCATTTTCTCTATATCCTTAGAAAAAGCTGTAGCCATTTCTCTTACTTAAAGTATTTTAGGTGACATTGGAGAGCTATGGAGCCAGGAGGTTAATGGATTGAAGAGAAATGGAAGAATAGAGGGATGGTTATTCTTAATGAGTTAAGAATAAAAGCATAGGAATGAGAGAGCAGGATAATCAGAGGAGCTTAAGAGTTGACATAGTTTAAAGACTGGAGCTATTATGAGTGATGTCAAAGTCCTGAAGGAGGACTAGAGTGGCTTAAACAAGATGATAGCAAAGGACACTCATTGGTGTTGGGAGGTCAAGGAAATAAAAACAGAGGCTGCCTGAGTAACCTGTCAGATGGGTTCTGATTTTGTCTAGGATTATGAATTGAGGACATATGGGGGAGAAAGAAGAGAGGAACACCATGCCCAGGATGAAGAACTGTTTTTAAAAATTTAAATTTACATAATATTTATACTTATTTATGAGGTATGGTATTATAATTCAATACAGGTGTATGTCTAATGACAAATGACAAATTACAGTAATTAGCATTTCCAGCTCATCAAATATTATCATTTCTCTGTGTTGGAGACCTTTAAACTCTTGTCCTCTAGTTGTTTTGAAATGTATAATTAATTGTGTGGACTATAGTTTTTTGTTTTTGTTTTTGAGACAGGATCTCACCATGTATGTAGTCCAGGCTGGCCTTGAACTCATGGCACTCCTCCTGCCTCAGCATCCCGAGTGCTGGGGTTACAGGTGTGCACCACCATGCCCAGTTATAGTTATCATACTGTGGTATATAACATAACTACTTCCTTCCTCTAATTGTGTTTTGGTGCCCATTATCCACCCTTGCACTATCCCCTTGCTTCTCCCCTTCCTAGCATCTAGCAACCCCTATTCTACTCTCTACTTCTATATGATCAACTTTTTTTAGCTTCCACAAATAAATGAGAAGATGTGATATTTGTCTTTCTGTGCCTGGCTTATGACCAGTGATGAGGATATTGAAGAATGCCAGATCAAGAAGTAAGGGTTTGGGGTCAAGAACAGTTTTTATTTGGCTTTTTAAAAAGTGGAATGAATTAAATAAATGAAAACAAGATAATTATAAAAGAGACTGCTAAAATTGTGGTTAAATTGTTCATAGTGAACTTCAAAACAGTGGTTACCCTATAAAGACAAAAGCCAATGTTTTCAAGGTTATCGTCTAAATCTTTCCCCTTTCTTTTCCACATCTAAAATTGTTAAAAAAAAAAAAATAGAGTGGTTCAGACTTTTGCTGCCTGGTATGCAGATGAGTTTCCTTGGTTGCAGTTTCCCTCCATTCCAGACCGCCTGGATGCCACCACCAGATAAATATTTAAATTTATTAGGAATATTTCATTCTCTGGTCAAAACCCTACAGGCAGAGTCAATATAATTACCCAAAAGAAAGGGATCCAAGACCCATCTTTTTGCCTAAGAATAATGGTTTCTGTGGACACAGGACCTTATATATTACAGTCAGGAACTGTATGGCTGTTATCACTCACAGGGTGATCAACTGTATGAACTTATAAGCTTTCTTAGGAAGTGAAAACAGAAGGAAAAAAGTAACGGCTTTATTAATTTGACTTGTTCATATTTTCACACTTTCCATCAGTCTATGGTACTTGTTCAGTCTATGATAGTTATTCTATGATTCAAAGAATATTTCTGTCAAAAAATTAATTCTGGTCGTGTTAGGCAAACTGGAGAAGTAGAAAAAATTAGCCCTAAGTACTACGAATACACCTGTAATCCTAGCTAATCAGGAGAAGGAGTCAGGAATATAGCATGCTCCAGGCCAGACTGGGCAATTCTGTGAGACCCTGTCTCAAAATTCAAAAATACAAAGAGCTGGGGATGTAGCTCAGCCCTCCCGAGATTCAACCCTTGGCACCACAAACAAAAGTGCTACAGTAAAAACTATAAGGTAAACGTTGCAAAACCCATACTTTTACCATATGACCCAATGTTTACTTTTTGGCATTTACCCAAAATGAGTTGAAAATGATGTCTACTCAAAAACCTGTACACAGATGTTTATTTGCTTCACAGATGTTTATAACAGCTTTATTCATGATTGACAAAAGTTGGAAACAACTAAGATATCTCTTTTTTTAAATTAAGTTTATTGGTACATTTTAGGTATAAAATAGTTATATTCCATGTTGGAATCTTGTACCTTTATATGGTGTATCTTAGCTCTTATTTTTTCCCCATTTTTCTTCACCCCCTCCACCCTTCCCTATTTACAGAGACTTTGTTTCCATTTTTTCCTTTTCTCATATTTTTTATTTTCCCTTCTTTCCTTTCCCCAACCCTTCCCACTTCCCCTACTCCTTTAGACCTTTTCTTTCTATTTCACATTCTCAATTATACCATTTGAACCTTATTTACACTTTTAGTTTTTCACACCAGAGAAACTATTCAGTATTTACACATGTGTGTCCTATTTATTTCACTTGAGAGTATGGCCTCAATATGCATCCATTT